>OZ007510.1:9710650-10022460 GCA_963931865.1 Axinella damicornis
CTGCATTCCACTCAGAGCAACCATCGGCCATGCACTTTGTGGGTATGTCCTTTGGCATTGGACAGCGATAGAAATTTAGGACCTCACATCGAGCATTTGTCACTGTGTGGGCAAGCAAGACAGGTGCCATCCCTGACAGAGTGTTGGTGGACAGTGGGAACCATGCAGACATAGTGGGAGAAGGGGGTGGGGGGGAGGGGGAAGGGAGAGTGGGAGAGGGGGGTGGGGGAAGGGGAAGGGAGAGTGGGGGAGGGGGGGGGGGGGTGTCATGCCAGTGCCATCCCTGACAGAGTGTTGGCGGGACAGTGGGAACCATGCAGACACAGTGGAGAGGGGGGGTGGGGGAAGGGGGTGGGGAGAGGGGGAGGGGGACAAGGGAGGGGAGGGGGGGGGGGGTCTCATGCCAGTGCCATCCCTGACAGAGTGTTGGCGGGACAGTGGGAACCATGCAGACACAGTAGGAGAGGGGGGAGGGGGTGGGGAGAGGGGGAGGGGGACAGGGGAGGGGAGAGTGGGGAGGGGGGGGGGGGGGGTCTCATGCCAGTGCCATCCCTGACAGAGTGTTGGTGGGACAGTGGGAACCATGCAGACACAGTGGGAGAGGGGGGTGGGGGAGGGGGGTGGGGGGACAAGGGAGGGGAGAGTGGGGGAGGGGGGGGGGGGGGGGGGGGTCTCATGCCAGTGCCATCCCTGACAGAGTGTTGGTGGGACAGTGGGAACCATGCAGACACAGTGGGAGAGGGGGTGGGGGGGGGGGGGTCTCATGCCAGTGCCATCCTGACAGAGTGTTGGCGGGACAGTGGGGAACCATGCAGACGCAGTGCCTTTACTTCTCCTCACTTTGCTGCTCTTGCTGGGGAGACTGACAGTGTAGCTGTTGTGGGGGGTGGGGTTGGTGGGATTGGTGGGATTGGTGGGGGGGGGGGGGGGAGTGGGGGACGGGGTGTCATGCAGTGCCTCACTTTGCTTCTCATGCATGCTTTCAAGAGTTTACAAGAGGCATGGGACCCTCCCCCACACCGGCACCAGCTATGCTGCCAGTCTCCCAGCAAAGTGAGCCCTGGCAGCATAGCTGGTGTGGGGGAGGGTGCCATGCCTCTTGTAAATTCTTGAAAGCCGTAGAGGGTTGATGTCTTTTGTCATCTGTGAGTGTGTGACTCCTGTTCACCTCTCCTTGCAGGGAGGCCACCGTACAACAGGTGGCAGAACCCATGAAGGCAACCGTCACCAGCTTCGACAAGAGACATGTGAACACAAAGTTCTATGTACGTTCTGTGTGTGTGTGTGTGTGTGTGTGTGTGTGTGTGTGTGTGTGGGTGTGGGTGTGTGGATGTGTGTAAGTCCCTGTGTATGTGTGTATGTGTGTGTGTGAGTGTGTGGGTGTGGTGTGGGCACTGTAAAATAATCAAGAAACTGCAAATAATGATGCTGTGTGGGCGTTCATCAACATGGTTACAAGCAGGACAATTTGCTAAGCATTAGTTTCCTGCTTCATGGCAATGGCAATGGTGTCAGCCCCTATGGCTGCCGCCTGACTTGGGTTGTGCCCAGACTGTTAGGAGCAATGATTACCCTCACTGTCTATCTAGACACCACCCTAACTAACTCTTACCTGAATATACAGGTAGTGACTCTATTAGGACACCCCACCCCCTTTCCAAGAAGCTGTATCCCAAGAAATCCGAGCACCCAGATTTGTTCCAATAGCCACATGCAAGTACAGCCCACAGTAGTACTACCGGACAATGCACAACGGATACCACACGCACATGTACAGTTACAGTAGATTCAGCAAAAGGTATGTATCAATGTCGGACTCCCGGCATTGAACACCATCTCTTGCGTGTTGTTGTGTAACTTATATAAGTCCCATATGCAATTTGCGTTGCAGTCTTTGTGTGCGTGACCAGTGCCTCATTGTTGTCGCTGACTTATTTATCTATGCCGTAATCCCCTCTTTCTCAGCCCTGCTTGCCCGACCCGTTCTTGCTTGTAGCTACTCCTTCAGCACCCGTAGCTGCCTCATGGATGACTGCTCTGTCCCTTGTAGCACAATCTCTGGTCACGACCACTCTCTGGCCTGTTGCTGTTGCTCCAGGGCCCTACTGGCTTCTTGCCATCCAGTCCTCGGCACGTCTAGTCCACAGCACATGGCCATGGTCTGTGTATTGCTTCTAGCAATAATTGAAACACCCCCTCCTCCCCCCCCCCCCCCCCCCCCCCCCCCCTTCATTTACGGATCATTGTATGGTGTATAGAACACTAACAAAGCAGTGGCACCGGTGGGGGCCTACCTGGGCATCTCGCATACTCTCTATCTCATCATTACTAAACGTGGCTTGAGCTGGCCTCCATACATGGAACAAACATGGAGACTTGTCAAAGGCCTAGGGCTACAACGAAACGTCCCATTCCATAGAATTTGAACACCGGAAAATGAAATTATGCAGAGTCAATACGGTAGGACTTCCTGCTGGCTCTCTAGACACTTTGTAAGAAATATGGTGAGAATGCTTTTTGGGAGAAGGAAGTGAGACCCCTCCCTCGACAGAAGAGTAGAAGATATAATTATGATTGTAGTATTTCTGTTTACATTCCGGATCATTGAAGAGGAAATGGCCTGGGAACTAGCAAGTATGTACTCCCTTCATGGTAAATTAATATGGGTCAAGAGAGGAATTGGTCCTACTGTATACGTAAGGATTGAATGCGTGTATGGTGCTGAACCTTAGCCCTTTAAGTCCTAACGTTGCATATCTGCAACGTGAGACTTTCAGCTTCATGATGTCACATCCGGCAATGTCCTTGGGAGATAGGTTCTGCGACAGCAGAAAGGCGGGACAGGTGGAGGTGGGTGGGTGCACCCGGAGGGTGCAAACAGCATGGCCGTGTCTGGGCTCCACGGTAGAAAGGTCCTGGTCGGCACTGGGAGGGCCATTTCCATCATTTCTGGCATAAATGGGGTCAGAAAGTAGCCGTCTGGCTTTGTAGGGCCTCCATTTCCAGCATACATCGCCCGTTTTTCAGCTACAGCGGGTTGGCATTTCTCGGGAGATTTGATTGCAAGTCCGTTAATTGGTGGGCGTGGTTAAGTCACGTATACGCTTAGTATAGCTGAAATTACCTGTGTGAGCAGTTTCGAGCCCAGCAACGCCAGGGAACAGAAATTAGGGTATGTTTAAGTGTTCTATAGACTGAAAATGACCTAGAGAAAGAAATTTGGGCCTTAATTAACCCTTTAGGGCCCATAGCGCCAAATGTCGTCATAATACTTTCAGCTTCATCATGTGACTTCTGGCAATGTCCTTGGGAGATAGGTTCTGCAACAGCAGAAAGGGCGGGACAAGGGGAGGTGGGTGGGTGCACCCGGAGGGTGCAAACAGCATGGCCGTATCTGGGCTCCGCAGTAGAAAGGTCCTGGTCGGCACTGGGAGGGCCATTTCCATCGTTTTTGGCATAAATGGGGTCAGAAAGTAGCCGTCTGGCTTTGTAGGGCCTCCATTTCCAGCATACAACGCCCGTTTTTCAGCTACAGCGGGTTGCCATTTCGCGGGAGACTTGATTGCAAGTCTGTTAATTGGTGGGTGTGGTTAAGTCACGTATACGCTTAGTATGGCTGAAATTACCTGTGTGAGCAGTTTCGAGCCCAGCAATGCCAAGGAACAGAAATTAGGGTATGTTTAAGTGTTGTATAGACTGTAGATCATGAACACACAGAAAGAATTTGGGCCCTAAAGAGTTTTAGAGAGTTTTAACTGTCAGAGTGCAGACATATTCACTACTCTCCTCCTGCAACTTGAGCTACGTAGCTCCAGTTCCAATAGTCTTTTAGTTGTGTCCTGTGTATGTGTTGTGGTGCTGAGGGCGGTGTGGTGTGGTGCTGAGGGGGTGTGGTGTGGTGCTGAGGGGGGTGTGGTGTGGTGCTGAGGGGGGTGTGGTGTGGTGCTGAGGGGGTGTATGGTATGTGTGGTATGGTGCGGTGTGGTGTGGTGTGGTGTGGTGCTAAGGTGGTGCATGGTGTGGTGCTGAGAGGGTGTCATGTGGTGCTGAGGGGCATGTCATGTGGTGCTGAGGGGCGTGTCATGTGGTGCTGAGGGGCGTGTCATGTGGTGCTGAGGGGGGTGTGTGGTGTGTTGTGGTGCTTAGTGGGACGTGTGGTGTGGTGCTGAGGGGCATGTGCTGCGCGCATGTGCACGTGGATTAATTGCAGACCTGTTTGGAGTAATCGACTATGTCAACACGTTATCTATAGGGGAACACAGGTATTCACCACTGGACTCATTGTGTAGGACCGCAGTCACTTGAATATTGAATTACTCGTCCTCCTCCTCAGGTATATGAAATCATTGTGGAGATGCAGGACACCAAGTTCATGATCTACAGAAGGTATGAACGTGTTGTGAGTTGCTGCATGTGCTCTGCTCTGAGTCCGTAGATCGTTCTGATGCTCAAGTGATGATAATGAGTTTCTCGTGTAGCCTTAGCAGTAACTTCCATGGTACAAGTGTCCACTTCCATGGTACAAGTGTCCATTCAAGCTCTGGCAGTTGTTGTCCTGGGGCTCCACCAGTTACCTCATGTGTAGCCTTGGCAGTGACTCCCACTGGTCAAGAGTCTTTCATGAGTAACTTCCATGGTAGCCTCATGCCCAGGTACGAGGCTACTTCCAGAGCCCATTCAGTACATGTCCTGGTTCCTCATGTGTAGCCTTAGCAGTAACTTCCAGGAATCAAGAATCTATTCAAGAACTACTGCAGAAATATTCTCAGTATTTCCCTTACAGTAATATTTCCTTTACTCTCATGTTACAATGATACACGGAAGCAGAAGAGCAGAAGAGCAGAAGAGCGGCAAAATACTGGGATCATTCCTCATGTGAATTCGTCAGGGGTAGATGCGAAGTAGACACAGGGAGGGTGGGACACAACCGCAAATACACTTGTGAACTGGAATAGTCTAGAGCGTCTGGAGTCGATCTGGACTAATGTGCACACTTGAATCTAGCAAAATTATATGACAAACTGAACCAGGACCTCCTGAACCGACAATGTCCCCCCCCCCCCCCCCCCCCCCCTCCCCTGCCCCCCCCCCACTCCTCCCACACCAAACGTCTACCTGAGGCCATTTGCATGAAGGCCTTCGCAGACTCTTTCTGCTTCTGTGTGTTGATGCAAACTGAAGAATAAAATATGGGGTAGGACAGGGAACGAGGCTAACTTCTATTGTCATAATACCGTAGTCGCGCGTTATTAGGCGCGTTGAACCTGCGCCTAACAGCGAATATGCGCCTATAAGTGAGACTCTCATCCCAGGTAAGCGCTGCAGTCTTCTTCCAGAAACTCTGCCTTTTTCGATCCTTCGGAGTGGAAAACAGCTATATTCGAATTGAAGCGCGCTTCCTATTCGAGGAATGTCATTATTATAATTAGGCGCATCTCGCTTATAGGCACATATTTCCTTCCTGTGGAGTTATAGGCGCATGCGCCTAATAACGCGCGACTATGGTATTCTATCTCTGTGGTTAACAATAACTGTATCCACTCGAAAACAGGCCAATAGTGGCAGCTAGTTACGTGAACTACAATGCAGCCAGTCCCTTTGGGTGAGGTTGAATTTGTTTGCACACGTTGTAGGCTGCCAGTAGTGTTCACTCTCTGGCAGTTGCATGGTACAGCTGTCCTGGGCTTCACCAGGATTATTGTTTGTCCTCCTATACTATTTTAAGCACAGAAATCTTGAAAGCGAATGCATAGTAAATACATGACAACACTTGCAATAGCTTTGATATACTAATTAGTACCGGACAACAGAAGTTGAAAATCCTTTTTCTGTCATCTAACAATGGATCTAACAATGGATGAGTTGTCTGTGGAAACTAAGTATTTATCCTTTTATGTGCATTGAAATTGAAACATTCGTGTGGCTTGTATAGTAGTTGAAATTGGTAACTGTAAAATAACAGTAAACATACCGAAACATAACTCCCAGTGATTATTTTGTACATCGAGATTATATTTGCATGTTTCTGTGTAACCAGTACGTGCTGGGATAGCCCAGTACAAACTTGCATGTCCGTGCTAGGATAGCCCAGTACGTACTCACATGTCCGTGCTAGGATAGCCCAGTACGTACTCACATGTCCGTGCTAGGATAGCCCAGTACGTACTCACGTGTCCGTGCTAGGATAGCCCAGTACGTACTCACATGTCCGTGCTAGGATAGCCCAGTACGTACTCACATGTCCGTGCTAGGATAGCCCAGTACGTACTCACGTGTCCGTGCTAGGATAGCCCAGTACATACTCACATGTCCGTGCTAGGATAGCCCAGTACATACTCACATGTCCGTGCTAGGATAGCCCAGTACATACTCACATGTCTGTGCTAGGATAGCCCAGTACGTACTCACATGTCCGTGCTAGGATAGCCCAGTACATACTCACATGTCCGTGCTGGGATAGCCCAGTACTTACTCACATGTCCGTGCTAGGATAGCCCAGTACGTACTCACATGTCCGTGCTAGGATAGCCCAGTACGTACTCACATGTCCGTGCTAGGATAGCCCAGTACGTACTCACATGTCCGTGCTGGGATAGCCCAGTACATACTCACATGCCGTGCTGGGATGGCCCAGTACATACTCACATGTCCGTGCTAGGATAGCCCAGTACATACTCACATGTCCGTGCTAGGATAGCCCAGTACATACTCACATGTCCGTGCTAGGATAGCCCAGTACATACTCACATGTCCGTGCTAGGATAGCCCAGTACGTACTCACATGTCCGTGCCAGAACATACTCACATGTCCGTGCCAGAACATACTCACATGTCCGTGCTAGGATAGCCCAGTACGTACTCACATGCCCGTGCTAGGATAGCCCAGTACGTACTCATATGTCCGTGCTAGGATAGCCCAGTACGTACTCACATGTCCGTGCTGGGATAGCCCAGTACATACTCACATGTCCGTGCTAGGATAGCCCAGTACATACTCACATGTCCGTGCTAGGATAGCCCAGTACGTACTCACATGTCCGTGCTAGGATAGCCCAGTACGTACTCACATGTCCGTGCTAGGATAGCCCAGTACATACTCACATGTCCGTGCTAGGATAGCGACTGGAGATTGAGCCCAGAGATTTTCTGGGACCATTCAATATCAACCTGTTTACAGCAAGGCACAACAAAGAGTTGGGATGTTGGATGTTTGATGTTTCGGGATGCCCTGGGAGGGACATAAGGGACAGTTGAAGCATGGATTTGCAGAGGTGTGACTGGCAAGGGTGTCCTGGGGGATCCCATGGACATCAGGGACACCTGGTGGCAGCTGGTACTTCCCTTGAAGACCCCAGGACTTGTTCTGTTACCTACTGGGACTGCCCGTGGCAATCCTGGACAACCCTGTGGCAATCCTGGACAACCCGCAGCTAAATGGTAGTGTTTCTACCCAGTTTCAGAATGATTCATTCTGTATTTCTGATAACTCCCCCACCACCTAAGGTTTGACTTTGCAGACTAGCTTCGTTCCCAGGCCCAATTCGTGTGGGGCCTGGGAACGAGAACATAACCGGGCAGAATAATTTAAAAGTAATGAAATCGTTACAAGGGTTTCACCAAGGGTTATGTAATGACATATTCTGGTTGGCTGCATGGGGAATGCTGGTTGGCTGAGGAATGCTGGTTGGCTGAGGAACACTGGTTGGCTGAGGAATGCTGGTTGGCTGAGGAACGCTGGTTGGCTGAGGAACGCTGGTTGGCTGAGGAACACTGGTTGGCTGAGGAATGCTGGTTGGCTGAGGAACGCTGGTTGGCTGAGGAACGCCGGTTGGCTGAGGAACGCCGGTTGGCTGAGGAACAATGCCACAGTGGGAGCCTACAATCATGTGTAATGCTCTACCTGTATAGGAACATAGGCAGGGCTGCCCTTCCCTCTCAGCTGTCACATCAGTGATGGAATTCAAAGTCCAGTGGAGACTTAGTCGGTAGATTTGAGTTATTTATACCCCAGATTGCAGCAGAATCAAGGTCGGTGGAACGTTTCTTTATGGGAGGGGGTCCCTTAGCGTGATGGCTAGTATAGACACATTGTCCGGCTACTGACATCAACTGCTGATCTACGTACAGTGGTACCACTAAGAGCAACTGTAATTGGATTACATCGTAGTTTGCCTCACCCGTTGACACCCAATCCTAACCTTGTTGGCAGCATCGTATGATTGGTGGACCGCCCGGTGTTCTGGGTGTGATTGTTAGCACACTGGGTGGTCACAGATCTGGCAGGAAGACCATGTAGGTCACACGTTACCTAGCAACCAACATCAGTGGATTTACCTGGTTGGCCATATTGGGGCAAGGAGTAACCCTATACTCTAACACAGTGGCTTCTTGCTTACGGCTTGCTCAGCACCTTGGATACCATTGTTGAGCAACATGCAGTACTGTAGGAAACCATATTGTTGCATCTCTAGTTAGAGGACAGGTGATTTACTTTCTGTGACCTCAATGTCTGTTTGCCCACACCTCTGGTAGTGGTTTTACTAACTCCCCAATAATTGCCGAGCGTAGCAAGGCAACTAATCTTGATGACGGCAGTCTGACACTGAGCTAGCATTTGTATGTGTGTGCAACTTCCGTCATGCGAGGGTACGCTTTATAATTATCACATCCGTGTATTGTTGTGCAGCGGCATGCGGAATGGCTGCAGTGGACGACGATCGTAACTGGCAAAGGTTATTGCCATTAACTTCTTCCCGGACTTTATCGATGGCAGCATCATAAGTACACCATGTACTTTGGCATTCAGAGACACTGACATCATCAAACACAGGAGACAGCTCTAGCTCCCTTCCTCGAACACCAAAAGTGACACCTCTTTCGTGTGTGCCTTTCATGTGTACCAAAGTGGGTGCTACACTGCATACGCATGTGCACACTCCGACACTACGTGCTACGCGAGGCTTCTGAGTGAACTTAGACCTCAGTACTAAGCTGGTGCACTGGTATAGTAAACACTGGGTGCACTGGAAGTGCCCAGGAAGAATGATAACCTTCCGAGAAGCTTCAGTCCACCTCCTACAAAGCTTCTGTGTGTTTATTGCTTGCCACCACACGACGTAGCGTGGGCTGCAGGGGTCTCAGGTAATTGCTTTATGATGGTACGTAGTCATCTGCTGAGACACAGTCCAGGAAGCAGAGTGACGAGTCTATTGAGTAACTTCCTGCCAGCTACTTAATTCCGTTTGTGTGCTAAATTGGTATGCAATTATGCCGGTTGTGTCAACATCCTGTAATGAATATTGGATTAATATTAATAAGTGATGACCTTCTAACTTGTAAAGGGGGTGTTTGTAGCCTTTGTCCCACCATGCTTTTCCCACCTCCAGATTTTGCAGTATGCCTGCCATTTTGGCACACTGCAGTCCGACCACGCAAAGTTTGTTGGTAATTGCAAACTTCTTCTAATTGTCAGTGTTGAAGATTTTTTTTGACCCAGTCAGGAAGCACTAGTGTGCTGCCCCTGCTTTCTGGAAATTGTCTTTTCCCAGACAAGGATGGGGGGTATATATGAACCAAAAGATTCCACTCTGCTTACATGTACAACTGCAGCTGTGTCAACTTCGCCTCTGCTTGCAGCTGCAGCTGCTGTGTCAGGAGTCCACTCTGCTTGCAGCAGTCCGCTCTGTTTATTGCAGCTGCAGCTGCTGTGTCAGGAGTCCACTCTGCTTGCAGCAGTCCGCTCTGTTTATTGCAGCTGCAGCTGAGTCAGTTTCATCTGATTCTGATCTCATGTGACAGGATGATATGATCATGGCAACGGTACCACTTTTGTTTACTGTTTCTCTTTTAGCCATACAAGTATGCGTTTAAGCACATGCAAGCTAGCGGAGTAGTCTTGAGTGTCTGGATTCTGGACTACCCGTGCAGTGATCCAAATAAATTGGTAATTAATGAACTGCTCACAACCATATGCAAGTCAGTTAGCCTCGTTCCCAGGCCTTCTACACCTCCAGTTTTTGCATACTGCAAGCAATCAATAACTGGGCCTGGGAACGGCTAAAGTCAGCGGGTTGCTGTTGCTAGGCTGCATTTTTGGTGAATATACAATTGAGGCAACGTGCTTCCTGTGTGAATGCATGTTGTGAATAACATTGTAAAAGCTGGTGTGCATGTGTGAATACATATCAGCTGTTGTGAATAACAGGATGTGATGAGTGATGACACCTATAAAAACAATACGCAACAGATTTTGAAGTAGTAGTAAATCATTGTCATGGCGACAGTTTTCTTCACCGATTTGGTGAACGAAGGGATTAACTAGCCTCATTCCCAGGCCTACCCCTTTTATTCTACGCAAGAGGAAAAGCATCGAAAATGGAGAAGGGTTTCTTTGGGGCTCATCAGGCTCACAAAGTGCATAGATGATCATGGTTCACTCTTTGCTACAAAGTGTATGTGGAAACCACTTCACGTATCAATGTTTCAACAGAAAAGATGTAGACTAGTTGTACACTAAATGTAGACCTCCAGGAGCTTGTAGTTTGCATTGAGCACCAGGCAGCTCATCCATAGCTAGTACTGTTGTATGTAATTTCATGGCAAGTTACTGGAACGGAAAGTATATGAACCGATATGAGATGGAAGGTCGTATTGCTGAGTATTGTAGAGGTCATGTTGCTCCCTGAGTTTGCCTGAGTTTGCCTGATCACTATCAGCAAAGAGATGACATCACTCAGAACATTGCCTTGGAAACAAGTGTTTGCTGTGTGCAATTTAAATACCAGTTTGCAGTGCTTTACAGGGTTTAGTGCACGAGGGCAATATAGTTAACAGGCGAGCCGAATTGGATTTTTACTTCTGGCAGGTCGCTGTGAGCAGGTCAATAGTTGTTGGTTACCTCTGAGCAGGTAACTAGCCTAGTTAGAAACCTTGCTAGGAATTTCTATATAGCTGGTTCAAGTACCTCATTAGAGATGCACACATCAACGTTTGAATTTTCTAACCACAGATTTATTATGAAGGGGTACCTATGTCAACACTGTGGAAGTTGTGGGCAGTGAGCTCATACACCTTATACATGACTACTTCTATGAAGCTTCTGTGTGTGCACTGGTTGCTACCACAGTGATGTATAGTGTGGGTTGCTCCAGAGGCCTGTGAGGGTGGGCCCATAAGGAATAATTCTTTGCTGGGAGGCTCATATACCACTAACTACCCACCTGTATAAACATCCTGTAATTACCAGGTAAGTGTTCTTGGAAGTGTAGTTCAACTGTTGCTTGGTTACCTGGGAAAGGGTAGCACTTCTTGTGTTGACTGGTCAGCATCTCTCTTTCCTGGAATTCATAAATTAAGTTGTTGAGATTTGTATATTAAATAGAAGTTGACTGGCAAACAGTGCAAACTCTCTGACCGCAGCCAGTAACCCTGCAACCCGCAGACTGCATGGCCCCAGACTCTGCTGTTCTCAATACCAGCAGGGTGCACACCCTTGGGGAAACTGAATTCACACCACTGACGATGTACGGGTTGTCTTCCCCAAACCCACACATCGTGTTTTACAATCAGACATGCTATGCTTGTTGCAGTTCAACTTCACAAGTTGTATTACAACAGAGCATGCCTAGACACTAGAACATGCGTAGACAACAGGCTTGAGAAGGGATGCGGAACATTCAGGAACGGAATGGAACGGAACAGAACCGGAAGTATTGTCCTTTCTGTGTGTGTGCTTTTGACCAGAATTGTACCTTTGCTCTCCTCTGCTGCCTGTCACTGGACTCGATTGGTCTATCTCTTTGTTCTCTCTCCTTTCAGTACATGTAACTTGAAGATTTCGTTCCCAGGCCATTCCCATTGTCCAGATTTTGATCGCTACAGTACATACTGTGGCAGTCACTGAAAACTGGACGGTGGGGGCAAGGTTAAGTTTCTGTTACTCACTGTTATAACTCTTGATAGACACTTCCAACAGTGCAGAAGGAAGTGCTTGATCGCGCGTGCCAGCACGATCCATAACTATTTCTGCTTCCATTCTGTTCCGTTCTGTTCTGTTCTGTTCCATTCCGTTCCTGGGTTTCCAACATCCCGCTTGAGAATGTAGCTTGGGGCTATTGTATGTTGACTGTTTGCTGACTCAGTAGAAAGGAAAGGCAAAGCTAGCTAGTCCCTTCACCACCACATTTCTGTTGAGTCAGAACCGTAGAGAAAGGAAGCAAACAAGGAGGCGGTGGGTAGGAGGCCAGCTGGATTTGTGCTGGCTCCTGTGGCCATCACACTCTGTGCATTGTCCTCTGGATATGACAGACAGTGAGCCACAACGATGGTGTTATTGTGTTCGGTCGACTCGGTAACAAGATTCATGTCTGTGGACAATAAGGCCTCCTGAAGCTTTATTGAGCAATTGTGAGGTAGTGGTACATGTAACTCTAAGCATAATATATTACAAGTAGCTGAGCTCGCTTCGCTCGCTCAGCTACTTCCTCCTCGTTCGCCTACCGTGCGTAATCCGGCGCCGGACAGCTCTCTGTGCAGACAGCAGAGCTGCTCCCCGATTGCGTCCGGTTCAGCTGCTGCTCCCGATTGCGTCTGCTGCTCGCCGCTTGCATCCGCTTTCAGCTGCTGCTCCCGATCGCGTCCACTTCGGCTGCTACTCCCCGATTGCGTCCGCTTCAACTGCTGCTCCCCGATTACGTCCGCTTTGACTGCTGCTCCCCGATTGCGCTTGCTGGATTCCAGCCCATGCCTGGACCCTCAAACATTCTTTGCGGAGTTCGAGGTTAATTAAGTAAATAAACTAAAGTACGAAGGTCGCGCGTCACTATAGTCTAGTCCCGCCCCACGAACATCCCACTTCCGTTACACACACACACACACACAGACAAACACACGTTAAAATCTTAATAATGATAGCCTCAGGCCCCTGCCCAGCTTTTCGTCGCACATGAAGCTGGAGACTGTGTCATTGTGGTCAGCATAAAAGGAGCTTTCAAATGATGTTCTTTAAATTTTGGTTCCATTTTTGCCAAAAATTGCACTTGACCAAAGGCTATACTAATCCAATGGTTATCATGATTTTGGGTCAAAATTCAAAATGGACATCATTGGAATGCTCCATTCATTCTGATCACAATGATGCAAATCTCGGCTTCATATTTCCTTCCTAACCCAAGACACCTAGCATAGTAGTTAGCTCAATATGAAGCTTAGTATTGTGCCATTGTGATCAGCATGTGTTCAACTAATGTCCTAAAAATGACTTTCAATGTTGGTCACATTTTTGTCAGAAATTACAAAGGCTGTATATATGATTTTGGGTCAAAATTCAACCTACAGCCCGTGATCAAAAACTGGAGGTATAGAAGGCCTGGTGCATGCTTGTCAGGATTGACACCCTCCACAACAAGTGGCAGTGTACATGTAGCAAACAGAGCTCAGAGCTTTGAAGTTTATTTCTGCTGGCTTCACTGTTAATGCTGTACTGAGCAGGGATCTGTCGCTTATAGAAGTGCTGCTTCTGCCAATTTTGGTTCATTGTTCCATTTTTTTGAGAAATGGCACATTGGTCGCCCTATAGAGCAGGATCGAGTGCTAATTTTGGGTCAAAATGTGCCATAATTGGTAGAAAATGGTTTCCACCAGGAGCTTATGAGCGGCGAAGCCAGTTTTGTCATGTGAACATACCCGGAAGTGGCAGCAAATGTGTGAGATGTTTATAATCTGGCTGGTGACTGACTAGTGAGGGCTCCTCCTGGAGATCTACCTCAATAAGGAATACTTGTTTGCCATGACAATGACTCCTATGAAGTTGCAGTGTTTTGCAAACCTAGTCAGTGCCAGGATATTGTTTTGTAGGGGTCACCATATTGTATTGTAGGTGGCAGCACAGGAAGTGACTATAGTCACATCCCCACGTTTTCATAACAGCTGATATTGTATTCACACTCTAGAAACAAGATTCATGTCTGTTACCAGGTAACACATTGCCTGTATCAACTATTCACCAGCCTAGCAACAGTAGGAGAGCCCCTTGGTTCATAGCCACTGACAGTCTCTTGGGGTGTGAGCATTCCATGCACTGCTGGTTCTATTATAGCTTGATAGGATTGTTCCCAGGCCTCAGTGTAGATCATGCTGCGTAGTAACCTGGAAAAGGCAAATACAGAAGGAAATATGGTCATGCAGCTTGTACGAATATCACAGATCATCTTCTGGTCCTTAAACACCTAATGCGCTAGAGAAGACTCGAGTCACAAAATGTTGTAGGATTCATTGTGTACAAGAATATTAACCCTTTGGACGTGGAAGTGGAAGTTATAAACCACTAACAGTCAGCCAGTTGAAGTGGCAAGCGTGCTAACTTGTGTACTTGTGTACAAGCCATGTCAGCAGCTGGCTTGATTAGCGTGTACATGGCGTGTAAATAGGCTGGATTAGCTTGTCTAAAGTGTTGATCGTAGCTGTCTGGTTATGAAGCCACTTGAAAAGAAGCTTTTTATGCACTTTGTAATTGCTGCCCCAAGAAACTCACCCGATTCCGTTATTCGGAGGTAGAACCGCTGCCTGGAGTGAAAAAGCGGGGTCATTCACTGCCTCTGCTTGAGAAAAACCTCCATGTTTGACTGTTGTGGACTGCGACGTACTCAGTACCACCCCTTCCTGAGTGATGATGTCGGTCAAAAGGAGGGGCCTAGCCTTCTTACTGTTCATTGTATGTGGACATACCCTAAAGTCTCGATAAGCTTTGCAAGGTAAGCACTCGAAAGTGTGGAAAGCGTATAAGCTCACCGCGTAGATGGGAAGTATGAGTGTATATATACGCTCGCTGCATTCAGAGGGTTAAGCAGTGGTGAATATGTGTGGCATTTATAATCTGATTCGGCGTAATTAATTTTTCGTCGATATTAAAAAAACACGAAATATTTTCAACGTCGAATAATTTATGATTGTACTTAACGTGTGAGTTTCGTGAATTGAAGCACAAGTATGGCTCTGCTGCGCTACCAGAAACCTGTCGATGGTGTTCCCGATTGTGCTGAGCTCTTCTATACCAGCCCAAGCGCGTGATCGTGGAAGCGAACTTCTGAAGGCAGTTGGAACTGCGGACCGAGACAGACGAGTGAAATCTTTCGAGGAAAGTAGCCGATGGCAGTTCCCTCTCTATCAGTGATACGGCATGGGTGTCTGCTGCATTCCCTCACTCGCGCTGATCTGAGGCTCCAGCTTCTCTCCAATGGCCAGTGGCGTGACATGGTATCCAGTCCCAGGAATGTACCCATGTACGCGCTACGCGTACGCGTGAACAAAATTTCGCGTGGTTTAATTTTCGTCGGTGTGCTCTAGTGACGAAAATAAAACAATGCAAAAAATTAAAAGGCGAAATACATTCAACGTGAAAATTTCCGGATCTACGGTAGTCACATCCTGTTGTTCATTGCCGAGCGGAAAGCGAGGCAACTAACTGTGCAGTGTGGAGGTCGAATCTGAGCTAGTGCGACAACTAAAACTATATTTGTCCTGTAACGCATTGGAATGCAATTATTGTGACCCAGCACGTAAATTACGCGTTGGACCCCCGCGCGAGTGTGTATACAACCCGCACGCGCACCATGTGATCTCACCTTTGTCGTTTGTCGCTGCTGTATATAGCTACAAAATGGATGAGTATGAGTCGGTTTCTGACAGGAGACGACGATTGACAAGGCAAAGAGTGCAGCAACATTGAGGGAGAACTGATGAGGCGAGGAGGGAGACTGCCAGAGCGGCTGACCGCAAGAGACTTGGCAGGCAGAATGAAGTTGACGTTTGCCGTTCACAGAGACTAGCTATCACTCCTATCACTCGTGGTTATGTTCTGCAACTGCCAAATTGTATCAAAGCTTCCCGCAAGGCATTTCTGTGTGGTCAACCATGTATTCAAGGTGTGGAGACAAGATTCATGTCTGTCACCAGGCAACACAATTCCTTGCTTCAACTATTCACCAGTTGAAAGGCCTAGCAGACCTGGGTCCAACCCTTGGTTCATTCATAGCCACTGGCACTGTCTTGGTTGTGAGTAGCCTTGTTCCCAGGCTGTGTAGGAGAAATGGCCTGGCAACTTACGTGAGTTCAAACTGTTACCTCCTTTGCCAGAGAGTTGGCAGAACCAATCAGATTCAGAGCATTGTCACATGACAGCAGTAAACCGAATTGCATCATGCGTTTGACTGTTGCAGTCACACCCATTAGTCGATCGCTCAATCGCTCTAGTGTAGACGATGATCTTTGTTTGTTCATGCATCTTCTGCTTGCCTTCCGTCGCAGAACCTGCAGCAAACTGCTGCTTCCACGAGCAGGAAAGGACCGTTCTCAGCTGGTGGAAATATCAGAAGTACATATCACATGGATTTCGCTGCTTGAATGAGGTATGCGATTGCTGTGACGTTACATCCGTGTACAGTTTGAACTCACAGAAGTTGCCAGGCCATTTCTACTACATGGCCTGGGACCGAGGCTGTACGTAGGTTGTGAGCTGTGAGAACTTCCCACTGTACGTAGAATACCAGAGCTTGCTAGCCTCGTTTCCCGGTCTCAGTCTGTTGAGCATGCTCTAAACACAGGAGGAAAGAATGGCCAGCCTTTACTGAAACAGTGAATGGTGTTCGAGTACATGCTTTTCTCTCCATGGATTGCAACTAACTTGTGTCTGTTACGCTGCACAATCCATTATCACCTCACCCGTTCTACGTCATGTTATCCACGTTCAGAGTTTGGTCACTAAGCAACCGACTGTGTTTGTCGCTGCATTTTTCTAAAATGCACCACCACATGTGTATTTACATGTGTATGTTAGTTGCAAAAAAACATTCTGTCAAAACATCCTTAACAGCTCACGCTTGTGTTGGTCACCTGTGCGGCAGTTGTTTACTGTACACCCTGACGTTCATGAAAAACAATCTGTTGTCCCATAGTTATGTCAATATACAGCCCGTACACATACATACATGCAGGCACCTCGATTGTATGAGGTAGTCACACCCTGTTATTCACATTGTGTGAGGTACTGTAGACAGAAAAAAACATGTCTGTTACCAGGCAACATATTGGTTCACAACTTATGTTGTGTTCGCACTCTAGGAATTTCATGTCTACTACAAGGCAACACAGTACCTTGCTTCAACCAAATAGCCAACAGTAGGAGACCCAGCCCTTGGTCCATAGAGGGTTGTCCATGCAGAGATGCCGAGATGGGGTGGGGTGGGGGGTGGGGGGTGGGGGGGGGGGGGGGGGGGGGTGGGGGGTGGGGGGGGGGGGGGGGGGGGGGGGAGGGGGAGGGGGGGGGGGGGGGGGGGGGGGGGGGTTCACCCATCCTAGGATCATGTTGGGATGCAAGGTGATGCTCATATGGGTACAGGGTGAGGGTGGACATTGCTCACCCCATCTTAAGTGTCAGCAGCTTGATTGACTAATTGGGGCGAGCCTGAGCGAGCCCCACATAGTCGTGTTCTCAGGGTGTCCGTCTGTCTGCTGGATGTCTGTTTGCTGTCCGTTTAGCGTATGACCGTATATCCAAGTGGAAAATTTTGCACCCCGCGTGCTAGTCATAATGCCAAGTTCCGAGTTGAGTCTGCTGCATTTACGCCGGTGTACTACAAACTTGAAACTCTAGATCGCCGTGAACGAATGGGCTCAGTACGGAAGCGACGAAAAGCTGAGAAGGAGGCTACCACGAACTTGAAACTCAGTGCAGACAGCAATGAACGACAATTGGCTCAACGTAGTGTCGTAGTCTACGTACAACAAACTTTGACACTCCACACTGCACTGAACGGAGCATGAGCTACGAACTTGATACTGCAGACCGTCATCAAGCAGAGGCCCAAGGTACACACCTACCGCGTACCGGTACTATTAACTTATGCTCAGGCCCCACCCCCAGCTTCCCTTATAAGCTGCGCCGCGCCGCTCTGGCCTTACCAGCCTATGATCACTTAACAGTGCAAATCAATAAACACAATAAAATTATACAATGCAAAGTGATAGTGCAAATCACTTAGACAACAAAGTGAAACAATTAGATAGCCTAGATGCAGAGAATATAACAATGACATACTAGAAATCGTCTTTCAGCAACTTCATGGCTAATGCGTACAACAACATTGCTAGTGGAAACAGAAACACTGAATGGTTCAGCCAGCTTTGACCGTTTTCATATACTGTCCAGCCTTCACTACTATATTGACATGCAGTATGTCAGGTGAGCCCCACAATGCCCTGCATTCTCCTAGTTTACTCTAGAAACAAGATGTTACCAGGCAACACATTGCCTCAGGACTTACATCAAAGGCTACTCATGCAGTACTGTATAAACAACAACACTCATGTCTGTATGGCGTTACCAGGCAACCTATTGTTGCAGATTATCTAATCACCAGCAACAGCAGACTTTGAGGGTGGCTTCCCTTGACCTAGTAGAGTTCACCACCTTTTCTAGATCACATCCCTAAGGATGTAAGGACCTGAGCTTCACACCGGGCTTAGCTCTATTACAAGGGTTTCAGAGATCCTGTGAACTGCAGAACATTTATGGTCAGTTTGAGAAGAGTAGTTTCTTCGGCTGGTTCAACAGTATAGCCTCGTACCCAGCCTGGGTACAAGGCTAGTTCAACAGTGTCTTTACCACCCAGCTACTTGCCTCAGCAATTGGCCTGGGCCTACACAGCCACGTACGGACTGCATCAGTGCGGAAGTCTGAAGTTGCCCCATTAATCTCACCCGTGACTCTGGTATGTGGCAGCACTGTTCACCACTGCTCACCACTGTAGTGATATGGTGGCCAGCTGGGAAGATTGCATGCTCACCACTATGGAGCCAAATTTATAATAGCTGGAAAAACCCAGCAATGTATGACGTCTGTAAGTATGTATGTTTTTAGGAGAATCTTTCACCTTGAATTTTTAAAGTCTGAAATGTAGTAAGTTTCCCATTTGAAAGGATTCTGGGGAGTGGAACCGAATTGTTATGAAATAGCTGAAATAACAGTGAAACAACCACCATGACTCTATCAGGTACACAATCGTTTACAGAGGTCTTATATATCCTCTCTAAAATCGCCTATTACAAAGATATTTCTGGACACAGACGGACAGACAGACAAACAGACTGACGGACAGACACAACCAATTGCTTAACCCCACGTGCTACTGTTTGTGCCGCAGTAGGCTATATACTCATGATCACTGTCCTCATTGTCCTCAATTATAGTTGCCATTTACGTACTTCAAAGGTGCAGGTGTTTTGGGTGTTGACTGAGGTCACAGTTCTGGTTGTGCTTGCTTGTACTAGTTTATGACCCAGCTGTATGTGGTGTGAAACCCTCCATTGCTGATACCCACAAATTTCATCATGTGGTAAGTTATTATGTCACTTTCACCTTGGTAGCCCCAAGGGGGATTTAAAAATACACACAGAAACAAAGAAATATGTTTGAAGAAAAACTGTAGAAAGGAAAATGAAAATCCCCAGAACTCCTTGTGGCCTCCATAGCAACCAGGAGAATTCTGGGGCTTGCACCTGCTTTTGAATCGGCAGCCATTACATGCACTGTATGCGATTCAGGTTAATTGTATTGTTTTCCGGTATACCGGACAGAAGACCATGGTAGCTAGTGCGCTAGCTAGAGTTCAGAATGACAGAGATTTAGCTGACTTCATTGAATTGACTGACTGACAATAATGTACAGGGGTGCATGCAGGGAGCGGGGCAGCTGAGATATTGCACAATGTCAATGTTTGATGTGATATGACACTCACATGATGGTCATTGGGACACACTCAGGAACAAGCAATAAACAATTGCCCAGATTGTCACATTGTGCGAAGAGACCTCCCAAAAGCTATTGTGTGACTGAACAATGAATGAATAGCTAGTCTGGTATCAGTAGGATGGAGTGCACAAATTTTTTTCCTGTTTCTTTCACACGCTATCGGTCCTCAAACACGGTTGTTAATAGCGAGGATTTGTACACGAGAATGTTGGTGAGTTCAACCTCCTTCCCAGGTGTAATATCTTGGGCCGAGGGAGTGGTTAGTTCTTGCCGCGAAGTAGTATGAAGTGGATATTATTGGAAGTCCGAGCAAACTCTGATTCACAATACATGCACCTTACAATATATAGCAACTAAGACAAAAGGCTGGACACAAAGACAGCACAACAAAGCTCAAAAGAGGACAGAACAAAGCATGGGGGCCCAGGGCAGAATCAAGGCAGCAGTGTAAATTAGATTCAAACTTGCACTAATTATCACCAGGGTGCCCTGTTTACTCTTTGATGCATGGTATGGAAGAATAACTTGTCACTGAATAACGTCATGTGGGTGTCAGGTGGACGTAGAAGACCAGGATGGACTATCAGATGTCATGTGCTTTGTGAGTCCTGTTATGTGTATAGCAGTGATCTCATCATCTATGCTTCAAGCTGCTCTTCTACAACATGGTTGTCACACGTAAACCACGCTTCTGAGCATGCACTGAAATATTATTGATACACCCTCTATGTTGCCTTTTCCATAATACCCGAGTTCCACTGTATGAGCGTCTGCTCATGATTGCCATAGCAACACAGGGGTGGTTGTAGACTGGGTTGGACATTTCTGTGGATAGGTACCGGCCATAGGGCGGGGTCCCGGGTCCTGCTAGCTATTACTATTAAATTACCAATCAATAAAAATGGAAGCTCGGAAATCGGTAGGCTTGTAGGCTTGAGGACAACACGATCTGTGTTTGTTGCTTGCAAAGTGGACCCGATGAGTTACATTTGTAAGCTGTTGTTGTGTGGGATGAGAGTAGGATGGTACCAGCACTGTCATCCACACCAGGCTATAGCGTTACCATGTGTATGAAGTATCCCCCAGCACACACACATTTAGAATTGTACACTGTAACGATATCAAAAACTAACACTACTGAACTGTTGGTTTTGTTAAGTAAGCAGTCATGTGATAGGGTTGAGGAGTTGGACGATCTATGAGCAGCTCTCTTGCAGGCTGGGCTATATGTAATGTTGTCATGGCAACATGGCCGTGACAAAAAGACCAAATTGGCCATTCAATGTGCTACTAAGAATAGATCAGCATGGTGCAACTTTACTGTCAGCATCCTACAGGAAATCTTGCAATGTTTAGTTAACAGGAAATCATGCAAGTTCAATTAACCACTCAGGTGTGATAAGCCCAGTACAGCCAATTGTGGTGACCTGTGGCAGGTCACATGAGAAACCCTGCTGTGCCCAGATTCTCCCTACTCTAGTATCAGGAGAGCTTGCAGGTGCAATGGTTATAGTAATATCACACATTCAATTAACACACACTTGTTCACACCAACACACACACATACACACATATTCATTCACACGCACACACAGATACAGTGATTTCAGTGCACTCCACCAGGAGCTCAAATCTTCCTTCCCCGAGGAGCAGTTCCCGGCCATGCCTAAGAAGGTCTTCTTTGGCCGTAGCCAGACTAGATCAGTGGCCCAGCAGAGAATGAAGGACCTACAGACTTACCTCCAGGTATGCAGGGAAATGTGCGTGTGCCTCTGTGCCTTACTCCCCCCTGCCCTACACGTGTGTGCCACCAATTGCTACACATGTGAGTGACAACTGCTACATGTGTGAGTGACAATTGCTACACGTGTGAGTGACAATTGCTACACCAATTGCTACACGTGTGTGAGGAGGGGAGAGGATGCATGTCCAGGTGTTGCAATCTTACATGTGTGTTTCATGGTTTTTGTTGGGATGCTCCTGAGAGGGTAGCACTCTAATATCCACTCAGAGGAAGTCAAGGGTGAACTTAGGAATTTATTTGTGGTTAAGCTTTTGTCAGTTGATGAGCCACCTTACACTCAGCATCTGAAGTGCTGTTCTCTCTTGCTGTTGATAATGACAGGGACATCCCCCAGGGTAGGGGGTGCTTTAGTCTCGTTCCCAGACCCTCATGCGCTGAGAGGGTTTAGGCACGAGACTAGGGGTGCTTCTGTGTGGTGCTTGGAATGTGACTGTGTGTTTTTACTACTCCTGGAGAGGAGTAGTATGGTTGATATTTGTGCTGTTGGTGTTTACGAGTGTTGGTTAGACTGTGTGTGAGATTCTATTTTGGTGGAACAGATGCTTTCCATGAAATGGTGCATATTGTGTGTGGTTAATGTTGATGCATGTGTAAGGTATTCTGTGTTGGGCTTGGAATGTGTTGGTATGCATAATTAGTTGAAGAATGGAAGAATCGACAATGTCCTTGTGTACCAGGAAGGCTAAAGGAGAAGAATGGCTGTAATAAGTCTTCAGGGGGTTGGACCAGGTGACACGGTTCCAGGGTAACATGCTTAGACTGTCTATTGTGAACTCATTTCAAAAGTGGCGGTACACAGCTGCGTCCTATTAAATTATGATCGGCCTTCCATGTAAAACAAAGTTGATATTTTGGGCAGACGCTGGTGGAAACATGTGAGATTAAAGTGCTTGATTGTCCCAGCAGAGGAGGTCCTGTCCTGATGTGGGCCCAAGAGTAGCAGGCTAATGCCAAATGTGGAAGTATCTAAATCTTAATCACCTTGATGTGGACTCTGTTGCCGTGAGAAGGCTTCCTTTATTCCCTTGAATGAAACTTTTAATATTTCATTGATGGGATTTGCAACATCCCTGTTGTGAAACAGACTTGGCTAAGGTACTTATGTAGTTGATATGCGCCCCTGCGGTTCGTGGGGGGTGGGGTTGTATCAAAGGAAGGCACTTGCATCACCAGGTAATTATTGCACTACTGTGATAATTATCGACTGTGCGGTCAATTGTGGTTAAAGTACTCGACTGTGGTGTGAGAGGCTACAGGTTCCATGTCCCACCAGTTGCACCTAGGAAGGCATTTCGGCAGGTTTTCTGGTCCCTTCCGAGGAAAGAAGCATTGCTTCCTGCCCAATCCTGGGCATCTGGAAAAACGTTCGTTACCCAGATAAAAATCATTTTACTAAAAAAAATTACTGTAGTTGGATGCATGCTGATATACCTCCTATTTCATTTGCCAGCTAGCTATAGCTGTCGTTTGGCAATATTAATACATGGGCAGCATAGTCGCTCCAGCTGCTTACTTGTGCTGCATGCATGTGGGAAGTATTGACTGGCATATGACGTGGGAGTGCACTGAACTTGCATACGAGTAACGTGTGCCGCTATCCGGCTTCTCCCTCTGTCCTAGGGTGTGCTCTCCATGGTTCCTGCAGTCTCCCAGAGCCGTATCCTGCAGCTGTTCCTCACCCAGACTCACTCAGATAAAGAGGATGAACTGTTCAACAAGAGAATGAAAGATTCACAAGCAGCCATACACTGAGAGTCCCGAATACTGTCATACTCAGCTGTATATTATCTCATTAACTGCACATGACGCAATTTTTATCCACATGAGAGTTTGATTACGTAACAACCCGGAAATTGCTCCACTATTTAACCGCGAGGGCGATCTCGAGATAGCAATCTGGAGCTAGTATAAGTTTGACTGTAATATTACACGTTCTTGAATTGAGCACTCGACAGTTTTGTTCAAAGAATCTTCGAGGTAGGTTGTAAAGGCTGCTGACATTTTGCAAGTGCATGCATATAGTACGTAGTAGCTGTATTAGCGTGCATAGCACTAGCGATCCGTGTTCATATTGATTTCTACTCCAATACAGACAACTATGCCGGCTACAATGGAAGCCGAAAGCCCCACAGTTGAAAGGAACGGGTCGAGCTTTTTCGCAGGAGAGCAGTCAGGGATGAAATCGGCTGCTTCGATCGGAGAGATCGCGAGAGACTCCACCGACAGCGGGAACAGCAGTCCCACGCTGACAGTACCAACAATGCGGAGAGTGAGGGTGAGTCGAGGGTGAATGTCACACCTAGTCGTGTTGGGAGAGAGTGTGTTTGGTGCAGAGAATTTGACTCAAATTGGAGGGTGTTCTAGTGTCTACAACTTGAAGCAGTGTTGATGGCTGCCTGATAGGCTGCATGTTCAGAGGGTGCTGGTTTGTGTTGGAGTGTGCACTGCAGTAATAATGCCTCTGCACAAAATAATTATAATAGCTAGGCCATCTATTGAGAGCAACTCTGCAAGCTGCATTATGAAGAATGCATCCTCTTCTCCTACAGTCTACATCAGATTCACTGAGAAGACCAAAAACAGATCCCACACTTTCCCATGGAAACCTGAGGTACGTGTAATGGTGCACACTATACTTTGTACACTTAACTGTGATGTGTGCTGTCTACAAGCTGTGTAGAGGCATTTGTGATTAGGTGATGGGTCAGCTTTCCATCCATGAATTTATAGCCTCCAGTTTAGATTAACTACATACATCATGTGACAGTATCACCAGTATTGAATGTCATTAATAGTTTTTCCCCTCCCTTCTCTCTTATGTATAGTGAACAGACGCACTTACTATTCCAAAAGATGATGGTATTGGAACAGAAGTTGAAGTCCATGGAGTCACAATTAAAAGATGTAAGTATATTTTTGCTGCTAACTGGGTACATGCTAGCCTTGAACCCAGGCACGGTTCGAGGCTCATGTAGTCCATCAAAGTTGAATCTAGCTTGTTCAGGTAATACAGTAATTAACAAAGGCTGTTACTCTGGTCTGCAGGAACAACTACAGAGATTAACTCTTGAAGCAAAAGTTGTAAAACTGGAAGAAGACAATCAGAAACTGAAAACAGGCAGGGAAACTGCAGGTCAACAACTTCAGGACTTTGCTGAGAAGTTTTTCGCTGTTAGTGATGCAATATCAATCAAAGGATCACCAGCACCTTCACCCCGCCCCTCGCCATATCCAAGTCTGGCTGACCTGAACTTATTCGCGAGGCGTGGGTCAAGAGACTCTGTGTCAAGCAGCAGAAGCTCACTCTCAAGACTGAGTGGGATCTCACTATAGCAACACTGCACTGCCTACTCTCACCACATCAACTCTCAGAGAATATTCATTCAAGCAAAGTGTACCTCTACCACCTGTTGATCCTGTCACATGTCTCTGTTCTGGTGGTGTGTCTGTCAGTCTGATATCACAGTGTATTTGTGGGACTTGTGTAAACTTATACACAAAGCTTTTTGTGTGTGTGTCTGTCTGTTTTCGTTTTCTATGTCAGTCTTCATTGAACGAACCTTGAATATTTATATAACATGCTCCAACATGAAATTTGTATCAAAAGTGCCCCGAATTGAAACGATTGAAACGTACAAATAAGTGCCACTACACATTATATATATCCTTGCAACAACATGCATGAGATACGTGTATTACAAAATTTGTTCTGATGGAGTTGGAACACAACTAGTCCTGAAGTTGCTATGCATAGTAAGAAGGTGAAATGAGGAGGTCTGCCAGGACAGCTAACTGGTCATCCGTAAACTTTTGTTTGTGCTCACTCCAACTGTCGTAATGGGTCCTACGGAACTCAGACATGGCCCTCTTCACCGTTCCCTGAAGAGAAATATTGTGCATGCAGCATCAAAGGACTAATTTAGCGCAACTCTGCTTGTGTTAACACTGTACCCATTATAATACTGATCACTTTGGAAATGTCTAGGAATGCTAGTCAGCCATTGAGAGGGAAGCCAAGTTACTCAGTAGAATTCCACAAATCTATCCACATTCAACTTCATTGTCCTATCCATCTTCTGAATTACTTCTTTACAAAGTATGTGACATAAGTGTAAATATTTGCTTGCTGCTGCACAAGATAGTTCTAGTTGCACAATCCACTTCCAGGAAGTGAGGATGGAGGGCCTTTGTTGGCCTTGACCAGAGAAGTCAAGCAAGTGAGCCAACAAAGCATTCTTGTGCCCACACCTCTCATGAACCAGGACGGAGGAGGAGGAGAACCAAATATAGTTAAACATTAAACATAGAGCTGTAACAATTCAACAGACTGGTGAATTGTGTATTACATGCAGGATGCTCTCAATATGTTGATGTACTGCAGATGTGAACAAGAAATAATAGCAAGTAGACATATACACATTCAGCATGCAGAGCTGTAACGGATTGGTGTATTGCATACTGCGTGCAGGATGCCCTCAATACGTTGCAATGTGGTTATTCCAGTATAACAGGAACAAGAACACATTTTAGCCATTTTCTCACTAGGCTCACCATGTGGAAGAAGTCACATTCCAGTAATCCACGTTTCATACAATAAGCACCAAATTGTATTGTGCTACAGTGTGTGCTACACATATTGATAGAGTATTACTATTGTGACAGCCACTTGACCATCTGGTAAGATTTTGGATGCATAACATATTCTAGGTCACGTAACATAATTGTGTAGCATTGCGTTTGATTTTCGTTGAGATGGTCACGTACTATATATGTAAGGTGCTGAGTCTGCACTCACAAACATAATGTCGGCATACTCATTTTTCGGGTGTGGGGTCTGGGCACGAGACTATACATCATCAGACTAGACACACTAGTAGGTGTGGGGTCTGGGCACGAGACTATACATCATCAGACTAGACACACTAGTACGTGTAAAGCAGTCGGTGAGTGAACGTTGCAACTATTTTCTATAAACGTCGAGGGGCGACCACACTCCTGGTAGCCGCATTGCATCCCCGGTTGTGACTCGCCGTAGCGCAAGCTATGTATTGCAATTCATTCGAATTAACGCACATGCCACGTGGCAACCACGCTCAGTCAATCGCGCGAGCAATGGCGACCAAAAGGAAGACCAGACATTATTACAGCACTCACAACTTAGCCAGCACAGTGAGTTTCGGCATGTAAGCGTCAGTGAATGACAGCGATCAAGGCCGTGTGGTCAGAATCTTCGTGTGCCTTTACTAAGAATGGTACTGCCACCGGAAGTCGAAGAGAGCGCTCGAGCAATGGCAGCCAACGGCAAGACAAAAGCGCTCATATCTCCACCACCAAGATTATTTCAGCATCAACTTTTTACGTTCAGGTCAGTACATGATAGCGATCACGGCAGTGTAGTCAGAATCTCTGTAGGCCAATCCAAACATTATATTTACGTGGCACAATTTTCCCCCTACCAGGAGTGTAATGCTCGGCAGGGTGTTTACTACTTGTACCCTACATTGATAAGATCAGCGTTTCATAATTGTGCATGCTATAAGTGGGAGGTGAAAGTTGTCGGCCGGTCCTTGGTTCCTTGGTGGGCGGGGTTAGCTGGGAACAACCTCAGAACTGGTATCCCACAAGATAAAATCTCACAGATTAGCAAGACAAATATTATACATAGCACTGAATGAATATGCTTGCTGCAGGGGTCTGGTGGGCTTGCTTTGACAAGCACTAAGTCCTACTACGTAACAACTGAAGTGGTATATAATAGTTCTGATCATGGTGTTTTGTGCCCAAGCAGAGAAACTTTGAGTTGGCATGGCGTTTTGTGCCCAAGCAGAGAAACTTTGAGTTGAAGTCGCTGCGACCAAATACTGGTGGTGGGAATGGCCTGGGAATAAGGCTATAGTCACTGCAGCACCTTAATTCAAAATCAACCATAGGTATGCATTTCATCCTATAAACCAACACTGAAACTATTGCCTTTGTAAAAGTTATGTGAATTGAAAAACTTGTCAGTAGTGTCAACATACCAGGATACAGTGCTTCATGAGACTATACAGGTGCTTAACCGATTATAGGCGATAGACGCGCATGCGCGTCACGTACGCGCACTACGTGAAGCGCGGTAGACGCGGATACGCGTCATGGCTACGCTTTAGCTTTACAAAGCCCAGGGCCAAATAGCCACAGCTCTTGTATCCGGTCTGTGGTTAGGTTGGGGCCTCCCCCTACTAATTATGTGGTTTTGTCGGGAGGCTTTCAACGGGCGGAGCGTGATGAGTGCCAGAATCCAAGATGGTCGTCGATCGACTCGATCGTGAAACCGACTTATTGGCCACGTTTTCTTCTGAACGCTTGGAAGTAGAAATACAACACTAACTACGGAGGTGCAGCGGACCTTAGGCTTCATAAATATCGAGGCACTTCTAGAGCTGCACCTTGCTGTCAACGAGAAAAGCTAAAGACGGCACACAGAAACAATTAGCGGTAAGCGCTCAGTGTAAACTGTACTGTAGAAGAACATACACAAGTTTAAATATACAGCACAGAGCCTTTCTCTATCCCTTGTTCACTCTGTAGACTTCTGTTTGACTTCTCTGAAGCTTATAAAAGCCTTTATAAAAGGACGTGACAATAATTATTTCCGCGTTGGGAATGATTGCATTCCATTAAATTTAGCTTATAATCGGTTAATAAACCTGGAATAAGGCAACGTAGCAAATTGTGTGCCACTATGGCAGGTAGGATGACATTCCTCAGCATGCCTGACTTCCCCAAATCAGACCACAACACTGGCACATGACAAATGATTATCATGCCAGGAGGTCTCAATATCAGCAACAGTGATGACAACAGTTTCCATATAAGGAGAAGGGGAAGTGCAAAATATTGATGGTAGTAATGCTGATTACACCACTCAGCAAAGGCCTGTCAGGAACTATCCTCGTGCCCAGGAAATTTGGGACGGAGGGAAATGCATGAGTGCATACAATGATGAAAGTATATCCGGTAACCCTGAACAACAAAGCATACCACTCTTGCTAGCCTCGTTCCCAGGCCACTTTCTCTCCTCCCACGGGGCCTGGGAACAAGGCTACACCCTTGCCTGCCGTTATTCTGTGCTGCAGCACAGCAAGCAGGGTGCTGTCAATACAAGGGCATGGGTAATTAGCTCCCTCCATCCATGAAACACCTTGACGTAACCTTGTGTCCACCAGTGTTCTCACCAGGACTTTTACACAGGGGGGGACGACGACGACCACAAGGTATACAGTTTATCTGTCCATGTCCGTGCGCTGTTTCTCTGCTTTGTGCCGTGTTGCTTGCAAACGGAGAACAACAGACCGACAACGGTAGACACAGAACTGTCGTACACTGGAATGTACCACTGATAATCCGTCTTCCAAGATGCGTCATAGCCGATCTTGTGCTTGCTTCGTGTTACAAAGCCATCAGAGCTTGACGACTCCGAGCGATGCCTTTTGCTTAGCTGTCTTGATCGGGAACACATGGTGCCTCGAGTAAATCTATTCATAACCGTGCGCATAAATAATGGACGGCCGCACAGGAATACTAAGCGCGGCGGGGCGCCACGGTTCCGCGCATTAACGAGAACACTATGTCCACCAGGCCTCTCCCACCCACCAACACAAAAACCCTAGAGGTGGGGAGTGCCTGAGACTAGGGCAATCATAAACACCCTGCAGAGCAGAGACTAATTGAACTTTTATATCAACAAGTTTGAAGTCAGGGACACATGTATGGGAGGAGTTGTTACCTAGGTAACTTGAGAGGCAATTTCGCTTGAAGTTATGCACTAATTGATAGGAAACTGTATCCTTCTGGGTGATCTACCTCAATCGGGTATCAAATTACATTAGGGAATGTGAACAATGGGGAGGATTCTATAGCAGACTTGGAATCTGAACACTGGGGAGGATTCTATAGCAGACTTGGAATCTGAACACTTGCGAAGGATTCTCTGGCAGCATACAGGAAATACTGCCGCACCTGCCATTTCTTCACGATAACTCTCCCAGATGTATTTACGTAGCAAGTCACATGCACCACTGCTGTGTGGGATGGACATCTTGGCACTCACTTGATCCGTCTGTGCCTGACTGAGTCATGGGGTGGAAAAGAACTGGAGGGACTTGTTTACTCATTGCCAACAGGAAACTTTCTGTGTAACATCCACATTGAGGGGATGACATAAATTTCACAATCATTATTGCAGCAAGCTATGATACCCAATTTGGCCATTCTACACTCCCAAAAGAGAAAACAAGCGAACTCCCATGTTGACATAGTGGCTTGAAGGTGGAATTGTGGACTAGAAGACAAACTGCAATGGAGGGCCATATTGCATTCTTCGGAATGAACAGTTTGGTGTTTTTAACTATCAGTATAATACATGTTCCGGGAATTTGTGCAGATCTTGAGATTCCATATGCATTCTCGGAATCCAGAATATCTGAGATTGTGCAGGTAGCTTGTACAAACAGGGGATCACATTAATTATATCCATGGACAGGCATAGCGTAGTGGAAGAGTTAAAACTATTTGCACAAAGAGCACACAAACTGTTGTCCTTCCTACACATTCCCAAGTTCATATTCTGGCCACTCCTGACACTGGACACACATGCTCATATTACTTGGCGGGAAGTAATTCAAGTGGTTGCATCCCATGAGCATTCCTCAATTCGGAGGCTGCCTCAATTTGAAGTAGGGGTGATTGATAACCACACCAACCCACCAGTCTGGCAGTGGCTAGGTAACAGTTGCCATGGAGACTTATATAACTCTCAAGTATGAACACTAGTCTAAATGAAACTATTTAATCCGAGGATGCAGGAACCACAACTATGCCTGTCACCAGCTCACTTTCACTGAAATCTGCAAATAAATGTTCCCACAAGTATGCTAGGCAGACAGATTACTGTAGAACAATGAAGGTCACTCACTGTAGGGGACTGGACTTGTTAAATAATATTTGCAAATTATTCCCACTCGATCCATTACAGTCACCCACAGTCACTCGATCCCTTAGTCACCCATCGCTAGTCTAGCCCTGTTATTTGAACACCTGACTCCAATTAGTCACAGACACACAGTTCATAACGTGGCAGGCCCGGGGACTCTGCCACACACTGCTCCACACACTCTGCTGGCCTACCACACACTCTGCTTGCCTTACCACACACTCTGCTGGCCTACCACACACTCTGCTGGCCTAACATGGCTATCCCTGTTCATAGCGTTGTCTACTGAGATGAAACCAGTGATCTACGTAGTGTAATCAGTTTCTAGAACCAGAACAAGCTCCAGACAGAAGGGAAAATATGACTGCTTGTTAGTTAACATCTGCAGCTAAACGACAGTACATGAATCCCAATTGCAAGCTTCCAATCTCCTCGGTGCTGAACCAGCCTATACGAAAATTCTGCATACTTACTATTCGATGAATGTTATTTGCACCTCATTATTAGGCACATATTTTCAGATATAGGTGCATGGGCTTAATAACTACTGTACAGTATTTCCCAGGTAAGGGGTGTGAAAATTGGCCAGATCAAAGAACTTAATGCATTCCAATGACTATATCAAAGGATACTTGGCCAGGAAAAGGGGGGGGGGGGGGGGGGGGGGGGAGCACCCCTCTACCCCCCTTTGAGGGAAAGACGGTGGAATATGCATGCCTATCACACAGTAAACAGTATCAGCCTAAGACACACATTCCTTAATTGGAATCGGAAGTATCGGGAAGGAACCCCACTAAGAATGTCATGAGACGATGTGAAGATTCAAGGCAACAAGGAATGGGACTCACAGGTGCACGGGGATATGTGTCCCTGGTACTGACTGATGGTATGTGATGTGGAATGTGATGTTTCAACTGACAACAGGCAGATCGCTGACAAGTGGACAGAGTTGGAATGTGACTCCAGAAATGTGATATTGCAAGCTCTGCCCACCTACTAGGCTTCTGTTACACAAATGAAAGCTGTTTACACTTGAAATAAACATTCCAGACAGCTAGGTGGATGTGGAAATTATGCATTTTTCCCAGGAAAGAAACTGAACACTGTAGACAACTATACACACTGTGCTTGGTCTACATGTTCTGTTACCGACACCACGTTATAGATCTACAGACTCTGAGAGTGCCAGAGCGTTCAAGACAGGAGCGTGGAGGGGAAGGAGCATTCACCTCAATTTTATCAAACTTGGCACGCTCTGAACAATCCTTGATGTCACCCTATGTACAGCATACACCTTGACATGTCACATCAATCTGTATAGCTTGAAGAAATGGGGCTTCTTGGCAAGTTTGAAGTCAACTGGTCAACGTCAATCTCTGTTCCTTCATTGTCAGTCTCCTGACCTTGGCCTTCTTCCTGGCCTTCTCTCTAAGCCTGAGATTGGAGGCATGGCTTGCACTCCAATGCTCTCACCGTTTCAAGGTGGAATGCTGCATGTTGCTTGCACAATTGTGAAGCCAGCTGCTGATGATGTTTCGTAAGGTCACAGGGCCATGGCCATATTGCCAACTCAGTAACTTCCAAAGTTGCTGATTGAATTTGTGGTGCAGATTACATTTCAATGTCAGTACATGAGATATGGGAAACTGAATGTCATTCAAGTTGCTGTTATTTACGACAGAATATTGTGGCATGTACGTGACAAGGAACTGGGTGACAAGGAACTGGGTGGTACCTCGGAACGAATTCTTTAAACACACAGATTAACACTCCTTTGTGGCATAGAGAAACTACATGCCCAAGTGGCACATTGTAAGACTTCAGTGTATACTCACTCAATAAAACATCATGAAACACTTGAACCTACGCATTCCACAGAAACTCGAACATCAGAGAGAATTGGACAGGTGTGTCCCTTGAAATGATTGCACTGTTGTGGCAACCTCTGCTGATTGATCCTTTAAAGTACACTTGGGTCAAATATTGAACATCTGCATGACAAGAAGTTCTCCACCAGTAGGTCAAAACATTTACATACGAATTGGAATGTCACAATTACAACAGTCAGCTGAATCATAATTATATGAACATCTGAATGACAAGTAGTTCTCAACCAGTAGGTCAAAACATTTACATACGAATTGGAATGTCACAATTACAACAGTCAGCTGAATCATAATTATATGAACATCTGAATGACAAGTAGTTCTCTACCAGTAGGTCAATATGTAGTCACACGGTCTTCATCAGCCCAAAGTCAGCTAACCATACATGTCATAACACTACCAGCAACTGTTGTAACAGCAAAATACTTTCCATTGAGACATGTGAGTAACAATGCAGTGAAGTTGTGTGTAGTATGACTGTGCATACTGGGACTCCATTCCTACGTATTGAATGACAATCATCCGGTTTCAGACTTGGGAGGAAAGATTCTGAGCATATGCCAACACAAGCCATAGCTGGCTATAAGTGAACAGGCTAAAGCAATGTTTTTGTATCTTTCTGTCTGTGTGTCTGTCTGTCTGTCTGTCAGCAAAAAAGATGTTTCAAGCAGGTTAGCTAAGGTATTTACAGACGTCATACTCAACACAAACCGGTTCTGTACCTGATAATGGTTATTTTCGCTGTCATTTCAGCTACTTCTTATTATCAGTTTCCTGGCTCCACCCCTTCCGAAATTACATGTGGTAGTTAGCATGTGACGTTTACATTTTTTGTAGTTGTTGTGTCGTCACACCGTTGCGCATACTCAACAAGTGTTGGGCAACAAGTGTTGGGTAAGTGTCCTCCAGACACTTCGAGTAATTTATTTACCATACTAGAGCCTGTTATTGCTATGAAACAAAAAATCCAGTCCAGTAGTGAGTAGTCCTTCAAAATAAATAATCATCTCATGACTCCGTTCTTACTAGGGCGTAGCTAGCAATGAGGCAAGGGAGGCAGTTGCCTCCTCGCTTTTCTGGATAATGACGCGCGTGTCCGGAGTCTCACACACTCTGCGTACGATGTGCGTTCGATCTGATGACAGAGACAGGAGCTAGGCTGACCATGAGCCGGCGTATACTCTTAACGCTGATAGTGCTGCAAGTCTGCATATTGCTGTAGCATTTCGAGAGCAACTGTTTGCGTGCACTGTGTATTAACTTATAAATAATTAATTAGCTTGAAAAATTTTCGCCGCGCGCTTTGCGCGCTCAGGTAACTCCATGCCTCCTCAGTCTCCAAATCCTAGCTACGCCCCTGTCTTAAAGTATGGGCAGCAAGCATCTTGTTTACATGTTTTGGTTTTACAAGAGTACACAGCTACTCCATCATTGCATTACTGTTTGGCAGTCAGTGTAGGTCAGCACCAAGTGTAGACATACTAATGCTTACAGCCCCATAACACACACTACATGATATCACTTTCCAGGTGGAATCCTGCAGAGTTTGCTACCGTTAGTGCAGCCCCTAGTGCAGCCTCACATTCCACACAGGTTTGCTATTTTACTTCCATGGCAACCACATACTCACAGTGGGCTAGTGGGCTAGATATTACATTAATAGGTGACATCATAGTTCCTATGGTAGCTTTTCATTTGGCTTCACAAAGTGCCTACTCCACTGTAGGCTCCACTTGTTCCCCAGCTTCCACCCTGCCTTACATCATGTGCAGTGCAGCCTCGTTCCCAGGCACGTGGGAACGAGGCTAAAAGGGGGAGGGGGGTAGAAAGGATGTGGGGGCCAAAGACTCAGAACCACAAGATGAATGAAGGTACCTAGTGACTTGCAACATGTATCTAGCTAGCAGGAGGCAACCATTGGACATACCTGGGCTTGCAGAGCTAGAGCAGCAAGTGTAGTTGACATCTTTACAACTGGGAAGGCTACGCAAAATTACGTATGTGGTGCGTGCAAGGAACAATGCGGTTATGTATTCCAAATATAAGCCATTCTCGGCCCTCTTCTTGATTCTTACCTAGTAACAAAATGGGTTTCTGAGCTCAGGTGACCTGGCATTAATGCCATTCTCAGCTCTAGCCTCTTTTGGTGGCATAACAAAGCCTGATTGTTGAGTATCTGAGCTCAGGTGACCATGCCATTTCAGCTCTAGGCCTAGTTTTGGGGGTCATAAAGGGATTCTTATCTGCTAACAAAGCCATGCAGAGTGAACTTCAAAGCCATGCAAAGTGAACTTCAAAGCTGGCCAAACTGCCCAGGGCATGCAGTAATCTGATAAGTGAAGTCAAAACACTACAGTCTAGTCAACAACAAGCAGTCAACAACAAGCAGTCAACAACTGCAGCAGCCTTATATGAATGTACTGAGAAGTAGGCCCCCTAGTGATAATTGTAGCCTCGTTCCCAGGCCATTCCCAGGCCGTTCCCACCGCCAGTATTTCATCGCTTCCAGTATGAAATATGGCGGGGGAAGGCCTGGGAGATCTGGTCATGTGCGATGCCATCAAGTAGACACATGGTAGACACGGAGGGTGGTGCCCAACGAAGAATCTCGACGTCCTGTGTTGTACTGTCCGTCCAATGGCTGGATATCAGAGTGTTTGCAAGGTAGACGATCGATACCGTTCGTTGTTCACAACACCGGGGACGGAACAATGCGAAAAAGGTATTTTACCAGTTGGGCACCGCCCCCCGTGTGTCTACCATCTTGTCCGTTACCATTGTATCACAGTCACTTCCGTCTCGGTTAGGGAGACTCTGCTGCTAACAGCCGCTGAGCGTTGATGACAGAGTTGATGCTTGCCAAGCAGTTGTGGCTTTCTCCACCATGCATAACACCTTGCGTATGCACATACGAATGTATGTAGGATATGCTGCCTCAACATATTACATCAGTGTGAGGCTCACACCTATGTACGTATGTACGTATGCACATACATACATATGTACATATGTACGTAAGTATGATAAACCTCAACACATTACATCAGTGTGAGGCTCGCTCATGCTCGCCCCAACTATAAACAGCATATTAATGCCCGCATGAAGGCTCCATATGTAAATCTCAGTTAAAAAATTGGCCTGCAGTGCAAATCAGGGAATAAATAAACTAAACATATCTGATGTAAGCCATGTACACATACTCGAGTAGTGGTATTACCACTTCTGAATATTTCCGTCCAGCTGCCCAAACAATGTTTGATGAAGTTGCCAAGATCACCATAGGTGCCTCTCATGTCAAATATTACCATACCCAACTTAGTCCTTGAATCATAGCTCAAGATGGGAGTCCATATAGGTATCAGTAGTCAACTAGTAAGTTCATTCGTACCCAGGTGTGGGCTAAAAATTGGAATGGGCCTGGCAACATTCCTATACGTGCTGAGTCAGCCGTCTTGACTTTGGGATGAATCACAATTGTCCATTATGTCCTGGGTATGAGCCTGGGCATGAACCTGGGGATGAGTCTGGGTATGAGCCTGGGTATGAGCCTGGGTACGAGCCTGGGTACGAGCCTGGGTACAAGTCTGGGTACGAGCCTGGGTATGAGCCTGGGTACAAGTCTGGGTACAAGCCTTGGTACAAGCCTGGGGATGAGCCTAGGTATGAGCCTGGGTATGAGCCTGGGTACGAGCCTAGGTATGAGCCTGGGTATGAGCCTGGGTACGAGCCTGGGTATGAGCCTGGGTATGAGCCTGGGTACAAGCCTTGGTACAAGCCTGGGGATGAGCCTAGGTATGAGCCTGGGTACGAGCCTAGGTATGAGCCTGGGTATGAGCCTGGGTATGAGCCTGGGTACGAGCCTGGGTATGAGCCTGGGTATGAGCCTGGGTACAAGCCAGGGGATGAGCCTGGGTATGAGCCTGGGTACGAGCCTGGGTACGAGCCTGGGTACGAGCCTGGGTACGAGCCTGGGGATGAGCCTGGGTATGAGCCTGGGTACGAGCCTGGGTATGAGCCTGGGTATGAGCCTGGATATGAGCCTGGGTATGAGCTAGCCTGTCTAGAACAAGGATGAAAACAGGATGCAACTTTCCACTTTTCCCATGTGTGGACTTACTACCATAATTATCTGCAGTAAAGTAAACAAATCCAGTTCTTATCATAACGAATTTAGCCATTTAGGTGACTACCTCTTCCTGTACTTTAATCCCAGTTCAAGATGAAAGCTGTGACATAAGCAGAAACTGTACAACTTCCTGTGAGGAACTTATATTATGTAACATCTGCAATAGTAAACAGTTCGAGAGGTTTATCAACTAATTAGGCATCCCACTTCCTGGACTTTAATCACAGTTCAAAGTAGCCCCAGAGATCAAGAAAGGATAGGCAATGACAGTTCAGTCAACAAGAACTAAAAGCCCAAATAGGAGACAACACAGTCCATTGTTATTAGCAAGGACTTATCCCTTCTCTCTTCTCACCTGTATGGGTGCAGGATCATGGAGGTGGAGTGCCAGCTCGTCGAGGACTTCGGGCAGCCATTCCGGGACAGAGTAGGGACATGCCTCCACCAGGGCTGCCAGGCCCAGCACACCAGAGTGACGCACCACCAACAGGCCTGCAACAGAAACCACACACAGCACAATCATACAGTCTTCTGACTCCACAAACGTGGATAGAATCTCTTCGAGGCAAAAGGTAGTGGATTGGGGGCATACAGTAGCCTCGTCCCAGGTCTTCTACACCTTTTGCATACTGCAAGCGATCAAAACTGGAGGTGCAATAGGTCTGGGAGCGAGGCTAGGCATACAGGGGAGGGGGCATTAAGTTCAGAGGTTATATTAACCATCAGAGCTGCTACCAACTGTTGCATTCAGCAACTCTTGGAATCCATTGAGGGGTAACCGCACCCTGGTAAGCTATAGCTAGTGCAACAGCTTGGGCAAAATTCACCTTTGTCTGCCTCGTGTCTTACTCTATGTAACTAAGGCCTACCTTCATAACCTGTGTCACCATCCAATACAGCAGAATTTGGTACTTTGGCTTTCTTTGGTAGCTTGATCCTCGCATTCTTTGTAAACAAGGTCTGTGAGAAGAGAAACCAAAACCAGTAAAACTGTTATCCATTTTAGAGAAAAGGGATTGCTTGGAGCAGAATAAGCGCTTTGAGTTAATGGAAGTTCTCATTCCAAGCAATTAAAATTTACGGTACAGATCTTTAAAATTGATGCCGCGATTCGGAACGCTTTTCTGATATGCGTTCGTGGCGCAGCTTCGCCACAAACTAAGACTTCATCCGAAAACTGGAAGGCTTCTTCCGAGAATCAGAAGGTTTCTTCTGATGATGTGGAAAGCAGATTCCAAAGAGCTCTGGCTTTGTATGCACCTAAGTTTTCGAAAAATGGTGCAGCTTCGCTTACAGATTTTCCAGAGTTTGTTTAAGCTTTCCGAGTTTGCATTCAGGTCTTCCGTGTTCACATTTGTAGCGGAATTCTGGACCAGCAATGGAAAGGTTTCTGAATCGCGGCATCAATTTTGAAAGACGCATACTATAATGACACACAAGTGAGTTTCTATACACACCATAGAAATTTCAAATGTATGGTGGTGGATGGAGTTGAACAGAGATTTGATTCGTGCTTTCGATCCTACATAATATGACAGGATGGTCAGAGGGATAATTACGACATGCTTCCAGGAAAGGTATTCCCAAGACACATTCAAGTAATGCAAGGCACTGTGAATTCTTACTAGGTATATATACTGGACATTTGAGTTTAGTGTGGGTTTACAGCCTTCCAAGAACAATTCTGGAACTGCTCTACCTTCTAGTGAAATCATATGTATTATGTGATAGCTGGAATGGTTCTTGGAAGGGTATAAACACACACACACTAATTAAACTGATACATATATGTTCTGCAATGTTCTGCACTGCACGGAACAATACTACCTCTTTTGCACATAATGGATCAGTGGCTGTGTTCAATAAATTACACCTATTAGTATAACGGGGGGGGGGGGATAGATATCACATGTAGTTATGTGTACATACAATAGCCAGTGTATACTAGAAGATAGACCGATTCCAGTGTAAATGGGCAGGTATGTAGCTATGTACATACGATAGCCTGTTTACGCAAGGAAGTAATATGGTTCCCCAGCGGTTCTTGGAGGGGTATAAAACACACACTAAACTGTAGCCTCGTTCCCAGGCCCACACGCGAAATGCGGAAGTGGGCCTGGTGACACTTGGCAAAATTCCCGTATGTGCTGAGCTCAGCAGTCTTGATTTTGGGGTAGGCGAATCACGTTCGTCCATTTCCAATTACTGCGTGGTAATTACATTCTTTACCCCGTGAAAAAGTGTAGCTGTTTGATAAAACCGCTGTTCTAGCCTTCAAAACTCACCTCTGGTCGCTCCTTGGCAAGGACGTTCCACTTAGCCATCACCAACAGCTACCTTACGTGTGATTTCGAATGCATCCAAGTAAGGAATGTAATCGATTACGCAGTTATGCTGACTGTGCACATACGGAAATTTTGCCAAGTGTCACCAGGCCCTCTTCCGCGTTCCGCGTGAGGGCCTGGGTACGAGGCTAACTAAACTGATCCATTCTGCATGGAACAGCACTATCTCTTTTACATGTAGTGGATCAGTGACTGTGCTGAATGCATTACACATACATACATCCTGCATCCAGAGCATCAACCTTGTAATGGTCAACCTTGTAATGGTTCATGAGCAGAGTTGATTTCTGCAGTAGCTACAAGTGTACAATTACGTATGCAATGACCAATTATTAGGAAATTTATGGTGACGCAAATGTGGGGTGGAATTGTAGGAGGACTGGGTGTAGAGTAATTGTATAATACCAGGCGGCGCACACGTCACGAAGGACCGGATTGGAGGTTCTCACTAATCCACTCAGCTGCAGACTTGCACTCCACTGACCGAAGCAGCACCAGAATCAGAAGTGAGTCATCCAAGAACAGGAAGACTACACACATGTGAAGAATGCTGGGGTTGTACGTACGTTTCGTAAGTTTCCGCAGCTTTAGGTCTTCCAGAGCGGGTTTTGCAGAGTTTTGTTTAGGTGTTGCAGAGCCCCAGTGCGGTACACATGCAGTAAAGTAGTGAAGTAGTTTCTGATACACATTCTATTTTTGGGGGAAGACGCATGTCATACACATGCACCAAGTAACTTCCTATTGACACTCATTGACATCATGTGTGTACGAAGTAAACTTCCTATATTGACACCATGTTCTATGATTGTAGATGTACATCTGTACCAAGTATGTAACTTCCTATTGACGCGTATTGGCAGCTGTGCACCAAGCCTGCAAACCTCCTATATTTAGGCACCGCCATGTTTCGTGCTTGTATATACACCAGACTTCCTCTCGACAAGTGCATTGTAATTTCATATTGGTACCACCGATACCAAGTACACTTCCTATATTGGCACCATGTTTGTATATACCGTATTGTGAACCTTGACCTCTTGTGTGTATGAATAATATTCGGTCGACGTCAGAGCACGTGTACTTGTAAAATGGATGATTTGTCAATGACCTATTGAAAGTTGTTGTTGTGACCATCTCCCAATAATGGCAGAACCTCAGACAAGTGTGCGTTATTCAGAGATGGTGTAGACTACCTGGGCCATGTCATCAGCAAGAGTGGAATTAGCTCAATTCAGAAAAAGGTTGAAGCCCTTTTGGAAGCACCAGCTCCCACTAACGCTGGACAGTTGGGATGGTTTTTGGGCATGATCAACTATTACGGCCGGGTTCATTCCCAATCTGTCCACTCTGCCTGCACCACTGTATCAACTCCGGCAGAAAAGCGGTGAGACTATGCACTCTATCGAACCAGCCTTCAGGAAGGTCAGACTGCTTATTGGTGATGGGGCACTTCAGGTTACATGGTTTTCCATGAAGAAAATTCACTGTGGCCGGATGGGGCAGCTGGTTGGCATCTGCCTCCTCCTCTGGACAGAAGAACCCGAAGGAATGTGCTGCCTTTCAAGGACAGTGCAGGGTTTTACACACATCGTTTAGTGCAGCTAGTGGGTGTGTAGCAATCATTGCTGCAGTCTGAACGTGCGTCTGACCCACTATGGGTCAGACGCACGTTCAGACTGCACCAATGAGTGTGGCTGACTCGACCAGTGCTACAGAGCAGGTGTCTGAACCAAGTGGACAGAAAGAAATGATACTCGAGTTCATTGAGGGATGGGTTCAGACTTGACCGAGAGGACAAGAAGAAGGGCCTAGCCATGCTCTTGTATTCAACTCTGGTCAATGAACTTTCATTCACTGAGACAAGAGCTGCTTTCATTCACTGAGACAAGAGTTGCTGCCGAGTCAGACAGAACTGTCCGTGACCTCATTAGCTACGACACATTTCCTGAAAGTAAGCAAGGAGGGTACCAACGCAGTGGAGTTTTGTGGTCCAAGGAGGAGCTCCGTAAAAAGCTGCAGAGTATGTAAGAGCAAACTGTGCTGTGAAGGAAACACTGAACATGACTGTGATGAGTTTCTGCAAGTGGGTTAACAAAACCTTACTCCCCAATTCCACACTGGAACCTGGATTCCCACGAAAAGTCTGGGTTGAAACTGCACGAAAGTGGCTTCATGAATGGGCTTTGTAGTGCTTCCCCTTGGGCCGAGTAGGTACTCTCTTCCTGGGCCTAGTAGCCACCCTCTTACAAGTGAACCCAGACCCAGTGGCCGCCCAAAAAAGGGGATCTTTATTGATGGCCATGAATGCCCATGATGTTGTAGCATCCCATGCGGAATTTCTCCGAAAGATGGTGAAGTAGGCCACTGTCATGCTGTCATGGCTGACAACGCCCTTGATGTTAAGCCTGGTGGTAAACAGCGAATGAGTGTGGGCACAGCTAAAACGTTACACGAAAGCCCACTGTAAGTACACATTCCCATCACTGCGGATGCATACGATTCTGTGACACTGGAAAACATCCAGAACCCATTTCCATAAAGTCAGGCATTTCATGTTTTGATCCTTGGAAGGCCTAAAGCAAGGCAAGGAGCTGGATGAACCCCTGAAGAAATACAAGATTGTTGGTTAAATCTCATCAGAAGATTGGTGTAAACAAGTAACATTATTTCACTCACTAGCACCTCCTAGTTCATCTTCAGCTATGGCGTCTACAAGAGCATCAACGTAAAAGTCGTCCAGTCTCTTGTCAGGATCGCTCCACCCCATACACCTAAACTCCAACACCTCCATAGCAAGGCACCTAGTCCTACAACTGCTCTTCTTTGATATGACCATGTATCTCAACTTCACCATCAGCTTCTCGACCTGTGCTTAGTTCAGAGCGTCAAGATGTTTTCCACACAGCTTCAGGTACGTACATGGTGGTCTCGTTGCTGAAGGGAAAATTGGTGGTGGGCCACGACGTCGGCCACGATTTCAGTGCGCTGCATTACCAACACCCGCCGGCCGATGTTCGCGACACCGCAGAGCACTACAGTGTGGAGCGATGTCGCGAACTAGGCTTGATAGGCTTGTTAGAGCGCCGCCAAGGGTCGCAGTACAGCCTGAAGGACCTTGTCCGTGTGGTGCACCAAACATGTCAAACGTATTTTGCTATGTAGTACTGAATTTATTTCTTCTCGTAACTTTTCTCTTAGCTATTCAACATATCTTTTGGAAGTGTTCCTTGTAATTACCACTACATACCAGTCTCCACTGAAACATAAAACTTTGCCTGAATGAGCAACTTCAACGTAGAACTGTTCCTTTCACTGAAAGGAATCCAGAAAATATGCACGTTGTTGAGGTTCCATGTAGCCCTGAGTAGTAAATTGGAATTCCAATTATACGGAAAGGGACAAAGGTCAAATGCTGATGGCTAGGAGATGTATCTGTGTAGAGATAGCCCTAAGAACTAGCACAGTTACTTTATTCATGCCTGGGTGCACCATATGACGATGCAGTCGATCGATCCACTTCACACAGCCAAGTGGGCATCTCGACTAGTAGAAATAGCCACCCCTTCGGCTTTTCTGGAGTTGAAGACTGCTGGGAAACCATCTCACAACACCCATGGACTCCTATCAGTGCCGAGAATCATGTCGTAAGATTCCCCAGAGCTTTTTGCAGCACTGGAGAGAGTGACAAAGTATTTTCAACAACAGCCAGGTATGGGTGGGTGGAGTCTCAGGAGTATAGTGTAATGTTCTGAGAAACACAAGCCATGAACTCCTGCACATTCACCATGTTTGTTGCATCCAATACATCCTGCATAAGAATGTGGTAATGCCTGAAGAGCCCTCCTACTTTCACTTTACTACCCTATTTAAACACCCTTGAAGTACCTGGTACCAGGAGCACATAATGACGTAGAGAGTGAAAGGAAGGAAGGGAAAGAGCGTGACACATTCAGGCAAAAGATTAAAATATACAGCACTGGAGAGAGTGACAAAGCATTTTCAACGACAGCCAGGTATGGGTGGGTGGAGTCTCAGGAGTATAGTGTAATGTTCTGAGAAACACAAGCCATGAACTCCTGCACATTCACCATGTTTGTTGCATCCAATACATCCTGCATAAGAATGTGGTAATGCCTGAAGAGCCCTCCTACTTTCACTTTACTACCCTATTTAAACACCCTTGAAGTACCTGGTACCAGGAGCACATAATGACGTAGAGAGTGAAAGGAAGGAAGGGAAAGAGCGTGACACATTCAGGCAAAAGATTAAAATATACAGCACTGGAGAGAGTGACAAAGCATTTTCAACGACAGCCAGGTATGGGTGGGTGGAGTCTCAGGAGTATAGTGTAATGTTCTGAGAAACACAAGCCATGAACTCCTGCACATTCACCATGTTTATTGCATCCAATACATCCTGCATAAGAATGTGGTAATGCCTGAAGAGCCCTCCTACTTTGACTTTCTTACTACCCAATTTAAACACCCTTGGAAGTACCTGGTATGGGTGGTACCAGGAGCGCATAATGACGTAGAGAGCGAAAGGAAGGGAAAGAGCGTGAAACAACCAGGCAAAAGATTAAAATATAAATATACAGCACTGGAGAGAGTGACAAAGCATTTTCAACGACAGCCAGGTATGGGTGGGTGGAGTCTTAGGAGTATAGTGTAATGTTCTGAGAAACACAAGCCATGAACTCCTGCACATTCACTATGTTTGTTGCATCCAATACATCCTGCATAAGAATGTGGTAATGCCTGAAGAGCCCTCCTACTTCGACTTTCTTACTACCCTATTTAAACACCCTTGGAAGTACCTGGTATGGGTGGTACCAGGAGCGCATAATGACGTAGAGAGCGAAAGGAAGGAAGGGAAAGAGCGTGACACAACCAGGCAAAAGATTAAAATATACAGCACTGGAGAGAGTGACAAAGTATTTTCAACGACAGCCAGGTATGGGTGGGTGGAGTCTCAGGAGTATAGTGTAATGTTCTCAGAAACACAAGCCATGAACTCCTGCACATTCACTATGTTTGTTGCATCCAATACATCCTGCATAAGAATGTGGTAATGCCTGAAGAGCCCTCCTACTTCGACTTTACTACCCTATTTAAACACCCTTGGAAGTACCTGGTATGGGTGGTACCAGGAGCGCATAATGACGTAGAGAGCGAAAGGAAGGAAGGGAAAGAGCGTGACACAACCAGGCAAAAGATTAAAATATACAGCACTGGAGAGAGTGACAAAGTATTTTCAACGACAGCCAGGTATGGGTGGGTGGAGTCTCAGGAGTATAGTGTAATGTTCTCAGAAACACAAGCCATGAACTCCTGCACATTCACCATGTTTGTTGCATCCAATACATCCTGCATAAGAATGTGGTAATGCCTGAAGAGCCCTCCTACTTCGACTTTACTACCCTATTTAAACACCCTTGGAAGTACCTGGTATGGGTGGTACCAGGAGCGCATAATGACGTAGAGAGCGAAAGGAAGGAAGGGAAAGAGCGTTAACTTAAACAACCAGGCAAAAGATATTTACCACGGTAGTCCCGTTACTATTTTTAGCGTGCATGTGTATCTTTGTTTTCTGTGATGCCATTGACTGACTACAGCGACACGCCAAAGATTGCTGGGAGTAAGAAGATGGCATATATCGTAACACATCCTCTCAAAAGCCAAGTCATGTACATGTACAAGACCAATTTTGCATTCTATGCTAGCTACGAAGATAGAACAAGGGAGTGTATGAAGCATACTCAGGACTCAAAAGGGCTGCAGAGTGACAAGAGTGATAAATGCCCCTCTTGGAGTTGCAATGCTTGTATCATAGCCATCCTTTGAACCTGGAGAGGTTGGAACTATATAGGAACTACCTCTTCTTTGGAACTGCTGGTTCTCTAGCTACTCTGTAGCTGTGTATAAGCCAGAGTCAGTGACGTCAGCTGTGCTGTAGATCACATGCTACGATTCGCCAGGCTTTCCTCCTCCATTGTAAGCGATCTAAAACTGGAAGTGTAGAAGATTTGGGAATGGGGCTAGGTGTAGAATAGCCTCGTACCCAGGCCCGACCGCCCGAAAAAGAAAGGGCCTGGTATCCACTGTTTGCGCATGCGCTTAATTTCCCAGAAATCTTGGGAAAATCGTGGACTACCGTGTTACATCCGTACAACCACGACGTCAAAATCGTGTACTACCGCTATATGTTCCGTGCAGCTTTCCTGAGCAACGACGGAGTTCGACGATTGAGCGCTCTCCTATGACCTTCAGTGGCTAAGTACGTCCTGTAAGTGTCTCCAGCCAGCACAGGTAGCCTCCATTTCGGCCGTTTGCACAAAGAAGACGATTCTACACGGCTCACCGACTGAGGTTTGAACGTCTGTGTGCTACAAAGGATTACCGTTCGTCGTGAACTGTAAGTTAGCAAGTATTGCTAGCAATCCAGGGCAGTATAGCGCTACTTGCCGTGTAGTTCTGGTGATATCCCGGCTCGATCGATCTCGTTCTGGTAGCTACGTCACAGCATCAGCACGTGGCCATATTCTGCGTCATATGCCCCTCCCCCTTGGTCTTAGCCTTGATAATTACGCGCATGCGCTAACAGTGGATACCAGGCCCTTTCTTTTTTCGGGCAGTCGGGCCTGGGTACGAGGCTAGGTGTAGATGTAGAAGACCTGGCAATGGGGATAGGTATAGATGTGGAAGACCTGAAGGTGTAGAAGACCTAGGAATGAGGCAAGGTACTGCACAAAGAAATTCCCATTGCTAAGTGATTTCCACATTGCACAACTAGTAAACTTCCTATATTATCATCAAGGGTTATACCTGCACCAAGTAACTTCCCATTCCCATTGCATAATTTCACATTGCACCACCAGTACCAAGTAAACTTCCTATACTGGCACCATGGACTATGTTTGTATACCCGTGTTTCACCACCAGTACGAGGTAAACTTCCTATATTTGGCACCCTGTTTTATGTTTGTACATACACCAGTACCAAGAAATTTCCTATCGGCAAGTAATTTACATTGGCACCACTCATGTATGTTTGTATACTGCAGAAACTTCCTGCACATGGTTTATGATTGTACAGGGCCAGGAAGCATAGTCAGCCCTGATGCAACATGCTTACTCTGGGAAACAGTAACTTCAATCCTCCACAACTTATTCTAAAGCAATTGTGGGCCAACAAGGGCCCAGCACCTGACTATGTTTGGGTGGTCCCAGCACCAGACTATGTCAGGGGGTCCCAGCAACAGACTATGGGTCCCAGCACCAGACTATGTCAGGGGGTCCCAGTACCAGACTATGTCAGGGGGTCCCAGCACCAGACTATGTCAGGGGGTCCCAGCACCAGACTATGACAGGGGGTACCAGCACCAGACTATGTCAGGGGGTGACTATGTCAAGGGGGTCCCATTAGGGCGGTCCCAGCACCTGACTATAACTAATACTAGCGTCCAGTAGTGGGGTCCCAGCACCTGACTGTGTCATAAAACAGGGCTTGTGTTTGAAATTGCCGCAGCAATCACCAACAGATTCCGGTCTGCCTTCACAATCAGTCTGAGATTTGGGTGCTGAACTATGAAGTATTGACATGACATATGTCATATTGTGACACCTGTGAATAGCAGCAAGCAGCTGCAGAGAAAAAACTCACCGCATAGAGCGTACAAAGTCACACTCCTGGTACAAATAAATTGTGCCACATAATGTAAACAAGTAGCTTCGCTCACTCAGCTACTGCCCAGTTTTCACCTACGTAAGCAGTCCAGCACTGGGCAGCTCTCTGTGCAGAGGTCTGACAGTGCCACAATATTGGTTGCATCCGCTTCAGCTCGCTCTCGCACGTGCCCGTGCACGTTCGCAATAGCATGCGATGCGTACGCAATTGCACTTCCGCGCACACGCGCTCACACTCTCGAGCAAGCGCTCGACTCCCGCGCAAGTGCTCATACTCCCGCGCAAGCACTCGCACTCCTGCGCACACGTGCTTGCACTCCCGAGCAAGCGCTTGCACTCCCGCGCAAGCGCTCATACTCTAGTGAACACGCTCGGGACCCCCCAAGCAACCACCCCTCTGGTTTTGCTGCTATAACAAGGCTGCTTTCTTGGTTTAGATGGCAGCTCTTTTTCTAAATAAGCTGGTAATAATATGTTAATCCCTGGCAACACCCAACTATTATTTCCCCCATTTTATCACACAAGCACCATATTTGGTAGAGGAGAGGAGAGTACTTGTCTGGAAGGTCCACCTCAAAGCGACCACAAACCAGGAAGCACCCAAAGGCACACACATCAAAGGAGCATTAACCAAGCACACAATACTTATGGAACTACTAGGTGGAAGTAGTTCCACAGACAACAGAATCTACTTATGGATTACACTTCCTTTCTGCAAGGTCCCTCCTCTATGCTGTAAACTACAGTTCATGCTTTGATCAAACACTGGTGTATCCTCCACAATCAATAGAGTAATGACTGCACAACCTACATGTAGGGTTCTACAAGGCACTGCCAATGAACTTAATGTCTGATGTGGTAATAAGAGTATAGTTCAATTGAATGACTATTTATGTACCTTAAGGTCACTATTATTTGTGGGTACAAATTTTAGCAAATTTGGCATGCAGCAGATTTGGCGAGAATTAATTATAGCGTTGTAACTCACCTGAGCTGCTTGCAAAAATTAGTAATCTATTGAAGAGGCAACCGTGCTGCTCAGTCTGCTGCTAACCTCGTAGATAGCCTCTGATTCTTACTATACAGCTAACTACCTTCGCAGATTGTGGCTAGCTTGTGACTCGCTCCAATTAATGCACACGCATGTGATGTCACATATGCTGCTAATACTATTGTTTGTGGGTTCAAAATTTAGCGATTTTTACGAATTGACAAATGTTCAAATCTGGCAGGACATTTCAAAATTTCGTTGAGGAGTGAAAACAAACCACCGGTTTTGCCTTTCAGAGACTGTGGAGAAATAGGAGTGACTACAGGTGGTGTAGTCAGCACGGCACAGAATGCTTGCCTATCAACTCATCTCCCGCCTTTGCACTCACATCTACTATAGAAAATCGCATGGCAAAGAAGGAGGATAGCTTTGCCTGTTTCAGAGATTTTAAAAAAGCCTTCGACTGTGTGAACAGGGATCTTCTCTGGGAAAAACTAAATGGATTATCAGGAAAATTTCTTCTTGCCTTGAAAGCCTTGTATAAGGACGTTTGCTGCTCAGTGGATGTCAACCACACCCTCACGGATTGGTTTGGTGTCAATACAGTTGTCCCTTCAATTAGCAGGGTTAGGAAGTCTGCTAAGTGAAGTGAGGAAGTGTAAGTGAATTAAAGCCAGGCTGGAGCTTGCACACTGAGTCAGGAGTTCTAAATATAGGTGTGGCCATGGTGCTTCTTCAATCTGCAACACGCTGGGGATTTGGCAAAGCCAGCCATTGCGGGCCAAAGTTGACATGCTACACCCAATCGCCTATGTTATTGCCAGCACTGCAGACCGGCCACTCGCCTTTGCACTGTTCACTCGCAGTTGCCAGTTTATGGACCTCACTAGTTGTCGACGCGAAGTGTCAGGATGCTACGTGCTTGCCTTGCTCAAGTTCGTAGCGAAGTCACTACAGTGTTTGATGCTCCTGCTGCCACATTTCAAACGTGGCCCTCCGGTGTTACTTGGTGCTTGCCACACTCTTCGAAGGTCCTGCCTTGCTAAATGCTAGTTTTCGCTCGGGCACTACCCGGTCAGATCAGCACTGGAAAGGGACAGACAATGCGCGGAAATGTCTGGATGTTTGTCTGATGACTGGCCATAACAATTTGGTCTGCATCATTAAGGATGATGTTGATTCGTCATGGCAATTTGTTAACCCAAAACAACCACACCTGAAGTCGAGAGCTGTACGATTAGTTGCCTTGCACTAACGCGCTCTCGGCAATCAGGGTCTCTATCCCATACTCAACCGTTGTCCACGATAAACCTGAACAGAGATTACAACAATTTATTTTCCTCCAGATATCAGAGGGCTAACTATGCGACCCAACCTACATTCTGTCCACTGTTAGGCTCACACACAGTCACAGCCCTGCTCATGGAATGTGGTAAAATTGCTGAAAAAGCTGTACCCAATAGGAACTATCTGCCAATATGGTACTGGTATCCATGGTATCACATTCCAACAGATACCCTAGAAAAACGCATTCACTCACACGTCACCTAACATGTACACCTTCAGCACATAGAAGTCTCCATTCATTCACCCACAAGAAATAAACATGTTACTTAGCAACTGAACTTGGGCACACAGAAGTCTCCAAGCAGATATAAAACAAGGTGTTTACATCACAGCCATGGTTCTGGTACAGAACCTTGTCAGATTTCTGACAGCTACACGTATGTTCATGATCTCAAACTTCAGCCATCTCAAGGCGCTAGGCAACCTCAACATACATATCATGACACATGACAACATACCGACTGCTCCATGACCAGAACAGCTCACCTTCAGTTTGTCAATGCAGGAGATGTAGCCACACCGCACCAGTCCACTGACTGTAGAGGCGGCCAGTTCCCTGACCTGTGGGTGTATGCATGTGCAAATGCTAAAGCACAGTCTGTGCATAGTCTCGCGGGCCAGACCACCGTGGGGGGGGGGGGGGGGGAGGCTGGCCTGTGAGACTAGTCTGGACATCAAACATTGCTGCAAACAGTGCACAGAGTAAGTGCTCTACAGGGTATTTCTTGTTTAGCAGAGGCCTACTGTTACCGATATAATGTTTGATACTCCTCACTCCCCCCTCCTTCCCTCCCCCTCCTCCCATCTCAAGTTCGCTCGAACTTACTTCCTGCCCTTCCCACTCAGCAGGTTTCAAGTACGTGAACTACACCTCACCTGCTTGCTGAAGTGGCATGGCTTTACACACTCTTCTAGAAACTCATTAGATTATGTAGCTTAGGTCATTAGGTCATGCATGTTATTACAATAGAGTGTGCTGGCCTGGGTACACTATATACTATATTTATGTGTATGTTGGAGATCAAAGGTACTTATAATGATATAATTAAGCCACAGCTGCCCACTCTCTAACGGTATAGTTACATAGCAACCCGTAGTTACATAGCAACCCGTCATGCGCTGTTTTGTTCACAATGTGATCAGTTTGTGCCATGAAAGCTACGTGTTTTGACATCTGGCATTACAGAGGTGACCTCAACGTCTCCATCACTAAACAGCAACGTTGTTCACTTCCTCATGGTACTGCTGAGGAACAGGGCGAATGATTTCTTGCAGAGTACCGAACGTTAGCCTATGGTACGGTTCATCCAAATGTGTACGAGATCCTGACAAGATGGAGCAGGCAGCAATGGACACAGGAATGGCACAACTTCAAGCTGGCCAGCGCACGTTCCCCTCCTTTTCATTGCATCTGTGTGAGCCCGGCGTAGCCCACTCCTGACTTCCACTAGTCACAGACACACAGAGAGAAATCTTAATCTATAACATGAAGGCCTAACTCGAGTGCTGAAGCAGGCTCCTTACCTCCATCTGGGTGTCTCCTATGAGTCTGAGGAGCAGGTCTGTGATCTCTACTGATGCTGGACCAAACACAAACAGATTCTCAAACACTGACACCTGAAGAGGAAGGGGACACACAGTGCACTGTCACAACAGGATGGCTGGTGCTAGGCTGCTGGTATGAGTCCCACCATTTCCACAGGAGAGTTTGTTTCTCTCCTAGGAGTTGACTCAGCTCTACCCTAAAAAATGAGTAGGTGTGTTCTTGAAGGCGTTTCACCTGAAATAGTTCACACCGCATCCTTCGGAAGGGATGTAAAGCCATCGGTCCCAGGGGACCTGGTTCAATAGGCTCTGCCTACTCCAGGCCCTCACTAGCCACCATCGTGGTAACCCCTCAAGGGTAGTTCAAATTCAAATTTAAAACAGACCTCCTCATGACTGCGATTAGCCATGAACAATACGTTACACTGCAGGCCGCTATTCGAGACTGTGGTTACAGTAATGCAGCATATCACAGGCTAAAAAGTGGCTATGCATATATGGACTGTCATCCACATCAACAAAACAGTTTTCATTATGGTGTCCAGTAATAATGACAATCAAAGTTCTCTGACTGCAATATTGAAACTGAAAGGAGTTGACAGAAGGCCTGTCACTAGGAGTGAAGCTTCACACAGGCTTGATTATGGTATGCAAAGAAATTGGACTAAGAGTAGACTATCTCACCTGTAGCAACTGCAAAGCTGCAACTCTGACTTTCCACAGACCAGTTTCAATTGCCTATGAGAGAAAGCAAGAACAGCAGCAGACTCAGTTCATTGTCAACCGACTACTTGGATCCACCGCTCAGGATCCACCACTCAGGATCCACCACTCAGGATCCACCAATGGAATATAGGGGAGGACTCATTACCATGGGAAAGCATGACTGGATGGATGCCTGCCTGAGTGCCAGTGGGGGCTCATCGGTGCAGTCTAGCACTCCAAACTGACCAGCAGCTCTTGGCAGGCATTGGGGAGGGGGGGGGGGGGGGGGGGGGGAAGGAAGCCTGATGTATGATGGGGGGTAGAATACACAGGTGGGGGGAAGCCTCATGCTCAAAATGATTATGACAGGGTAGAATACACAGACTACACAGGTGGGGGGAAGCCTCATGCTCAAAATGATTATGGCGGGGGTAGAATACACAGACTACACAGGTGGGGGGAAGCCTCATGCTCAAGGCTAGACCAACTTTCTAGCAAAAACAACCCAAGTTAGTTTGTAACGTGGGGAGCCAGAGAACAAAAACCGGACTTCCTCCACACAAAGGCAAACACAGTGGAGGAAACGTTCAGTAAGGTGAGGGAGCATAGGTAGGTACGAGGCCTGAGGGCGTACCTTCTTGGTGGATGACAAGACTACTGGCAGGACAGCAGAGGGAACTTCCGCATGAGACATCTGAGCACATGTCTGGGAGGGGAGGATGTTACAGCAGTCATTAGCACAAAATTGATGTCTGCTCCAAAGTTTGTAAGGAACTATGTACGGTTAACTACTAGTGGAATGTGTGACATTGTGGGGCGAGTGTGAGCGAGTGCATGTGCGAAATTAGCTACGTACAAGACTGTCATCAGAATGTGACTCAGGTCACAGAATATCACACCAAAAGTACACTGTCGCATATGCCCAACACAGAGTGAGGCTAGCTGAAGCAGTCTAGCGGCTCATGGATATGGCAGGTGCATGCTGCACAGTGCTCTGCAGGACACGTACACGTAGCTACAGCTCTGAGGTGAATGAATAGGTAGGTCCACCAGCGGTGTTCGTCTTTGCTGTCGCCACTGGGGAGGTACAGATATAGGTAGGTCACAATCGATCTGTGCGGTCTTTGTTGTCGCCATAGTCTCAGCCAGACTCTCGCGCACGGCAGAGATTTACGGTACGACGTCCGGAAATGAATGCAATGTTTCGTACATTATATTGCATGCCCGGATTTACGGTATGGGAGACATATCGACGTACATACACATGTACATACACGTTGTACAGTGCCATATAGCGCCGCGCGCGAGACTACGACTAGTGTGGGGCTCGCTCACGCTCGCCCAATGAGGCTACCGAAACAAGATTACTAGACGAATGTAGAACATTGTGAGGCGAGTACAGTTGTCGAATGTGCATGGAGCAGTTGCATGAGCATGTGTTCCTACATGGAGCAGATGCATGTGCATGACTGTCAGTGCATGTCATCCAAATGTGACGGAGAGCATAGCACGACTTAAGGACACAGAAGTTATGACACTAAAAGTACACCCATGCACTTCACAGCAACTGCGAATCAGGTTAGCCGAAGCAGTCTGGTAGGTAGGTCCAGGAGAACTCTCTGTCTTTGTTGTCGCCACCGGAGGGCGACTTTCTCATTGTCTGCTGATGCCAGATCTGTGTCTTGACTGCATGTCACAGTGAGTTAAGTGTTACCGAGCGCAGGCCAGTCAAGTTCCCATCCTCTGGCAATAGCTGAAGCAGCAGTCTAACACACCGTGATGGTTTATAGCTATTAAAGCCTGCATGCATGCTATAGCTAGCTAGCTAATGCACACCATGATGTGCCCTGCATGCAGGACATGAGATCGCTTGAAGCACTCTCCCCTTCTTCATGAAATGCTTTAGCCCCTCACCGTGTGCTATAGTCTCCATCCTTGTTGAGGTAGACCGTTCATGGTTCGTGTCTAAGTCGTTGATGTTGCAATGGTGAGTTCGTTTGTGGTTTGAATTAACGCATGACGCAATGACACGCAAAATACGAGCAGGAAGTGATTTACGGCACGACGTACGATAGATATAAAGAAATAAATATATATAATTATATGGAAAATTCACAGCAAACTCGTCTATGTGGGGCTCGCTCAGGCTCGCCTCAATAATATTGCAAAATCCGACCCCCCAGAGTGATGTCATGTGTGGCACACCTTTTAGTGCATAACCACACATTCTTTCTTTAATGCACTTGTGATACCATGGATACTGGATATTGCAGCAACACAGTACGCCTCAGAGCTCAGTGCCTACCTTATATGGACAGTTCAGTGCTCATAACCCTCCACATACGTACTAGGAAGGCACTGTACGTTGAAAGGATTCTACACAATCCAGTGTTATAATATTGCAAAATCCAACCCCCCAGAGTGATGTCATGTGTGACACACCTTTTGGTGCATAACTACACATTCTTTCTTTAATGCACTTTTGATACCATGGATACTGGATATTGTAGCAACACAGTACGCCTCAGAGCTCAGTGCCTACCTTATATGGACAGTTCAGTGCTCATAACCCTCCACATATGTACTAGGAAGGCACTGTACGTTGAAAGGATTCTACACAATCCAGTGTTATAATATTGCAAAATCCAACCCCCCAGAGTGATGTCATGTGTGGCACACCTACTACACATTCTTTCTTTAATGCACTTTTGATACCATGGATGCTGGATATTGCGAGCAACACAGTACGCCTCAGAGCTCAGTGCCTACCTTATATGGACGGTTCAGTGCTCATAACCCTCCACATACTTGGAAGGCACTGTAGTTGAAAGGATTCTGCACAATCCATTTCATATGAAATGAGGGCTCAAAAGGTTTAGTACTGTAACAATTGGTGGGGATCATTGGCACTGCAGCCTGAGTGCTGAGTGAGCACATACCGACTTGATGAGGGCCACAATCTCCTCATCATCTTCAACAGTGGCCAATGGAAGTAGCTGCGCAAGAGAGGAATGAGTGATTAAGAAACATCATACACAACCAGTTACGGCTGACTACTTCCCTATTGGAAACAGCTGTAGCATTTCATCCCAGTAGGCTAATTACACTCCTGGTAGGGGAAAAATTGTGCCGCGTAAATAATGTAACCTAATTAAATAATTAACATTTGACTACTTAGGAATGGCCTACAAAGATTCTGACTACACCGTCGTGATCACTATCAGGCACTGTCCTCACCGTACAATTTTGGTGCTGAAACTCACCTTGGTGGTGGAGATACAAGCGCTTTTGTAATGCCGTCAGCCGCCATTGCTCGATTGCTCTCTTCGAAGTTCGTCGCCAGTACAGCTCTTACGAAGGCCCCACAAAGATTCGGACCACACAGGTGTGATCACTGTGGTCCACTGACGCTCACATGCCTAAACTCACCGTGCTGGCGAAATTGCGAGTGCTGTAATAATGTCTTGTCTTCCTTTTGGTCGCCATTGCTCGCGATCAACTGAGCGTGGTTGCCACGTGGCGTGTGCGTTAATTGGAACAAATTGCAATACTTAGCTTGCGCTATGGCGAGTCGCAACCGGGGTTGCAACGCGGCTACCAGGAGTGCGGTTGCAACATGATGGTTTGGTCACACGACTATCACAGGATCATCACATGCCTAATACAACGTTTCATCACATGATTATCACAGGACCATCACTTTGCCTAATAAAAGCTTTGATCACATGACTATACACATTTGATCACATGACTTAACAGAGGACCAACACTTGCCTAATAGGGTTGATCACACAACTATCACATGTCCATCACATGACCAACTACAATCCGTGGCCCATTCTATCCTCACCTCAGCCAATAGCTGGAAATATTCTGGTTCCGAGTGTTGGTAGGAAGTGATCAGCCACACCAGCACTGCAGGTACAGAGAGTTCACAGGTGACTTCACAGTGGTACAGATACATACAGAACACACAGGTGGCCTCCCAGTGGACACACAGGATTCACAGGTGGCTTCACATCTCACAGTGGTACAGGTACATACAGAACACTCAGGTGGCCTCCCAGTGGACACACATACAGAATACACAGGTGGCTTCATACACACATGGAGAGCACTATTGGCTACATGGAACAAATTCTCCCCAACATACCGTAAGGCCGGAAAATTTGGCGGTTTGGCGGATTATGAACACATCGCCAAATTAAATTCCGCCAATATTTTGTCATGACGTCTGTGGGCGGGGTCTCGTAGCGACGCTGAGCTCTCACGCACGCACTCATAATACTATAGTACCTGTCCCTGATCTGCCTATAGCGAGAAAGCAGCTGATCTGCCAGAATTAGCGAGCAAGCAGCTGATATCTTCCTGGGTACATGGCCGACGATGGCGCTCCTTCGCATCACTGCTACTGCGTATGGGTCCTTTTTGTTTCCACTCACACGGCAGCTCCTCTCCTACACTCGCATCCCAGAGGTTTTGTAGACGTGGTACCTCAAACACAGCTCTCCACCACAAATTCAGACTCCATCGCAGCCTACCGACACAATGTTTCGCACGTAAACCACCGAGCGCTCCGCAGCCACGCGGCCGTGCGGTTAGTATGACGTCATTCTTGCTCTGCAAATTTCCAAATCCTCCAAATTTTAATCCGCCAAATACAATTCACAGCTTTTTAGAGCCAATCCGCCAAATTTAATTCCCCCCAAATTTTCCAGCTATATGATATTCTCAGTTTTGAATATAAATACTGGGATCATGCGCTAATTATATTATAACTAACTAGGGCCTGAACGAATGTACCAACATTCGAACGTTCGTTCAAATCCCCGAACGTTCGAAGGCAAAAATTACGTTCGAACCTATTTCTAATCAACGCACACCCCACATGCTACCTTAAGCTAGCTGCAAGATGGCGGAGACTGAGGCTGCGCTGTTGGTGGCGTTCTCGATAGCGATGCAGGTAGCTCTGCTCGTGTGATAACAGGACACAAGACAGTGAAGTGCAAGTTGTGCAACAAAAGTTACGCTTACCATGGAGGGATGACCAACTTACACGACCACCTGAACCACGTACACAGCAACAAATTATTTGAAAGACGAAATCGAAACACGATCCAACTCTGGATGCTTTTATCGCCCGATCAAAGTGCCCCACAAGTCGTGCGAAGCTAATCACGGACCGAATTGCCGATATGGTCGCGCAAGATCTTCTTTATGTAATATCTTGATTCTACCGAATGTTGTTCGAATGTTAGTTACCAAACATTTGAATGGGGGGATTCCCCATTCGTTCAGGCCCTATAACTAACTTGCAAACTATTTAACTAATTGAGGTAATCAGCCAAAAGCATTTTCAAGACACATCATGTTGCTCTGAGCGGTCATCAGCGTTAAGATTAAGGTTAGGGCTAGGGCTAGGGCTACTCAAAAACACCACTGTGCTAGCCCATTGCGTTAACATCAGTAACTATGCCAACACAGTGACCTACTACACACACAGTAACCATGCCAACACAGAGAGAACACATTGACATACACACCAATGGCTATGCCAACAAGGCGAAAACACATACGCACCTATGGCTATGCCAACAAGGCGAGAACACATACGTAAACCCGGTTGGAATCGACCGTAAAGGTTTCAGCACTGAGGTCATGTGCTCTTACCACTACAACACTGGAGCCCATGGCAACATGCTCCATGTTCTAACAACAATGCCCACCACCCTTTCTCTCCCCACGTTAAAATGGCTACAACAACCTTTGCTAGACAGTTACAAAATCAACAAATCCTACCAGTTTTGCAGAACTGAAGGACACTTTTATCTTGGGTCACTGTTGGCAGCTGCTCTACAGTGGGCAAGCGGGGTGAGACTAGCTCCAGGAAATCTGCTCTTCGAGGGTTGAACTTCAGCTGCATGACCTCCACATCATGGAGGAATATCTGGGCCAGCACACTGGAGGACATGGCACAGTGAGGAGAGGGAAATATGGAACAGGTCAGATCACTGGAGGATGTGACACAGTGAGGAGAGGGAGGTATGGGACAGGTCAGACCACCGGAGGATGTGACACAGTGAGGAGAGGGAGGTATGGAACAGGTCACACCACTGGAGGATGTGACACAGTGAGGAGTGGGAGGTATGGAACAGGTCACACCACTGGAGGATGTGACACAGTGAGGAGAGGGAGGTATAGGACAGGTCAGACCACCGGAGGACATGACACAGTGAGGAGAGGGAGGTATGGGACAGGTCAGACCACTGGAGGACATGACACAGTGAGGAGTGGGAGGTATGGAACAGGTCAGATCACTGGAGGACATGACACAGTGAGGAGAGGGAGGTACAGAACTGGTCAGATCACTGGAGAATATGACACAGTGAAGAGAGGGAGGTATGGAACAGGTCAGATCACTGGAGGACATGACACAGTGAGGAGAGGGAGGTACGGAACAGGTCAGATCACTGGAGGACATGACACAGTGAGGAGAGGGAGGTACGGAACAGGTCAGATCACTGGAGGACATGACACAGTGAGGAGAGGGAGGTATGGAACAGGTCAGATCACTGGAGGACATGACACAGTGAGGAGAGGGAGGTATGGGACAGGCTAGGGAGATCACTGGAGGACATGACACAGTGAGGAGAGGGACATATGGAACAGGTCAGACCACTGGAGGACATGACACAGTGAGGAGAGGGAGGTATGGAACAGGCTAGGGAGACCACTGGATGTGACACAGTGAAGAGAGGGAGGTATGGAACAGGTCAGATCACTGGAGGATGTGACACAGTGAGGAGAGGGACATATGGAACAGGTCAGACCACCAGGATGTGACACAGTGAGGAGAGGGACAGGTCAGACCACCAGAGGATGTGACACAGTGAGGAGAAGGAGGTGCGTACTAGAGTGCTGCTAGTGTAAGAGTGATTGTCTGTGAAGCCCCTATCAACGACACACACACCTTACAGACTACACACACCTTCCTATGCGCTCCCTGACGTTCTTGAAGGGGTGATCTAGGAGTGGCTTGAGGTACTCCAGCATTCTGTTCTGCAGATTGGGTGTTCTCCACTCCTGTTGGGCCAGCACGGACTGCAGCAGGTACAGACGACTGCAGACACACAACAGCAAGAGAGGAGAGCAGGGTTTATATCACAAGGGGGGGGATTGTATAGTGCGTGGCAGTGCGCCATTTAGGGGGGGTCTGGGTTTGAATCTCTAAGGGGAGGCAAAACATTTTCAAGGGGCAGAAAGTATCTGCTAGCGTTAGTTTAGCACAGTCGTTTGTCTTTCCCAATAGTTCCAACTTGAATATGCACTAACTATGTATCGTAAGCATGTATGTATGAGGTTGAAACTCTGGGCTCAGATACACTCGTCTAGGAGAAGAGAGTCCACCAAATTAGGCGTATTATGGACGTGGTCAGGAGCGCGCATAATGAGGAAGCTAGCGGAAGGAAGGGAGGAGCGTGAAACGACCACGCAAAAGATTAAAAATTGAAAACTCTCCCATGGTAGGCCCGTTGCTATTTTTAGCTCGCACGTGTATCGTTGTTTTTCTGTGATGCCACTGCATTGACTACAGCGACGGGCCAAATCTCGATGGGAGAGAGAGAAGATAGTGTCTGTAAGTGTCGCGGGATGTTTCCCAGCAGTCATGAACTCCAGAAAAGCACAAGGGGCGGCTCTTTCTACTAGTCGAGACGCCCGCTTGACTGTGTGGAGCGGCTCAATCGACTGCATCGTCATACAGCACTTTGTCGAGGTCTATCACTACCAGTATGTCATCCCCTTGCCTCGCTACCATTGGAGTCTTGATACTGGCCTTTTCTCTGTCCTCTAGTAGTCGTCATCCTTGAGTCTCCGTACACGTGAGAGCTAAAAATAGTAACGGGACTACTGTGGGAAAGTTTTCAATTTTTAATCTTTTGCGTGGTCGTTTCACGCTCCTCCCTTCCTTCCGCTCGCTACCTCATTATGCGCTCCTGATGTGGTATGATGATAGGAGAGCACTTCAACTGTGCGTACTTTCTGTCACATACACCAGCCTGAGGGTTTCTTTAAGGGCGAGGGGGGGGGGGGGGGGTGAATGAGTGGGTATATGTGTGTGTGTGTGTGTGTGCATGTGAGTTGGTGTGCATGAGTGGGTGTATGTGTGTGTGTGCATGTGTAAAGGAGGGTGTTTCAGACATGGCCCAGCTTTTGTTCTCTAGGCACAGTTTTTGCTAACAACTGTACAGCGTTAGAAAGTTTGAAGGTAGGGAATGCATGTGCTCTTGCCATATTTCAGAAGAATTACTAAAGGAGTGAATGCGAGGGTCATGAAGTGCTATGTCCCTTACTGCATGGAAATCCTATCCCTTATATACTCTGGCATGCAAACCTTCCCTGGAGCAAGGATTCTATGACTCACCATCTGGAAGCTCCATAGCTTGCTGCCACTGACCATTCCTGCTATGATCTCGGAGGCACACCGCTGGTTGCTGTCCTAGAAGCATTGACAAATACAGCACTGTTGTATCATCCTGCTAGCCTCGTCCCAGTCCCACGCCCAGCTGGGCATGGGACTGGGACGAGGCTATCATCCTGCACCAAACAATCTCCATCCCCAGCCAGAAAAGGTCTTACACATGAGTTACATCAAAGATTGGCAGAGGTCACATTAAGCTTGCGGATCCTTTAAATGTACCATACTCCCAGTTCCCTTCGGCTACACACTCCTTGCAGCCCTCCTGTGCAGATCTGTGATTCAAACCACACCCACTCATTAACAAGCCCACGGTCATGGCTCTCGGCCTATCCAGAACAAGAACAAAAAACTTCACTGGCGGAAGTGGAGCCGACAACACCAGAGGATGTTAGACACTGTGACACAACCGTGCTGTTTTCACTCTCCACCCACGTCCCTTGTCCCACCTTTCTGTTGGTGCAGAGTCTATTTCCCAAGGAAATAGCTGAAGTCATCACAAGCTGCAAGTCTGATATGTCAATAGTGGTTAAAGGTTAATTGTGTGTTGGGCAACTCGCCCACCATCAAACACAGGAGTTGAACAATACTGTCGATTTCAGTTCCATTTGAACATTTGACAACTTCCTACAGTCGAATTCAAATATTTGACAACTTCCTTCCTGAGCTGCTACCAGGTCAACTACATCGGCTGCATCTAATTTGATGAGTACTGGGCATGGGAGCCGCAGTGGAGAAGTGGGTGCAATCGGGGAGCAGAGGTGAGAGTTCGTCAGACCTCTGCATAGAGAGCCACCTGTTACTGGATCGCCTCACATAGGCAACCGAGGGAGCAGTAGCTGAGTGAGCGAAGCTATACCATAGCTAGCTATGTAGTACCACTGGCAACCATACGGGTACGGGTGATGTTGTGACTGGTCAGGCTTTTAGACCAAGACTGTACAACCTTTGGCTATAGAAGCCATTTCTCCTCCTCCTAAGCACAAATGGGCTTAGAAATGTCCTCTCACTTTGTATAGCCTTCATATCTACGTAGCACTGAAAGATTTTCTCAGTGGGGGGTTGTTGGCCGAGAGCTCTGATTAATGAGAAGGTGTGGTTAGAGACACGAGTGTGCACAGGAGGGCTGCTATGGGAGTCACTATAGCAACAGTCTTTACCGTCCGTACCTGTGAATCCACAGCAAGTTTCTCAAGGTGTGGTCTTAATAGCGGCACAAATGTGTCACCAAAGTTTCTGAACATTCCCTGTGATAGGAGAGGTACCAGCTGATAAATATTACAATGTTCATACTATATATGTGTTCCCAGGCCTTCTCATCTCAGCATTTTGTCGCTTGCAGTACTAATGTAGGGTGCCCCTGCATTAGTAGTGCAAGCGAGAAATGCTGAGGTGAGAAGGCCTGGGAACGAGGTTACTATATGCACATATATTCAACTGTTGACACCGTCTGTCCACTAACATAGTGTATGAAATCAAGCCATGCATACTTAGACAAGTCTGTTTAGCACCTACACATTACATAGCATCTGACAGATCATCATTTGTGGGTGCAAAACTTCATGACTTGCACGTTAGCTACATGTACAGAGGTGTTCAGGTTGTTTGTCAGGTGCAAAGTGCCAAGTGCAGAGTCCACTTACCTTAGCTAACCATTAATTTGATTTGTCACACTGTAGCTCAGTACTGTAAGGGTGAGAACTCTAATTAGTGGTTAGTTAAGGTAAGTGCATGGACTCTGCATTTGGCACTTTTCATTTTGACAAGCAACCTAGCTGAAAACCTCTGTACACAAAGATTGGCACCTCATGAAAATAGCCCACTATACGTACAGCATGAGATGTCATCTCACACAAGATTCAGGCAAACTGTGACCCTATACAACAAACTGAGACAAAAGTGGGGGTAGCCTGGGTAGGCACTCTTGTGCAGGTGGGCGCTCTTTCACGAGACTATGGTACGTGATCCCCCTCCCTACCTTGAACATGGAGAACCTGTTGGTATCATAATGGTCTCTCCCCTTGTTCTCCTCCAGGGAGAGGAAGGACACCAGCCGGTCCACAAACTCGGGAGACGTGAAGGCATCATATACCACCCTCTCTGACTGAAAGAATAATAACGTGCAAGTCGAGTGTGAAAGCTCCTGGCCAGAGGTCAAACATGACACCATACATCGGAACTCATATTGCATATCTACATACACACAAGAATAGGTGATGGATCAAAGAGGATGAAGGATGGAAACCGTGACCACCTGCCTGCAAGGCTACCAACTGAGTAGTCTCGGACCCAGACCCAAACCCACCCCAGCACGGATCGCATCTAGTATCACATGCGGGGAAGGGTCGGTTGGGGTCGGTTTGGGTCTGGGACCGAGACTACCAACTGGGATACCAGAGCAGCACAGCTGCTATAGTTCAACCCTAGCCTTGTTCCCAGGCCGTCTCGGGCCTGGGAACAAGGCTTGTTCAACCCATATGTGTGTACCTCAGACAGCTGCTCGGGTTTTCTGTTCAGTGGTGGCTGCTGATCATAGGGAGCGTAGGTGTACAGTGTCCTAGATAAAGACAACAGCATGGCAGTCACAAGCACGCATGATGTGGAGTATATCCGGGAGATGTCATTTGTGATGGTCACACATGAACATGGCTTGACCAACTGAATTTGTGATGTGAATTTAGGACATGGCAACAACCAATCATTCATGCGACGGTTTAGTCTACCCACATGATGTACACATCAACAGAGCCCAATCGCTAGTCTCATTCCCGGAAATGTTCCTACCCCTCAGAGTTTGATTGGTTGTAGTATGGAGGGAGAAGCCATGGTGAAACTCACCACATGTTCACTCATATTAGGTAGCAGACAGAACCTACCTCAAATGTCAAAGATGTCATGACTATCCGCAAGACAATATCGCTACGAACTCATGCAACCATAAACCAAGCTTGCATCCATACCATCAAAATTGGAGATAGGGTGGCATGAGAAAATGGGTAACTATAGTCTTACTACCATGCGGCTAGGCAAACTAAACTCTTCAACAAAATCTGACTTACTTTGGCCATGCATAGTAGCCCCAGTGGGTCTTGTCGACGAAGGTGAAGGCCTTCCACTCCTGCTCAGTTCTCGGAAGATGGTCAGTGTCATACAACAGCCTAGGGAAAGCAAGATGGTACATCTACACACAGGGGAAAGATCACAAAATTTTAGAACATGGGATTCACTCCAAGTCCAGATAGAGTAGGAGTACCGTTACAGTACTGGTCCCAGGAATGGGCAGTGTTCAGCTACGGTACATGTAGTAGCAATGCAGTTCAGCCTGAATCTCAGCCAAACGCTGACACCTGGCTGTGCACTACAAGACTACACTCAGGCCAGGTTATAAAATGCTTCTACTTCCCGTCTTGAGACTGAATATGGCCCTCTGATTGGTCAAATCTCAGCCAAATGGGTTTACACTTATAGGTCTGATAGGGTATAAAGCCATACAAAGTTCGTTTTTTCCTCAGACCTATAATGTGGTGTTTCTACATCATTTTGTTGGCCTAATTTTGCTAATACACATTCCAATGCTGTACTCTGTGTAGCACAACCAGAGGAGCACCATCAAACACGGTGTAAGCAGTCACCATCTGTTGTCATCTCTCTCTCCCGGAGGCAAGCTTGTGTCCAGCTCCTCTACACCAGCTGCACGGGACAGAAAAAAGAACACACACTTGAGAGTACACTGCAGGCCCCACTCGCTTGTACCCTAGCTGGCTATGCAATCGAGACTATCGTGGAGTTGCAGTATAAACATATGTCGCCTGCGCTGACTGTATGTTGCTAGGAAACCTACAACATTCCTATCAACATTCCTGAGCGTGACATGTTCCGGTACGTATGTACATATATAGTGAGAAAAAGATCCCCCACTCAGTGCCTCGCGCTAATGCGCTCGGCAACTAGTGTTTCCCCCAAAGGAGGGAAACAGGATACCCCCCTCCTTTCCTAGCCCAACTTCTTGTCAATGATGTGGTGACTGGAGTCATTTTTTGGTTCTTCCTCCCTCCCTTCCTGCCAGCTTCAGGGAAATCCCACATAACTGACAGTCTGCTAACCCTGCATCCTACAATCTTTACCTTCTTTGGCCACATCCACGGGAACCTTAGCATGCACTCGCTTCTGCTGAAGCAGGATGAGGCTCATGGCACAAACTGCAAGCTGGAGAAAGAAAAAACAGTGTTACGCAAAACTGCATCTGCTTTTCATACACTAGGCTACATAACTTTAGCAAGTACAGTACTCGGTTATAGGAGAAGGGTCTTTGAGCTTGGCATAGTTGGAGAAACTTCACAATTATCCAAACGGTGAAAAGTTATGTGGTGCTGTCTGTACCAAAACTGAAATAAATATCCCCATTTGGGCTGCATTTATAAATGGTAGGATGATGGACTGCATTTATAAATGATGGGCGTCATTTATAAATGACGCTGTGTATTTAAGTGACTGGTTGCATTTATAAATGAAGGCTCCCATTTATAAACGAGGGTTCCCATTTATAAATGAGGGTTCCCATTGTGGTAAACTTATGCATGTTCGTGGAAATCAGCCCAGGAGGAAGCCTTCCGAGCCGCCAAAGCACAGCTTACCTCTCCATGCCTCTTGATGCATTACGACCCCACCCAGGAGCTGGTGCTGGCATGTGATGCCTCGCCATACGGGGTTGGAGCAGTGCTGTCGCACAGGACGGAGAATGGTTCTGAAAAACCAGTGGCGTTCGCTTCCCGTTCGCTCTCCCCAGCTGAAAAGAAGTATGCCCAGCTGGACAAAGAAGGTCTTGCCATTATCTTCGGAGTAAAGAAGTTCCATGACTACCTGCTGGGACGGAAGTTGTGATTTACTCTGACCACAAGCCACTACAGCACCTCTTCAGTGAGTCTCGACCCATTCCTCCACTAGCCTCAGCAAGGATTCAGAGGTGGGCAATGACCTTGAGTGCGTATGATTACACTATTGCATACAAGCCAGGGGAGCAACACTCTAATGCTGACAGCCTGAGCCGGCTACCACTTCCTGAAGCGTCGGAGGAAGTTCCACAACCGCCTGAAATTGTCCTCATGATGGAAACATTGCAAGGTTCCCCAGTGAACGCCCAGAACATTCAACTGTGGACAGATCGTGACCCCGTGCTATCACGAGTGAGGAACCTTGTCTTACAGGGTTGGAGGAACATCGAGGATGAGGAGCTGCTTCCTTTCAGCAGACGGAGAGATGAGCTTTCCGTGCAGGATGGCTGCATATTGTGGGGCGGTCGCATTGTTGTGCCCAAAGCAGGCCAGGCCAAGGTCCTCAATCAGCTTCATGACAGTCACCCAGGAGTATCCAAAATGAAGGGCTTGGCTAGAGGCATCGTGTGGTGGCCTGGCATTAACAAAGATGTGGAAGAAAGGGTGAAGAGTTGTGCACAATGCCAGCAAAACCAGAAATCACCTGCTCAAGCACCTCTACACCCATGGGATTGGCCAAAACGTCCCTGGGCGCGCATCCACATTGATTATGCAGGGCCTTTCATGGGGAAAATGTTCCTGGTGCTGGTGGATGCCCATTCAAAGTGGCTCGATGTCAGGGTAGTGCCCTCAGCAACATCTGAAAACACCATTCAGAAATTACGATCTATCTTTGCCACCTATGGAATTCCAGAGACACTGGTTTCCGATAATGGCTCTGCCTTCACGAGTGCTGAGTTCCAAGAATTTGCCAAACGTAATGGCATCCGGCACATTACCGCATCACCATACCATCCAGCCTCCAATGGCTTAGCAGAGCGAGCAGTACAAACCTTTAAGGAAGCCATGAAGAAAAGCAGTTCAGGAGACATAGAGACTCGAATTGCCAGGTTCCTTTTTCGATATAGAATCACTCCTCACTCTACAACTGGGGTACCTCCAGCAGAATTGCTCATGGGTCGACGACCAAGGTCTACCCTTGACTTGATGCAACCAGATGTGGCCACAAGAGTACAGACTAACCAAGAGAGACAAAAGTCAGGACACGATAGCCATACAAAGGCCAGAACCTTTGCACCTGGTGACAAGGTTTTTGTTCATAACTTTGCAAGTGGCCCCACCTGGATCCCTGGAACCATTGCAGAAGAGAGAGGCCCCCTATCGTTCCATATTCAGCTGGAAAATGGCCGTGTTGTTCGACAACACATTGATCATGTTCGTGCTCGTTCGTGCGAAGTGAACAACGAGTTCAGTGTTGATCCTCTACCCATCCCATCCTCCACTTCTCCAGCAGAGAGGACAAACCCTGATCCTATTCCACCTGCTGTTATTCCGGAGTTAAGACGATCTAGTCGCATCCGCCAACCGCCAAACAGGTTTACACCTGGACTTACATGAAGTATGGACTTGTTTATACTAAGAGGGGAGGAATGTGGTAAACTTATGCATGTTCGTTGTTGTGCAGAATAAAGTTCGGTCTAATACCTCGAGTTACTACACCCATTTATAAATAAAGGCCCCTATTTGTATGGGAATGAGGCTACCCCACAAATGAAGGCTCGAGGTTCCATTCCACACGTCACATGTGATTATCAGGTGCAGCACACGTGTTGCATGCATGCGGTTACCACGTGCACGTGAGTGCTTAGAGCGGCTAGCGCACTAGTGCTCGAGCGTGCCCTATAGTCACGACACGGTGTCGACGTCGTCGGCGAACGGCTCAAGCCCGTGCCTGCGCCTAGCAATATCGTGCAACCTTAATATTGACGTCGGTGAACGTTCAGGCCGTTCAAGCAATATCGACTGCTCTGGCAGGCGCCCTGTCGCCACTCTTACAGCCACTCCAACATCCTTCCCACACTGCTACACAGCCAGGACAGTCAAGTCGCTCACCGGATGGCGGTTCAGGCGGCAGGAGCGACAGGTCAGTGAGCGAGCATTTATTGTGAGTCCTTGGGGTCTGACTCCTGATTTACAGCAACTTTTACAATTTTTCTTGGCCTAACCAAATCTTGCCATCGTTCCTGAAGCAGAAGGGCGCTGGTGGAGGTGGTAGTGGTAATCGTAAGAAATTGAAGTCCATAACTACGTGAGACAGAGACATTATTTGCCAGCCAAAAAACAGCAAGGAGGGGGAGAACTATACTCCATATCCCCGAGGAAAGTTCCGTACAAGGATGGGAAGGGATGGGCTGGTTGGAAAGGTTCATTTGACGTCAGAAATGATGATTTGAGGACGTGGAGAAAGAGATGCGCTCAGCTTTCCAGCGGGCAATGGGACAAGATAATTCCTTCCCATTTCAGTACCTCCAGGCTACTGGTGGTGGCAGCCGTTCACTCTCGATCCCGTCAGTGTCAACATCATTTCAGTGGACTGTGCAGCAAGGACGTAATTCATGAAAAATTCCCATGGGTTACTCATGGGAAAGAATTACGTCATTTACACCTTGGGTTACTCATGGGATAGAATTATGTGCTTTCATTGAACGTAAAATGCCCCAAAGTAGGTAACTGTGTAACCTTCTCCAGGGAAAGATTTACATCATTTGAGAGGGTTTTCCTGTCATTTATGACAGAATTGGTTATGAATCTCATTTAAATTCCCTCCATCATCACCTGTGGGGCACCCCTGATATTCCTAATCACTTAACGCAAAACTCCAATAGTAGCAATAGCAAAAGCTGCCAAAGTGAGACGTGAACAGCGGCATATGTGCTGAGTAGAGCCGGACAAACATGCTGTATAAGGACCTGACAAATCCTGCCATGGCCACTTCAAAGGTGCGTGCACCAAAAAGGTGAAATGATACGATAGGTTATCACACGGATTCAATCTGAGCTGCTTCTTAATATTGACAAACTGAAGTGATGAGTAACCCATGGGAATGGTAACGTAATTCTTTCCCATGAGTGACCCATGGAAATTTCCCCCAAATTACGTATTTTATAGCACGACCTGCAGCAAGTTGCCAAGCTTGGGAACCAGAGAAATACCATCTATATTTTTGCCATGGCAGATTTAAAACTGCCCGAGGAACAGGGGAGGATCTAACTACAAAATAATTATGCTAATACAGTATGAAGTGTAAATGTGTTTTACTCATTGTAGGAGTCTGATAAAGAGGAGGATGATTTGGTGCAAGTTCCTGTGCAAGATATGCAACCCTCTACATCATGGAATGAATTACAGCAAAACCCACGCCTGAGAATGATATTTCCTGATACTCCAAGGGTAGCGTACAGGAAAATCCCCTCACTCAGGAATAAGCTTGTCAGGGCACAACTGAAACCAGTTGACCCGCACGTAGACACAAGCAGTGGTAACGACATTGTCGCATTACCCCAGCCTAATATACCAACAATGGTCATAAGGTCTGCCGCAACACTATCGAGTGCAACACAGAGTGAATTTTACGGACATAAAACCCCTCCTACGTTCAAACAATTGAGCGTATATCCATTCACTCTTTTCCCAAAGAGGAAACCATGCTTTAGGAAAAAGTGATCTATCTATTGATAGACACCTGGTGAGACGGACAAATGGCGGAGAAAGGATCTAAAAAGGGAGACACTTTCACAGGGTACGGAGGAACAACCACCTCCTCCACAAGTTCCTGCGCAAGATATGCAACCCTCTACATCACAGATCGATGAGCAAGCCCAATAAGCATATTGGAAAGTCCCCGCCCCCAGAGGTTGCTGCAAGTAACAAGCCAGCAACAACCTCCTCACCTACCCGCAAGAGGTCTGAACCGAAGAAGGTTCTTATACCCCACCCAATGCAGACAAGGTCAATGAGCCTCCATAGCCTACAAGGCACCCCTACCAAGGCCACCGAGCCTAGCAAAGAGACCGCGGCCTCACAACCAGTCCTCAGAATTTAACACAGGGGGAACCCCCCAGCCCCACCCACTGGACCTAGCTGAACAAGTGGCAAATATACCACCCATGTCAGCTCCAAATACCCCTCCCAAACATGGGAAGGTACGTACTAGGCCATACCTTCAACACCAACAAGAGGAAGGATGTATGGCCTCCCGACTACGAATGAGGACTGCTGCTGACCTCGATGAGTTATTTAACATCATCGATTGTCCTTCCTCAACCACCCACAGGCCACAATCACGGATGGACCCAACCATGGAGATAGAAAACTCCCATCTACTAGAAGACAATGAGAACCCCATTGTGGGTCCCTCTGTGAACCCCAACCACCATCCCCAGCCCTGAGAGGACCAGGCGCATTTCGATCTCGAGTATCACTATAACTGATCTGCTCGAAGATATGGCTATTGAGCATCCTTCGCAGCCCAGGGATGATGGTGCACAGCACCACTCCTCATCCATTTCGCTGCTGCAGGCAAAGATATCTGAGCGCATGAGGACCTCACTGATCGAAATGAACCGCACCAGCCATCAGCGCGCAGTGATGAGGAGAGCCCTAGTCTCTGGGGACTTCCCAGCTGGGCTGAGTGCTAAAATAGCACCAGGCATGATGAAGTCCAATGCGGAAGTTCTAAGGGAATGGGAGGTGGCACACACCACCTCGACCCGGCTAGCGGAAATCCTGGTCCACCATTACGACCTTCTAATTAGGAAGGAACAGGACATGCAGGGATTTACCCAGGAATCCAGGAATCCATACGGGAGGCCATCGAAAAGCCCGCCTCCCGGACCCAAATCTCAGAGATTCTGGGCCGAAGAGAGTGCGAAAGCCTCAGAGGAGGCCAAATCGCTCACGAAAAAGCAGACTGCTATAACAGAAAAAGTAGCAGACAACAGAAAGCACAGGAAGGTAGATAGCGCCGGCCCTTCCGCAACACAAAGCCCCAACCCCTCCAATACCGAGTCAGAGGAGGATCTGCGGAAACAGATACAAAAACTAAGAGACGACCTAGCCAAAGTGGCAGGTAGTAGGGGAAGAGCAGAGATCGGTAACAGCAGAGATCGGGCCCCAAAAAACTATCGGGGCCAAGGAAGACGGCGACCAGGAGGCCAGGCCGCGGCAGAGGCGATTAAGAAGAATCCACAAACATGTATATCGTCACAAACTATCTTACTCACATGTTAACCAACATGTATCAGAGAATATCTTGAACCTAGTGTGATATCATCAAAGTATGAATCATATGTATCCAAGGGATTATCCAAAGCCTAAACAGCTGGACCATGTTGACTTGCCCTTGACCATTAACTAGATTTCCTTTGTGCTAGATCACCTGAAAGAAGCCCTAGCCGATCGAACTTTGATGGCATTAGCCAGAAGCCGACTACATGTTCTGTATGTCTTAAGTGTGTGTCTTAAGTGTTCCTTTTTTAGTCTCATAAGCCTAACCTAGGCTGGCTGCAAATGCAGGGGACATAAAAGATTTGATTCTGATTGATTGCATTAATAAAACCGGTAATGCACTGCAAAATGGTATATAAATATTACTTATAGTACAGTGGTCTTGGATTTATGGTGACGTAACAAACCTTGTCCTCGGGCTGTCGCCTCGGACTCGGTTGGTTTACTGCCATAAATCCCTGACAACTGTACTATAACTATTACATGCAAGTGAGATATAACTTTTTAATCCTTTGATTTCAGTGCACTCATTTGTTGAAGTGGTGCGATACTTGTTCAGCATTCCTGGAGTCAAGTTTGTGCTGAGTGGGTGCTTCTCTCAGGACCCATTGGAGAAGTAGTTTGGAAGCCAGAGACAACATGGTGGGAGTAATGAAACCCTAATGTGCAGTAGATGGTGCAAGAAGTTCGGCATCGTACGTCAGAGGCGGCTTCCCAGTCGCTAGAGAATGGCCAGCACAAAAGACAACCGACAGAGCCCAAACCCGAACTCCTACAAGGACTACAGGTGGAAATGGAGCTAAAAGATGAAGTGTTGCCTGAGCTACACCTTGGGAAACTGCCAAGCAGACGGGCAGAGGGCACGACTCCTCCATTGTTGAAGGAGTCACCACTGCATTGTGATAGTAAGGAGTTGCCTCCACCTCAAATTCACCTGCAGATGCCGGTGGTGCAGATGACACCAGATGCCTGACAGAGGGGTGGTGCAGACAACTGCTGGAGACTACCAGATGCCTGGCAGAGGAGTGGGGCAGTTCCGACAGATGACTGCTGGAGACCACCAGATGCCTGACAGAGGGGTGGCGCAGACGACTGCTGGAGACTACCAGATGCCTGGCAGAGGAGTGGGGCAGTTCCGACAGATGACTGCTGGAGACCACCAGATGCCTGGCAGAGGAGTGGGGTAGTTCCAACAGATGACTGCTGGAGACCACCAGATGCCTGACAGAGGAGTGGGGCAGTTCCAACAGATGACTGCTGGAGACCACCAGATGCCTGACAGAGGAGTGCAGTTCCGACAGATGACTGCTGGAGACCACCACATGCCTGACAGAGGGGTGGTGCAGATGACTGCTGGAGACCACCACATGCCTGACAGAGGGGTGGTGCAGATGACTGCTGGAGACCACCACATGCCTGACAGAGGGGTGGTGCAGATGACTGCTGGAGACTACCAGATGCCTGACAGAGGAGTGGTGCAGTTCCGACAGATGACTGCTGGAGACCACCAGATGCCTGACAGAGGGGTGGTGCAGATGACTGCTGGAGACCAACAGATGCCTGACAGAGGGTTGGAGCAGAACCAGCAATTTACCCAAGCACTAGGGAACCTAGCACAGCAGTTACCCCCTCTACCAATGTTCTCAGGGGATGACCCTGCACGAGATAGTGGATCGTTCCGAGAGTGGCAGGAACAATTTGAGATGGTGGCAGACTTGGCTCAATGGAGTGATGGTGTGAAGTTAAAGCAGATGGTCCTGAGACTACGTGGATCAGCCCAAGCATTTTATCACACCTGTGCAGTGGAGCGAAAAAGGGATTATCAGGCCCTGGTTCAAGACTTGGAGAACCGGTTCACTCCTGTGCGGATTCAGGCTCTTGAGAGCAGCATATTTCGTGAGAGGAGGCAAAAGGAAGGAGAATTGGTGGACACCTATGCACAAGACTTGCAGCGGTTATTCCAGAAAGCATATCCGAAAGCTCTACAGGGGAGTGAAGATGCTCAAGTGATGGGTCGATCAGTGCTGAGTAATCAGTTCATTGGAGGCCTACTCCCAGATCTGAAGAGAAAGATTGCCTACATTGAAGGAGCCACTTTTTCAGAGCTATGGCAGAAAGCCCGTTTTGAGGAGGCACGGTTACAAGATCTGACTAGGACTGGACCTCAGACCTCTACTCCTTCAATGAAGCAACGGCTTCATCAGGAAAAACAGCAGCGGCAAGGAGGACAACCACCACCAATATGTCCCACAGGACAACCATCAATGAGACCAACAGGACAGGCGGATGATGAGAAAGAAGAAACCTACAATTTGTCAAGTGTTACAACTGCAGCAGGTATGGACACCTTGCGAAGGACTGCCGCTCTGTTCGACAGATGGGAGAAGCGCAAGCTCGCACTCAAAACCAGGGTAGTGCTAAACCCAGTACCAGGAACACTGCAACTCGAACAGCTGCTGTTGTATCTGTCGAGGGTGAACCTCAATCTCCTGTTGAAAATGAGCCCTTCAAGTGGATGTATGAGATGTATGGAGTGTCACAAGTGAATGACCTGACTAAGGACGGTGCTCCTCGTTTGGGACCTACTCTGATTATCCCATTAAAAGTTGATGGTGTTCCTGTACAAGCTCTGATTGACACTGGACGTCCAGCTACAATTATTTCCTGAGAGATATGTAGGAGGATTTTGGACAACCAAGAAGGACAACCATTGTCCCCAGAACAGAGGAAGGACGGCTCTCAATTTTCGTTAAGTTAATTAGAACAACGCATTCGATAAAATGCATGAGATTAAAATATGCTGAATGAATAGCTAAAATGTTCGAATAGTGTGAGTGAGTATGGTATTGCATTTCTATGGAAACAACTCTCCACTGGCTACCAATCACAGATGCTACAATTCTGCTCCAGACCAATCCCCCGTATCCCAGGCCATTGGAAGCAGAAAGGAGGCAGTGTTCAGTAATGCTAACAGACTTGCAATTGTATTTACATCAAGCTCGTGCCAGAAAAAGAGAGGCCACGTTCTCAACTTCTCACCTTCCTCACTGCCAGAGCATCATGGTTGAGAGAGTTCACCAGAAGCTTGACGCCGCTCACGGGGAAGGGGTGGTCATGGCGGATGAGTACCACAAGGAACTGAGCAGCCATCTGAGCGTACCGCCACTGACTGAAACAAGACAATGGGTTGCACTCAACCTCGCTCCATTAGTTTCATGCGTGGTAGAATTAGAATCATTACGTACATCACAGTTATAGTTCACTGCAACACACTGCTACAGAAATCTACTCTAACTCACAGTTTCTCTTGTTCCACAAGGTTTACTAGACACTCCACAAGGGCCTCATACTCCCTGAAAGTAAGGCAGAAACACATACAAAATAATGTATGCACAATCGAGTGCCTTACGATCATAGCGCAAAGGACATAAGCTGTCTGTACTGTGGCACAAAATCCAAAAGGCACAGCTATATGTAGGCACGAACAGTCTCATGCAGGCACATATAGGCACTCTCGGAGTTTACACATGAGTGATATTGGTTAAAGAAACACAGTCAGACATGATAGGATCTCACCTCACTGATGTCTGGTTGACTTCCTCCGTCCTGGCCTTCCCTCGTCTCATCACTTCTGCATTCAGAGACGAGTGCAAGCTGGCAGCTGCGGCCAAACTGCCTTCAGAAACCTGCAGGAACAAAATGATCAGAATAGAAATACGTATCCATAATCAATATCATTCGGAATGCACAACACGATCAGCCTAACCTGAAATTCCAGTGTGAAGTAGTCATATCCGCTCAATACATCTCGTAGGATCCTGTTCATGAGGTTCAGGATTGAAGGCTTCTCAGAGTGGTCGGCCTGGCGGGAGGGTGAGAGTATCGCATGCACTAGTAATGAAAATGTGACTAGTGCAACGTTGCCCTTCTTACACAGGTGTTTATGCTGGACACTAGCAGGACCAACGACCAACCAGCCTTATGGGCAGTAACTTCAATTTAATGACAATGGTGCACAAAGTGCCAAAGGTTTCTTTTGAGGGGGCACAATACCACACACTATTCAATCGCCCCCCCAACTTTCTCTATGTTCTGTTTTGCTCCCCCTTGTGATATTTTCTGAAATAAACCCTGGTTTTGAGATCAGCTATCAGTATCAGCAGATATTATCCAATATCGGTTAGCAGTTGGCTAACATCCATACCGGTTAGCACCTTCACTACTCCTGTACCTTCACGATCAGAGGCAGGGTCTTCTTCATGAGGGGCCAGTCGTGCAGGTACACGCTCATCACAGGAGGGAGAAGCATCACGTGCAAGGCTCCCTGGAGGGAGGGTGTCCAGCATACAGCATCACATTTCATACAATACATGCTGCTACAGCACATGTGCATCACACAGAAGATGATCCACGGAGAAGCAAGGTGCATGCACACATACGTACATGCTAGTCATGGAATGAGATATGGGAATGAGATCAACGATCCTGTGAGACACTTACTAGGACCACGAACGGTATACATGGGCTGACAGCAGTAGCTATCACTCAACATAATATTATGTGCTCACTTTGAACTGTTCATGAGAGACACCATCATCATTACTCAACAGCGGAAAGATATCAGGCAGCAGATTCCTCCCAGCGTACAAGTAAACGTCCAGACAATGGGCAAGAGCATTCTGTGCCTTGATACGAACCTATAGCGACATGAAAAAGTGTACGTTGAGGTACACATCAAACAGGCTAAGTGACCATACGTCTGCAAAGTTAACAACAAAGATACACTTGTAATGATTATGATACAACATACTCAGTACTGGCTCATACCTCAGCATATGTGCTCACGGCCATCCTGAAAAGGTCTTTCATCAGAGTGAGGTGGAGAGAGGTTAGTGTGGACATGCTTCTTTCCAGCATTCTCAGCTACATACATGCATGCAGAGAGTACATGTAAAAGGTAGTTTAGAATTTAGTGTGCAAAGAAAGTGAGACAGACAGATCAGCTTTAGGCAATATTAGTGCTACTCACGTGACCCTCAACGAATCAGACGCCTCAGAATCGATCACATGACAGAGCATTAAATCGCTTACTGCACACTTTAGTGTGCATTATCTAGATAATGCACACTCTTCAAAGATCAACGGCTGTTTCAGGTCAGTGAGTTGCACTAAGTAGTTTAGATACCAGTTTGCAGTGCATTACGGGTTTTAGTGCACTCGGGCAATCTAGTTAACAGTCTTGGGCGGATAATGCACTCGCCTTCGGCTCGTGCATTATCTTGCCCTCGACCGTTACTAGATCGCCCTCGTGCACTAAAACTCGTAATGCACTGCAAACTGGTATTTAAATATTACATATTGAGTACTTGTGCAATTGGTTGACAACTACGGAAAATACAAACCAATTCATTCCATGCACCGTGGGAAGTGTATATACCATACTCCCACTGCACTGATGCCGAGTAACATACTCCCACTGCACTGATGCAGAGTACCATACTCCCACTGCACTGATGCAGAGTACCATACTCCCACTGCACTGATGCAGAGTAACATACTAGTTCAAGTTGCTTTTGTATCCCTTCAGGCCCTTGGGGGTGTGACGTAAATATTGAAACTACATTGTATGAAACGTACAATAGGGCATGCAAAGCAATGACCACATACCTCGTGCTGAAGATGGATTCTGATTATTAACATCGGTCGAATGTGCTGCTTCTTGCCATGTAGCTGTACAGTGTTAATGTAGTTTTCATGTATAGTGACACATTTCAGCAACAACAGTACACTCGCAGACTTGTTCCCAAGCCTACCCACCATCCAGATTTTGATCACTAGCAGTATGCAAAATGTCTGGTTGATGTATCAACAGGGGGGGGGGGGGGGGGGGTCCTTACAGAGGCTCTATCTTGTAGTGTCCGTCCAAGGGCTCGAGGTTGGGCCCTTTGCGGGCCAGCATCAATGCTGCTCACTGTTCAGGTAGGATGCCAGGGATGGGTTGATGCAAAATGCAGTAAGGTCCCTCCACCTCTTATCCACTCTATTTACCTAGGTACGTAGACACTGACGTCCCTCACATGATAAAATATGCCAGGCAGTTTTGAAAGCAATCCAAAACTGGATGGTGGGAGGGTGAGGCTACTACATACATGTATCGTTACACTGAACTTGTACACCACAACAGCCAACCTTATCTTCCAAAGCCATCTTTGTCTGTTTGTAGGCACGCCACCTGCAGACAGGGAGCAAAAGTGCCCATCACCTTGAAGCCAGGAGCTCTGAGAGCATGAACACCTTAGGTACATACGTACTTGTTCTCAAAGTCGAACTTGTCCACCCCAAAGTTGGAAAGCAGTAGTTTCAGAATCTAGTGAACAGAGAAAGCTACATATAATCATCACACAAAGTCTGATACATTTTACATTTCATACTGGAGAGAATAGCTGTGTACTGTATTCTGGGTTCAAGAAATCCAATAGAGGAGGAACATACGTATATCAATCCCAGATAGACTCTTTTGAGGAATAGACCCGTTGCAGTTACGTCACATTTTCCGTGGAATTTCTGTATACTATCCGGAAGCCGCCATTTTGGTGTACCAAAATACATTGGCTTTATATGCGGTATCGATCAAAACATGTCCTGCGTCACTGGTAAGCGATTACATAGCTTTAATAGCCTACATAGCAATCACATTTCGTCTGATTCAACACATACTAGAAGCATTGTTGGTGTGTGATTGTGTTTACCGAGATCGCCATAGAAGCTGCTATCTCCAAAAACGCTAAATAGCCGCCATGTTGGTATCCATTTCCGTAATCTCGAATTTATGACGTCAGCTGCAACGGGTCTACATTGTATACAGGTAAGTATGCATGAACCTATGCTGATTTGCTGTTTGTTCAATACAACGTATGTCCAGGACCACAGATTATGCCGTATATCTTGATTCATGAAGTCAGTTCGAAAACTAAGGACAAAACTGTATCCAGTTCTGCTCCTTCATGAGACAGACATCTGACACCTTAACACTGAGAGTGCCAAACATTCAACGTCAGCCAAACTCGTTTGATTGTGGTGTGTTTGCCATTGCCACAGCAACAGAGTCGTGTTTGGGAAGAAACCCACGCTTGCGTTATCGGGACACCACCAAGATGAGATCCCATCTCATTCAGTGTCTACAAGAAGGTAGGATGGAGAGTTTCCCTCAGAAGGAGCACAGGCGTACTCCACAAGGCAATCCACATAAGCAGACCATGTCCATCAAAATCTACTGAAGGCCAAATGACACTACTGAAGCAATGTGACTCGTGTCGTAAATGGATGCACAAGGAGTGCATGAGTCTTTATCCGACTGCATCAGTTGGAAGGCATTTATGAAGAACATCCGATTGCCCTCTTGCCTGTTAAGATGGCATAGCATAAGACATGGTGTGTGCAATTCCCATTCCCACTGCTACAAAGAGCAACTACTCCGTGGTATCCAGGGTTGCACAACATCCAGCACTCACCATCACCTCCCTTTCTCCGCCTTCTTACTCAACCGACCAATCACCAGGACCACAGTGTTCTTCCAATACCTCTGTGTCCATCAACAATTCTACAGTATCTCCAACGAGTTCACAGACCACCTCATCTTCACTTTCAAAGTGGTCTGCACCACTGTATGCTAAGATGACAGGGAGACGATACTTCTCTGCTCCATCAACTTTACTGGGGCAACATCGGCGCAGCAAACATCACGCGCAGATACCACGAGGAGTGCCAGGTAGAGTACACTCACTGACAGTATGTGCACTCTCTGCACCCCTGCCTGTGAAGTGTATGAGACCCGAGTCTCTTCCATGTTGATCACCTGAAAAGCGATGCATTTCTGGACGCACTCAAGAATCAGCACGTTCCAGCAGGTGTTACGCTAGTAGTTCAATCAAAGAGATGAAGTGATGCCAGATTCAGGAAGGTGTGGACTCAGAACACTATGTACCGGCTCAGAGAAAAGTAGCAAGTCCTGCTGCTGATGAGGAGCACATTCACAGGACACATGACTGCAGACGAAGCAGAAGATGCTTAGGAAGAAAAACTACTGCTTTCCAACTTTGGAGTAGCAGTGATTCCGGGTGGCTGTACCAGCAAGATCCAGCCTCTTGATGCAAGCAAAAACAAACCATAAGGCTTCAAGAATAGTTGCCGCAACCAGTGGGTGGGGCACACACAACAGTCGCCCAGCAGGAGCCAGTGGATCGCATCAACCAGCATCAAGACAGCATCAAAACCGCAAGCAGTCAACTGAATGGGGCAATCCAACAAGCTCCTGAAGCTTCTGGACTCATACGTACCTGTGTCCGAAATTCCAGTGTCTTGTTCTGGCTCAAGAGCCTCCTGTGAAAGTGCTTTGTGCCAACGGAAATACGTATACACAGTATTACACTACACTGCAGTACAAGCAGGCGGCCCGGCCGGGAGACATGTCAACTGATAGCGGCTCCTCCAACTCCGGGGCAGCAGAGCATTTTGAAGCGTTTTTTGGCTCCATGACCAGAATGTTTACGGAATTCAAGCGAGAGCTCATGCAAGAACAAGAGCATGTGAACAAACGCCTTACAAAATGTATACGGCTGGAGAAGCCACCGACCCTTCGAAAGAAGAAGCATGAAAAACAGTTCCAGTTCAATGAGGAGGTGAAGGAGAAAGTGGTGGCTCTTCTTTAGCAGTCAGATGCTTCTTTCGGTCCCCCTACGCTTACGGTGTCACCTGTTACTGTTATCGCCTCTCCTGTACTGTCTATCATGGTAATATCTATCGGGGAAGGACTTTGAGTTTATTCACCTGATTGGAGAAGGTGGTACAAGCAAGGTAGGACTTTATCAATAGTCACATGTGGTGGCATGCATGTAAAATACTTTGAATGTGGCTGGAAGCAATGTTCATGTACGTAAGGACCTTCACTTGCTTCTGCCGTTGGTACACCTTGCAGGCTTCACATTTGGTAGCTCCTCTCTCGAGATCTGCTGGTTCATTTTGCCCCCTATGCTCATAGTGTTACTTGTCACTGCCTATCCTGTTCTTGTACTGTCTTGTACTGTCTATCCTGTAGGACCTTCACTTGCTGCTGCCGTTTGTACACCACTCTATCCTCATCGGTTTCTTCTTGTGTCTTTCTCTCCCCTGTCAGTATGGCCGCCAGATTTCTAGACGCGATATTCACCACATTTTCAACCGATTATTCCAGACTCACTGCCTCTGTGGATGGGCAACTGGATGCAGCTGAAAGATGGGCTGGCTTGGCGGATAAGATCCACTGCTGTCACAGGAGGATACCCCTAACAAGAGGAACCTCAGCACCCTCCTGCAAGACCAAGCTCACGAGAGAAGAGATGCCACATACAAAGAAGAAGATCGTGAGTGTGTCAATCTCTATATTAACGGTATTCCACTTTCATAAAGTGTGTCATTTTTACATGCAGTCAAGCAACTCCAGGACATTCACATGCTGGAGCAGTTACACCACCATGTTGCACACAGAGTAGAACAAAGGCCATTTACCGATTTAAAGTGAGTATTAGGGACAACACCATCCTACATCCATCGAGAGAACACTTTCTTTTCAGACCAACATCCGGTTGCATCGCGTGCTTCCTAAACAGCATCAGCCGAAGCCACTCCCCATCTCCGGCGCTGTCCAAACTAGTAGCTCTCCAGGAAGATTTCATACACGCTTACGAAACCATCTTCTTCCCCTATCTCAACAAGGTTATTTTACACAACACATTAGCTCTAGATTCCATCCCACCCAGCAACTCGCCTTTGCCGTCGATCGGAACCTCACGACAATCACACTTCGTTGCCACCAGTGTCTCTATCATCTTAACATCACTCATAATCCATCACTATCCCTCCAACGTACGCTAGTTCCTTCTTCCCAATTGTCATCCTCAGTTAGTACAGATGCCTCCGAGTACACTACCGGCCAGTGCTAACACGTGGCCGTCCCGCTATTCCTTCTTCCAGCTCCAATGTTACCCCTCGGGTTCCTCCCCTCCATGGTCCTCCTGTAGCCCCTCCCCCACCTAGACCAAGACCAGGCCCTGCATCAACCACGAGCCCTGTCAGAGGTCCTCTTCCTCCTCCTTCAACCATGCTCTCTGCAAGCGGAAGGACTCTCCCACGGAGATAGGTGCAGCTCTCCACAGCTTCATCGGTAGGCTGAAGATCGATCACAGTTTCTCGCGCGCCCTACAAATGCATTTTAGACTCCCTCAACCAGTTTGAGGCTTAGTCGTCCTCATCGACCTCCTATCCCGTCACTGCCGTTCCCACTGTAGCTTCTCGACTGCGACAGCAGCGCTTAGCTCACTGCACCATCTCTCATTCTTCTACTTCTTTACCCTCTACCTCTGGTTCCTCCTCAGTAGCTACCCCCTTATCCTGTTCAAAGCGCATGCCTTCAACGAGGCACCCGCCAGCCTCAAAGCACCCTCCTATGACACCCCCTCCTCTGTGTCGCAATGTTTTTGGGGCCTGCACCCCCCTTAACGGTTTACAATTATAGTGACTATAAGTTATCTATTGCTGAAACCCAATTGCTGTCTAAAGGCCTATCTTTTGCTATTATTTTACCCGCCCTTGATGTTGTCAGTCTTTATCCGTCCATTCCCCAATGAGAGTGTTTATATAATGAGCTGTGCTCCCACTGGCCTGGCAGAGGCACTTTCCCAGACTCCTGTGGCTGTGAGCAAAGCCAATGCACTTTTGGGACGAAGGTGAGAAGTCGCTGATCGAAAGACAAAGACTTTGCGCAGAAAAAGGTCCCAAGTGCGGGAGCTCGTGTTGGCAAAGCTTGAGGCCTTTGGGCTGGAGAAGCAGTTTGGTCTGCACAGCTTGCGAGCCGGTGGTGCATCTGTTGCAGCTATTGGTTGTACCCCAGACAGAAGGTGGAGGAGTAAAAATGCAAAGGATGGCTATGTCAAATTTCAGCCTGGAGGACAACCTCTCAGTGACAGAGACTTGGGCTTTAATTATACTTGTGGAATTTGTTACCCTTTCGTTGTGCTATTCTGCCATCAAACATGGAACAACTAAAGCCCCTTGGACCGCTGAGCCTCAACAGGATCCTAGGAACTTATGTGAGAACTGGAGAAACTTGCTTATCCTGCACATTCTGTATCCTTTTTTTTATGGTGCGATAGAAATTTCCATAATTATAAGAACTGGATTGACATCTGAGTTTAAGGATATGTCTGCAAGTTATTCTGTGACGAACAATGAAAGCATTACTGTCAACTTAAATCACAGTTTGCAGTAGGAAGGTGGAAACAGCACTTCGAACTGTACTCCGCGGCGGGTGGGATCACAGGAAAATCCAAGCCGTAACCTTGCTACACATGGTAAAGCGCTCGAAATATACAGATGGGATGAGGAAGAGGACGCCATGAAGGTAGAGCCCATAGTGAAGAAATTCAAGCAATATTGCAACATAAGAAGGAACATAACATGGGAACGGCACACATTCAACACCAGAAATCAAATGCCAGGTGAGACCGTCGATTACTATGCGACTGACCCTGACCTTCGGACCAAGGCAAGAACCTGTGTGTTCGCTAACCTATTAGTAACAGACGGCCTAATCAGGGATCGAATCGTGTGCGGCATAACAGATGACCACACCCGCAGCAGACTATTGAGAGAGACCGACCTCTCTCTAAAGAAGACCCTTGACACATGTAGGGCAAGTGAGGCAACCTCAGCACAGATGAAATCACTGACACTAAGTGAGGGGGGTGCAGCAACAGCAATTCTACCACAGTGCGTGGGCGATCCCTTTGATGTACCGTGGAGGATAAATCGGTTATCCTCCGCGATGACGTAATCGAACCACGCTGTGCTGAGAATCAGAGAGTTGTAGCTGTCTAGCAGCCGGATCCAGCTACTAACTTGACTTGGAGGTTATGTCTGTGGTAGAAGCCGGATCTACTACGTTGACACGGAGGTTATGCGGTTTATCCTCGTTGGGAAAGTTTAGCCTCGGCTTCGCCTTGGCCAAACTTTCCCGCGGAGGGTAAATCACATAACCTCAGCATCGACGTAGTAGATCCTATACTAAATACACTGGCAAAATGAGCACACCACCCAGGAGCATTAACTGTGAGAGATGCGGTGGACGTCACACTAGGCAGCAATCATGCCCCGCTTTTGGTGCCGAATGCTACAACTGCGGCCAAAAGAACCACTTTAGACGAGTGTGTCGTGCCAAGCTCCAAACCAAGGGAGCAAAGCACGACATCAGAGAAGACAACTCATCAATCATTATGTTACACCAGCCAGCACTGAGTTTTTTTTCTTTCTGACTTGTGCATTTAAACTGCAGAATTACTATCAAACTTTGCCGTGTGCAGCCAGCCTATGGCCACAGTCCAACTCATGTTGATACATGTTAGCTAGTTAGCTAGGAGATGCAGTCCAATCTGCCATGCAAAGAGCTCCCAGCCCAGACCTTCCCCATTTTATGCTGCTCCTCCACTTGTGTCTTATTGCCAACGCAAACCAAAGAATACAAAATGGGGTACGAGGCTATCTTATCCTTACGTAAGTTGTGCTCTTCTTATCAGCCCTGTGTAGTTGTGTATCCTTTGTATTTACATACCAAAAGAGGGCACACAAACGGTATCCCATCATCCAGAGAATTTGACAGCTATGAATACCACATGACTGAGACGTACCTTTACCAAGCAGAACATGCTCTTCGTATCATCTTCACACTTCTCAAGAATGTGCTCTGAACCAACATGAGAAAACAAGACAATCACGCAAGGCAGAGTTTCAGACAAGGGAGGGTACGAGGGTGGTACCCTCATTTGCTAGTCTTAATTTCCTTTGATGTGACAGGGAGGGTATATATTCTAAACCCATTATTAGTTTGCTTTTGTCAGAACATATTTCCTCTACCAGGAGTGATGTGACATGTTCGTATGTGGCTTCTGAATTGACCTAATCATGGGGGCAGCAAATCTTGGGGGTCAATATACGCAGCTTAATTGATATGCAGCTTTGGAATATTTACCTGATAGCTGGTGGAGAAACTTGGCAAGGTTTTCTCTGGAGAAAGGTTCTGTGGGCAACTTGGCTGGATAAAGAAGATGTATATACACACTTTACATATATATACATACTTTACATATATAAACGTTTAACTATCCATTCGTACATGTATGTCTTCAATGCCGATGGTAACAACAAAAAAGTATCTCGTTCAAAGGTCTTTACCACCTCCAGCCTTTGATCACATGCAGTATGCAAATACAGAGGAGGAAGGTCGGAGATTTAGTCCCACACGTACGTGACGTCAGGTAGACAGAGGGTATACAAACACGGAGAGGGGGAGGGGGAGGGGGGGGGGGGGGGGGGGGGGGGGGTGCCCGACCACAAACATGCAATCCGCCTAAGCACAATGTGTGCCACTAGGATGACATTCCTCAACAGGCCTGACTCTCCAAATCAGACCACAACACTGGCACATGACAAGTGATTATTATCATGCCAGGTCTCAAAATTAGCAACAATGATGACAACAGTTTCCATATACGGACGTCATGGAAGCAACAGTGACCCGCCTTGGATCATACAGGGTTGTGCATGCATTGGCAAGTGGTGACAGTGATGCTGATGTGGAAGAGCATAATCCAGTTCCCTATTTACCAGAAGCAAACCACTATGAAGTGGTGTCAATCACAAGTACTGTGTAACATTGGAGGAAGTTGCCCTGTGTTGTTGTTACTGTTCCAGATGGCACACCTTTGCTCTCAGCCGATGCGTATGGTGTTTTCACTGCACATGGAGATCTTGCAGGTACGTATGATACAAGCAAATCATGTACGTTCGTATGGATTGTACAACTGTAGTGTCTGTCCACCTTCAATCACAGGCCCTTTCAATGGTTAGGCTGGAAGTGAATACTCTGTCGACATATTACATTACATATATACAGTGAGATTAACCACAAGACTCAGAATGAACCTAAGGCTAATCGATCGTCATATCCACATCGCTGTCACGTCTTCTCTCAGCACTCAAGCCTGCATGAGAAGCAACTTGGGGAAGATGTTAGATTTGCCAGACAGGGTATATAACAGTAGTAAGATTCAAAGGTTTAAGTAATGAGTGTACCTTCGATAGCTAAGTCCCCTTCGAAGAATCATGCAAGTCTCATTCCCAGACTGTCTGAGAACAAGCTAATTGGCGCATGCGCATGCATACATTGAAGACAAAGCAATGACTGGCAACTGGTTTCGACACCTCCAAGCAAGCGGCCACACTGCGCCTATCCTGACCCGAGAGCCCCGGGTGTACAGTTGGGCCGAGAGCCCCGGGTGTACGGTTGGGCCGAGGGAGTTTCTGGGTGTCGTTTGTCCCAATGCCCGTCTGGACAGAACAGCTCACGTGATACTATATGTACACTGTTTGACAGGGCATGTCGGTTTTTCGTCACTTTCGAGGTGTTGATTAGCAGCTGCGCTTGTCAAGCAGAAGTCGTCACAGATTATCTATGAAGAAGTTGGGACAGCCATCAATAGCATACACAGGTAAGCGATTTAAGCAATGGATTAAGCATGAGCCGCAGAAGGTGTTAGGCTTACGTGTATGTTTCCTGATACAGTCCATTGGAACAGTTTTTGGCACTCAAACACGGCACGGCAGTTTCAGTTGTCAGTTCGCTGTCTGTTCAGTGACACTAACATGACGTGAATGCATAAGCACTGTTCCTCCTGTTCCCTCATTTCTCCCCACATTGCCATGTGGAAGACTCTGACATCTGAAAAGGAGAAGGTGGTAAGTAGTGTCCTCACGTCATGAAGCTACCTGCTGGTGTCATCCCAGTTTGCCTAAGCAACGACTGGCAACTGGACTTTACACCTCTAAGCAAGTGGCAGTCCTTCAAATTCGTTGGTGCTGTGGAGCGATGAACTCCAGGCCACACCACCAATTGAAACACCTAGAGCAAAAGAGAGACAGTGAACTGAACTATGGCGGTGCCGGTGGTGAGTAGTAATACGTAGCAAGTGAATCTCTCTCTGCATGGGCTCCTGACCAGATGTACACTCCATATTCAGGACAAGGCTGTAAGAGTCTTCGACAGGTTTTAAGAGTCACATTCTAGCTGCAATTTGCACACAGCTGTCAATCCAGTCCCCTGCTGGTTCTTCAGCAGTTCAGCTTCAGCAGTTCAGCTGCCAGCATAACAGGCGCATCCAGTGTGTGTCTGGGTTGCAGTGATATGGATTACACTATTCCAAATAGGACAGTGGCAATAACATGACGTGAAATGCATGAGCACTGTTCCTCCTGTTCCCTCATTTCTCCCAACATTGCCATGCGGAAGACTCTGTCTGAAAAGGAGAAGAAGGTAAGTAGCGTCCTCACGTCATCAAGCTACCTGCTGGTGACATCCCAGTTTGTCTAACGTCCTGTTTTGCCTAATCTCAGAATTTGGTTGATGATGAATTTCTTGCCTATGCTTTAAGAGTCACATTCTAGCTGCAATTTGCACACAGCTGTCAATCCAGTCCCCTGCTGGTTCTTCAGCAGTTCAGCTTCAGCAGTTCAGCTGCCAGCATAACAGGCGCATCGGCGCATCCAGTGTGTGTCTGGGTTGCAGTGATATGGATTACACTATTCCAAATAGGACAGTGGCAATAACATGACGTGAATGCATAAGCACTGTTCCTCCTGTTCCCTCATTTCTCCCAACATTGCCATGTGGAAGACTCTGTCTGAAAAGGAGAAGAAGGTAAGTAGTGTCCTCACGTCATAAAGCTACTACCTGGTGTCATCCCCGTTTGCCTAAGCAACGACTGGCAACTGGACTTGACACCTCCAAGCAAGTGGCAGTCCTTCAAGGTGCTGTGGAGCAATGAACTCCAGGCCACACCACCAATTGAAACACCTAGAGCAAAAGAGAGACAGTGAACTGAACTACGGCGGTGCCGGTGGTGAGTAGTAAACGTAGTAATACGTAGCTAGTGAATCTCTGCATGGGCTCCTGTCCAGATGTACACTCCATGTTCAGGACAAGGCTGTAAGAGTCTTCGACAGGGATGATGAGTTTCTTGCCTATGCTTTAAGAGTCACATTCTAGCTGCAATTTGCACACAGCTGTCAATCCAGTCCCTTGCTGGTTCTTCAGCAGTTCAGCTTCAGCAGTTCAGCTGCCAGCATAACAGGCGCATCCAGTGTGTGTCTGGGTTGCAGTGATATGGATTACACTATTCCAAACAGGACAGTGGCAATAACATGACATGAATGCATAAGCACTGTTCCTCCTGTTCCCTCATTTCTCCCCACATTGCCATGTGGAAGACTCTGACTGAAAAGAAGAAGGTAAGTAGTGTCCTCACGTCATAAAGCTAGGTGCTGGTGTCATCCCAGTTTGTCTAAGCAACGACTGGCAACTGTAGTATCCAGAGTTTCAGTTGTCAGTTCGCTGTCTGTTAAGGGACAATAACATGACGTGAATGCATAAGCACTGTTCCTCCTGTTCTCTCATTTCTCCCCATGCACATGTGGAAAAGACTGTCTGAAAAGAAGAAGGTAAGTAGTGTCCTCATGTCATCAAGCTACCTGCTGGTGACATCCCAGTTTGTCTAACGTCCTGTTTTGTCTAATCTCAGAATTTGGTTAAGGTGCTATGAGCTCTGTTCTGCAGTGCTGAAGTCTTGCCGGACAAAAGAGCTAAAAAGGCTCAGAAAGGTGTTGGCCATTTCCTCACAAACTCCAGCCTCATTTCTCCCCACACAGCGGAAGACTTGTCAGAAAGGAGATGAAGGAGGTCTCAGTTTGTCTAACGTCCAGTTTTGTCTGATCTCAGAATTTGCTAGTGCTGGTATGAGCTCTGTTCTGCAGTGCTGAACTGTCTTGTAGAGAAGCCGGACAAGAGTTAAAAAGGCTCAGAAGGTGCTGGCCATTTCCTCACAAAGTCCAGGGTTGATTCATCTGACTCCACTCTGCCACCACAACCACCAGATGCCCCACAATTTAACCCTTCACCGTCCTTAACCGTTTACCAGCTAGTGACGCCTTAAGGTGTCATGAGACTTTCAGCTTCATGATGTCACATCCGGCAATATGTCCTTGAGAGATAGGCTCTGCGCCAGCAGAGAGGGCGGGGCAGGGGGAGGTGGGTGGGTGCACCCGAAGGGTGCAAACAGCATGGCCGTGTCTGGGCTCCGCGATAGAAAGGTCTTGGTCGGCACTGAGAGGGCCATTTCTGCCGTTTTTGGCATAAATGGACTTAGAAAGTAGCTCTCTTGCCTTGTAGGGCCTCCATTTCCAGCGTACATCGCCCGTTTTTCAGCTACGGCAGGTTGGCATATCTCGGGAGGCTTGATTGCAAGCTCGTTAATTGGTGGGTGTGGTTAAGTCACGTATATGCTCAGTATAGCTGAAATTACCTGTGTGAGCAGTTTCGAGCCCAGCAATGCCAGGGAACAGAAATTAGGGTATGTTTAAGTGTTCTATAGACTGAAAATGACCTAGAGAAAGAATTTGGCCCCTAAAGAGTTAAGTAGGGCTCCACACACATGCGCTGCAGCGGCACATAACTCCCTATTTATTTGACGTATGATAAAACCAAATCATCACTGGAATCGCCACGTGACAAGCGTTCTTTTGATATGGAGCAGTTGCACTACGTAATGGCTATGATATCACATTTACTTCCATGTGGCAAAAGGACTCAGCGTACGTACAGTAGTAACGGTGCAGTTGTCTAATGTGTACTACAAACTTGAGCCCCAAAACAAGGCTCGCCATCACGAGAAGATTGCTATGATCCGAAATGAAGACCCATACGCACTGAAAAAGACCGAGGATGTCAGGTCAGTCAGGTGTTTACAACACCTAGAATCTTGTCCCGGTCCTCCAATGCTTCACTGTCTAGATATAAGCTTAGTTGTAAAGATGTTGGTGGTTTAGGGAATAACTATATCACTGCCTGCTCACGCAGCTATGGAGAGTAGCTTGATGCTCCAGCTACCCAGATATTGTCTACCTAGTGTACACAATAAGCTGTATAACTATTTCTTTCTTTAAATACGTAGTATTGTACTCCTTCATTGGTGTGGAAAAGAATACTATTATTATAAGCTTTGTGACTCTTGAGGAGGTGAAGAATTACAAGAGCCTTCAAATTCTTCACAAGTGGATGGGTTCTTGAAGAGGAGTGGAAGGAGTATTCCAAAGAGAACCATTGTGCTTCTTCTTGGCAAAGTAAGACACAGCTACGCCGCAAGCAAGAGTCCTCTTCGGCCATGGGTATTGGTTCCGATGGAACCATTCTTGTTGCGCATCGTTTTTGTATGGTGGGGCTAGCAGACTTTTAGAATAGGTCTGTCCTTCAATCATAGTGCAAGTTACACTCTTTTATCTAACACGTTTATTACTACCAACAGACTATGCCTGGGAGACGATTCCGACTTAGTGTTCACTGGAAAACCGAGGAGCACAGGAAATATGTAGTCTTTCACCTAGTATTAACACCTTTAAGTGAAATTTTATGATACATTGTAATAGTCCTGTATAACAGGGTTCATGTTTCACATTAGCACCTTGCTATTTCATGTACCCTTTGCGAAATGCATAAAATTGTCATAGAAAAAAAAGCTTAATTATATAGCTAACTCATTCATTAGCTTGGTGAAGTAAATCTTCATCCTGCTTGATGTCCAAGCGTTCCTGAGCCATGCGAATCTGCCAAGATCCTCTTTTTGTGGGGTGTCAATGGCAGCATGGTTGAACTCATGATCCTGTAGTGTTGTGAAGTAATACACCATTTGGTATTATCTATGGGTTGAAGCACTGACTGAGTATGAGTCTTGTGTGAAGTGCAGTGCAAAAGAGCTGGTGGATGTTGAAAAACCAAGGCTTGGGAGGTGCATGTGGGAAGTGCGGGATGCCGCAGCTGGTCGATTGATGTACGAAGAAGTGGTCAGCAACAATAATGGTGAAGGCTGGGCAGCAATGCCATTTTGATTCTGTTGTGACCAGCATTGTTGAAAGCGAGTGCGTGACCAATGAAGGGTTATTGCTAGCCGAAGCATTCTGTTTGCAGATTGTTTTGCTTTGTATAACTATAGTGTGTTTATTCTCTACACTGTCTGATGCTTGTACGCGAGCAGCACAGCATGACATTTCATATATATGGTCATAGGCTGGGAGGCCTGGGCCGCACAGCGCAGCATATGTACTTGAGGGAAGGTGGGGATGGGGCCTGAGTAGAACAAGGGCGCAGCATCGCACCACAGGTGTGGACTACCTGGTTGATGACAGTGTGCAGTTTCAAGGTCGTGCAGCTTCAAGTTTGTAGCTCATTCTCCATTCAGTCAGCAATTTCAAGTTTGTAGTATGTAGGCTATGTTGAGCCTATTCGCACACGGTGATCTGCAATTTCAACTTCGTAGTATGTAGTTCATCCTCATAGTGTTTACCGGTGCAAACGTAGTAGGCTCCACCCCTGTCGTGCAATGTGTGATCGGTCCAGTCCAGTAAGCGTTCGCCGCAACATTACGATTTTCCACTTGGATATATGGTCATACGTTAAGGTGGCAGATACCCCTTTACGTTAGGTTACCTTTAAAGGTAACCTAACGTAAAGGGGTATCTGCCACCTTAAGGTTACGGGATACTCGTGCACGCGCCGTGTGAAATGTATTGGGAAATGCATACTTAAGCTCGCTAACCAAAAATCTCGAGTACGAAGAGCGTGAGCAACTTGCAGGGCATGACGGAAGCTTTTTTCGATAGTATAATCCCTGGCAAATTTATCTGCTGTCTCGCTCGAGAAAAGCGGTAAATACGGCTTTTTGGCGAACTGAACTGCTCGTTTTTGCACGGCTATACAGCGTATCGGTAAAAGCTTCCGTCATGCCCTGCACCTTGTGACAGTGCACCTCCACTGCCAGAATCAAGTTGCTCACGCTCTTCGTACTCGAGATTCTTGGTTAGCGAGCTTAAGTATGCATTTCCCAATACATTTCGCACGGCGCGCGCACGAGTATCCCGTAACCTTAATCGGACACCTGACAGACACACAGACATCCTGAGATCACGACTATGCGGGGCTCACTCAGGCACACTCCTGGTAGGGGAAAAATTGTGCCGTGTAAATAAATCATGTAATCAACATCTGACTACTCTACAACAATTCTGACATCATGCAGTGACACAACCATACATTTTGGTGCTGAAACTTGCCTTGGTGGTGGAGATACAAGCGCATTTGTTGTGCCGTCGGGCGCCATTGCTCGATCGCTCTTCAATGTTCGTTGTCAGTACAGTCTTATGAAGGGTCCACAAAGATTCTGACCACACAGCTGTGATTGCTGTCGTTCACTGACGCTTGCATGCCGAAACTCACCGTGCTGGCGATCAAAGTTGTGAACGCTGTAATAAATTCACGTCTTCCCTTTGGCCGCCATTGCTGACTCGATCAATCATGTCCGGGCCCATCACATGACATGTGAGTTAATTGGAATGAGCTAACTTGCGCTTACCAGCAAGTTGCAACAGGTTGCCCCTCGTAATAAAATAGATAAGAACGCTCATGTACATGTATGTGTCGTACATGTATGTGTCGTACATGTATGTGTCGTACATGTATGTGTCGTACATGTATGTGTCTTCACTGCTATTTTGTTTTTTATACAATGTTCGCCGTGGCTAGTGTGCTTGCAGTTCAAAATGCGTGGGCACATTCAATATTTGCAGCTGGGTGCTGCTGCCTTCCTGTGCGTCTGCCCTCTGTTTACCTGAAGTTTCGCACGTGACTACGTATATCTCTCAGGCCTTTCCCTCTGAATTTGTTTACTGCAAGTGATCTACGTAAGACCGGAGGTGGTGAAGACCTGGGGAAAAAATGCTAGATTAAATGTTCCTCCATTCCATACCATTTGCTGGTCCAAAGATGTAGTCCTCCCGGGACAGTTTCACGTCACTGCTGGGGCTGCAGACCAAAAACAAAACATGGAGCAAACTTCAGCAGTGTGCCGGTCTCAGGCTACTTCCAGTGCCAGAGTTTCAATCGTTACTGCAAGTAATGCAAAGCTGGAAGTGTGATCATGCAGCCTGAGACAAGGAGCCCATGATAAGAGCATCCAACTATGATGCTATAGTTGGAGGCTCACTCCTTCGCACTATGGGCTCCTGCCACGACCAACCATGCACGGCATTTATGAGGTCACGTTCTAGTAAGCTTCATGAAGGATTGACTATAACAGAAAATGTTAAAGGGAAGATCTCTCTGCATACCAGTGAGAGGGTTAACATGAAAGCAGTGCACCATAAAATTACATTCAGAAGATATAGCTCACCATCCTTTCGACAGCTGTTCTCCCTTCCACATGGGCAGGTAGGCAGCCGTCCCCAGCAGCAGGTACCACACCAGCTGAAGGCTCTGGTACAGAGTGTCTCTGTGTGGTTGTACAAACAGACATCCTATATACATGTAAGCTTCTCATCCCATCCATGAAAGTTGGCTATACGTATGCCACAAGTTAACACAGTGAAGGACCAGGACATAGCGTATAGCGGGATATTTTCGTAGGTGCAAAATTTCGTATAAATGGCCATAAGCCCCTCAGCAGAATTTTTCGTATTTTAATTTTCGTATGCGCCTGCGCATTGCCACGCCCCCTATCACTACGCCTACGCAAATAAGTGTCGTCTTTCTGTTTTCGGTTGAGGCAATGCACAATGGTGAGAGGGTACGTCTACAATGCTGATATCTGGGCCTCTGTTGTTGGCAAGAATTTCGGAATAGCCGCCTGGTTGGCGGCATACTCGCCGTCGTTGCTAGTCTCGCGGGGCCAGACCCCGGGCCGGGAGACTAGATCGTTGTTGCTCAGTGAACTGACTGACTTTCATTTGTCGCACTTCCCACACTGAGTCTCATCATCGTAGCAGGCTAACGAGTGTAGACAGGTACACTGGAGTCTGGAAGGCCGTTCGAAGGCTAGAAATACCGTTATAAAACGCCACCGCTTGCTCGCCGCTTCCACGTGTTCGATTGCCCGTTCAAAATTTGACGTTTAAATTTCGACGGTTAAAATTTTCGCAGAATGTAATTACGTACGTACGTGTGTGTAGTGAAGCATGTGTTGATAATACTTCAGCAAACTCTTCTAACGTACGCTTTGCCATTTTCTTACAACAGTTTCTGACTATACGTGGCCGGCCAACTACATGAGGCCATGCCTACAATTATGCATGAGGCATTCTCTGTGCATACGCATGTTCCTAGTTTATGCATAACCCTGCGAAGAATCTCATAGTGCTGTAAGGAGGGCTCATAGCAGACTGAATCTTCGCACATACACCACCATAATAACACTGATACATTAATTCAAGGTACACTGGTACCAGTTCCTCCCGTCACCTGTCCATGGGCTCTCCCTGCATGAAGCCCTGCAGTCTGTCCAGTTCGGGCTGCAGGAACTCTTCCAGGAGGTGGTCCGTCATCTGCAGCTCCTCCACCGAGGGCACGTGCCACTCTAACCCCAGGTGATTCAGGTCTCCAGCCGCCGACCACTCCTGGAGGAGACAGACACGCAGTGTAGCATACAACATCCAGGTGTTACTGAACCAAACAAGCCACAAGCTACATAAGCAGCACTATTACTCAGAGGCCTCAGCCGAATTCTCACTCTCATTCGGAATTTGGCCGATGTATTCCATTCTCAGTCCAGGGGTCTCAGTAGCTAAGTGGTCAGGCTTCAAATCCGGGCTGGATGCCGGATTATTCCATTACTCTCTTGGCATCTCTATCATGCTATCACTATTACCAACTGAGACATTCTACACACACTTGCTTCACTTAGTACACTACACTGAAAAATTGAGGCTAGGGATATTAGTACATGTAATCTGTAACTCACTCTGATGCAGGGAAATTAGCTACTTGCAAGAGGTCAGTTACGTTCCCCATTCTGTTGCAGGGAGGTTAGCAAGGGGTTCCTCACCCTGATATACAGATGCTCCTCAGGGGGTGCGCTGAAGTCCGTGGCAAGGCTTCTAGACTCACAAGGGTAGATCATCGTCAGGCAGTGTAGAGTGTTGCCAAGTGCCTGCAGCATACGTGCAAACACTAACAGTCTAGGTTTTCATACGTCATCAATACACCCACAGGAGATTGCTAACATGCTGCTACTCATACATCACAAGTATACTACAGACTGATTATGAAAGAGAATAGGACTCCAATACCAGTATTGATGTAACGTACCTTGGCAGCATGCAGTGCAGCACTCTTACACTTGAGGTGCACACAGTTCTTCAGGCAGCCAACGAGAGCATCGGTGTTGGGCACCAGTGCCCCTCCCTGCCCATGCAGGATCTATAGGAACGCAATAGAGAACAATGGCTAACCTCTTCTGAATGCAAATACGTAGCTTCAACTTCATACACCAGCATATCACTTAGGCCATACTCGAGCTAACAGCTGGACTAAAGTTCACTTGAGCTAGTAGTTGGACTAAGGACTTACATGAGCTAGAAGCTGGATGTTCCATATAAGGTCATTATCAGGGTGCTCTGACTCCCTCTGGTCCGGATCTAAATGAGTAAGCAAGAATTGTACAACCATACTAAATCCTCTGGTGACTGTGACAACCAGAGTGCAGTTACGCAGAAATGCAGAAGAAAGCAGAGTAGAGAACCACGATTTATAATACATAGGTCGGGAGATCATCTGCATCTCAAACCAGACTTGCATTCAATGTTTGTGTACGAGAAGTTAAGATGACTGCCATGTGTTACTCCAAAGACGTCATCAATCTGACTCGGGTCCAGTCTACAGAACAATCATGTACCGAAACAAAGATGCTTAGGGCCAGGACAGGCTTCTGCTCCTAGCTGATTGCTGCTCCTAGCTGATTGCTGGGTCTATGGTTGAGAGTTGTGGAAATTCATGTACTCAGTATTAACAACTGGAAGCTATATGGCCTTGTTCCCAGCTCCCAGCCAACGTTTTTGCCATTTTCTGCACGTTGGTCGATCCACACTTCCTGCTTTCATAATATTCCTAGTGCAATACTTCCATTCCGCGTTCAATTCCACGTTCCTGCGTTCCGTTTTCACAGTCACCCTAAATCTTCAGTGTCCACACAGCGGGTTTACAAAATCATATGACTAATTAGAAAAGTAGAAATGAACACAGGCACTGAGTACTGGTAATGGTGGGATTACCTTCCAGGATCAAGTTGATAGCTCTGACGCAGTGAGGGATGAAACGCTTCAAGGCAGAATCAGCATCCACCTACATACACAATCATAATATCACATCCACCTACATACACAAATCACATCTTGCACCACACATCTTTTACAACACATTCAGGCTTACGTGCATCACTGCTGTTCCAATACCCAGCATGTGGCTTGATTAGGAGGATTAATGTGGTTCGCTTCCAGTATGCAAACAACTTTCACCATAACACATGCTTCACTACACACACGTACGTACGTACGTAATTACATTCTATGGAGTGTTTTCAGCCAATGGAAGGTCTTACTGGCCTCAAAGACACAAACAGAAAGGTCGATGTAATTGTATACACACGTGCATGCATAACATTACCTTAGCAGCAGCAGCACACATGTCAGCGCACATTCTGCCGGCCACTTCTGACTCAAACACTCGAGAGGTAGCAAAACGGTACAGTTTGTCCAGTGCAACCTGAAGCATGCACACATACATGTAAATGGCCTGCTACACAACCACAACCACAGCACACAACATTAACCGGTAAGCTTGGAGCAGTAAGTATGAGCTGGTGGACGCTTGGGGTGAGAGTAATACCAGGTATGATTCTGAAGGGTGAGCTTGCCCTGCCGGCAAGATGCAATAGCGGTTTCCACTTCCATTGCAGGGAAACACTTTGGCTTCTGATTCCTCTTCACAGAGCAATAAATCAGTGACATCTCACCCTGTTTAATTGGTCACACGATGATCAGCACATGACAATCGGATCTAGCTGCTATATAGTCCCTCTCCGCCTGGCCGGTCACGCATGTGTGCTGCAAAGGCGCGTGACCGGCCAGGCAGAGAGGGGCAGAGGGGCTTGTGGCTAGACTGACTACAGCTGCAGTTCAGAGCCGGTTTTCACCAATGAAGACTGAACAGTTGACAGGGTAAAGTACTTAGTACTTGCTGTTATCGGCTAACATGAGAACCATACAAACAACCCACACAGAACGGTTGCTATAGCAACAATACTGTGCAGCTGGGAATTAGTATGTACGTATGTACCTCAAAGAGCTTTGGTGAGCACTGCACGAGAACACTATGGACAGATCCGGCCACACCCAACCCCATAATGGACTCGTGGTTATCCCTGCTGGCAGCCGACACAATCCGATCGAGAGTAGTTGTCTGCTCCAGTCCCGTGTTCTCCACCAGAGCAAAACACCTGACAAACAGAAACAACAGAACATGCACGCTCACACAGATACTACATGTACATACAGACCATAGTCTCACAACAGAACACCTTAGCTCAATTTCATGCATGGTGTCAAAGTTTACTGCAGTTTGGTGTGACATTTTCTAGGCCATATCGGGATTACAAAGTTTTTGTCTCGGGTAGGTAGTGCCTTGGAATTAATGTGCCATATATGGAAGCGCTATGGTTCACACCTATTTATTCCCCACCCCATATGTGAACGCATCAAAGTAAAAATCAGGAATTCATTGCACAATCTTGTTCTGAGATATAAGCAGTTTCATAATGTTACTGTTATTCAAGCAGTTATATAAAATTTACAGAGCAGAGATACAATGTGACTTTGCTAGGCAATATTTGTATTATTGTGTTAGGCAACCCACAAATATTTAATTATCATTAATTAGCAGTGCTTTAATTAGAATAGAGTGGGCAAGTTTGGGCAAGTTTGAGCAAGCCTCAACTGCTGAACTCACTCCAAGTGTCCATGGTGCCTGAACACTCAAGAAGCTAACAAGTTTGAGCACACCTCCGCCGCTGAACTCGCTGGAGTGTGCACGTTGCCTGGAAGCTCAAGAAGCTAACAAACAATCATGTCGTGGAGGGAATCAAATGCCAAGCAATTGGAGAACTATCTGGACGGACGAGCAAGGCGACCTCACACGCATACCCAAGAGATCACTCGATGAGGCAAGTTCAAGTGCTAGTACTGGTTCTGGTATTCGTCCACAATGCTACCCCATACTTTCTCGCTACACGACCGTCTTTAAGGAGATGGTACACCAGGGTACTGAGTTAAAGAAGAGAAAAAAGATTAATCCTACTCCCAAACGTCCCGAAGACGAATTTACTCACTATCGTGATATCACTAGGCAAAACCAATGGCTACGAGCAAACGTGTTCGACGGTGTGGAGAACTACATGTATTGCTTCAATTGTATAACAAGGGGATTTCGAAAGATAGACTCACAAGACAACGCAATATCAAGCGTGAAGAATCCCAAAATCCAATCGTACAAATGACCAAATCTGAAGTTGAAGAACAGTGGCTCGGAGAGTTATGTGATCATGCCACCAGATGCTGAATCGTCCTTTAACCCTTTAACCACCGAATTCTTCCCACCAAGACAACACATTTTCATGCATTCAGCGCACACCACTTTCGTAGGTACTCCTCTCCCACAGCATTCGCTCCTCAGCGGCCAAACTTGGTGGGGCCCGCACACATGGAGAGACCCCTCTGGCAATACCGTTAATGATATTCATGACCCCCCACAAGGCCAGCAATCGGAGGTCAAAGGTGGATGTCAGCCGGATTTTCGCCCAGCATTTCCCTAAACTTGGGCCTGATCTGACTGATGGCACACCTTACACCACCAATTTGCAGGTTTTCTTGAGGCCCTGGGTGGGGTCTATGAATATCATTAGAATCAAAAATTCTCGGGTCAATGAATCTCATTAAAATCAAAAGACGCCCACGACAGCCCGAAGGGGGGGCTGCCGCCCCCCCTTCGAAACCCCCCCGCTTGTACGTTTAGTGGGGGAGGCGCGCCGAAATCTGACCAAATTTTTGAGTTCGTGCCTTAAAGTCGTCCCTAGGCCCTCTGAAGACTTTTTGGTCTCTTTTTGGACTAGCGAGAAGCCCTACAAGTGCATAGGGTCTAAATGACGCCTATAGACGTCAATGGGGCTTAAAGGGTTAAGGTATGGTGGAGATCCACAGATCCTTCGGATACTGTGGACGTGAGATATCCGCATCACAAGCATGGAATGCATTGAAACCCTCACACTCCGCTAAAACGGTCGTAAGGGAGGAATTCTTGCATTGCATTGACATGAATATGCAGCCCAATGGCCGGGCTGCCGACTCGTCGGGACCCACACACTACTTCCTGCCCATGTTCACTACATGACAAGATCGCTCTCCAGCAGACCCTAGAGAATCACCGCCAAGAAGCTCAGAAACGTCTCGGTACCAGACTCTCGCACACCGCGGAGGAGTCTGGAAGAAATATATATGGGCATTCTTCCAGACTCCTCCGCGGTGTGCGAGAGTCTGGTACCGAGACTAGGCTCCACTTACTGGCCTCATTAATGGGCTTCTGCAGCAAATCATATCGAGTGCCAGTCTTACAGCCAACATCGCCTACTTCACCTCTTGGGGTAATGTTTCTGACTGGATATAATCAAGTATCAAGTATCAAGATATATTTCTCACTGTCAAGGTTGAGAGAGAAGATTGTGAGAGTGCCTGATGGGAAATTGCTGCCCCCTCCAGACGACTTGGAGATTCAACGCAAAGAACAAGTACTCTTTCAAAACCCAAAGACCAGCACTTTCAGCTCTCTCATGATCGCCACAATGTGTATTACCACATGCACTTAGCTAGTTTACAAGCCACGTTTCCATCGTTCCAACCTGCCCAACACCTTCATGCTGCTGAAGACATAGTTTCTTGTTTCTACTTCCCATAAGAGTTTGCTGTCCAGTTTTAATGCATGAAGTACATGCAGTGCTGTTGTCGAGTTTCATGAAAGTTATTGTTGTGTTGCCTACATAAATTCTTTCCAGCATGTGAAATTCCAGATTCCAGATTCCATAAATAAATTCCAGCACTTCCCGTCCACATACCTTGAGCACATGCGCAACAGATTTTACTAACTAGTACTAGACTAAGTATTTATATGCAGTGCTTCTTCATTTGCCTCCTCATGTAGGCTACCTGCGTGGTGTTGAGGTTATTGACCACATCTCCTTCATCTACTCGGGCCGAGCACAGAGCTTTGATTGGGAGAACCATGGTTTAACCTTCCAAAAGATGCTCTTCCACCTGAAGTGCAAGAATGTCAAGTCCTACTACACAACTGAAGACACAAGTATCCAGCTGTAAACGTCTTGATAGCTTTAGCGATTTAATCATGAGTGAATAGAGATCTGTTACGTCCCTATATACATAGTAGAAGGAGATCATGCGAGATTTCAGCCAGAACAGCAAGTCGTCGGATTACAAGTACAAGGTGGGCGGAGAATGATCGTCTGAGGAGACAGTAAGAAACCCTTGAACAGCACCAAGAATGCAGACTACAAGCTGACTGAGAAAGGCAACGGCAAAGAAGGCAACAAGAGAGTCCGGAACAGTGAGAGCAACGGAAGTGGATAGTGGGTACATTTCCATTTTTTAAACTCTCTCCCTCACATTCTCTCATTTTTGTTTTTCTCCTGGTAATAGGCCATGGCAACGAAGAAAAAAATCCCCATTCCCTCTATCTCCAAGAGGTCAACGAGTGGCACCGTATGTGGTGCCATCACCATCATCTCTCCCTGATGCCTCATCTGCAGTATACTTGGTAGACGAGAGCGCAGTAGGGCAAGCTGCTGCATCCAATCCATTGAATCAGCAAGCGTTTATGCGACTAATGGGATTAATAGAAAATGAACCCATCTCAACTTCTGACAACCCAATACCCTTGGAGGAGCTGCAGCTCCTTGCAGTTGCAAGCAACCACATGTAGCTGGATATATACACCTCAATTCGTTAAACGGATCCATGGAAAGGCGGTTGCGGGGCGACAACCCAAGTTGTGGGTGTGGCGCCCACCTGAGGGTGGGCGGTCCCTTGACCCCCACCGAGGAAGAAGCAGCTAAAATGGCTTATCAGAGCCCCGCCCGAACTGAAAGCAGACTCGGGCTGCAAGTACGTCATCGCAAATCTACAAAGAATATTGGCTCTCTTACAATTGGACTATCAAGTCGAAATTTATTACCAAAGACAGTTGCAGCCACCTTACTACCAATCACATACCATGTTCCAGCATCCAGTACAAGCCCCATTTCAGCCTCCAGTGCAACTGTTTCAGTCTCCTGTACAAGTACAACCTCCCATACAACACCACCCCACCAGTACACCACCACCCATTTCAACCTCCAGTACAATCCCCACCAGTACAACACCCACAGTACACCACCACCCATTTCAACCTCCCGTACAAACCCCACCAGAACAATCTCAGCCACAACAAATCCGAACACTCGCCGACATAGAGTCTCTTTGTCCCAATCCTCTCCCCCTTAGTAATGTCTCTTCTGCAAAAGCACTGCCATCTTCAGAGATCAATCAAGACGAACTTCTGCCCATTCCAGTGTTTCTAACGAAGTATCAGGGATTGATTAAAAAAGGATCAAGTGAGGGCAATATACGCACTTTGAGTGTGAAGCTGGCCAAAGAAGCTGTATTTGGAGTGGAGGTGATGGTTAGATGCACCCCAGGAGGCACTCGTGAACTGCCAGGGCTGCCAGCTAGAGAGCTCTTCCTACTCAAGAAGATTGTCCTGTCCCAGTTCCCACAGTACTGGAAATGTCTCCATGTATTCGAAGGAATTTGGAAGAAATGCCGAGACAGTATCGAACAAGCTTGTAAGCGTGAGAGAAAGAAGATTCCGGTCTACCTTGGAGTCTGTTAATTAAATTTTATAACATTATACATGTACCTGTAGATAATAATTAATTGTTTACAACCAACAAACATGTTTACAAAAAAATGTTAATAACCAGTGGCATCACCATTTCCCCACGCATAGCAACTGCACATAGCAACATGCAGGGGTCGCAATTTTCATGACACAGCACCCCTCACAAAAGGCTAAAGGTCATGCTAAGCACGTGGTTAAGAAAATGGCGTTGTGCTGAACCAGGTTGTGAAAACCCGGAGAAAATACACCAAGGGATCGCTGAGTTATTAAGCGGAGACGGGCGAACGTTGGTGGCAACTTGAAGCGTCGACTGCTGAAAAGCAGAAGCGCTTTTAAGTTGGCTCTGTGGTCCCTTACCTCACCGTACCTGTGTAGTTTACAGCAACGATGACAGCTACTCCGTTCTTATTTTTGCACGAGCAGCAGTCAAGCCCAAGTACAGCCATGCAATTGCGGGTGAGTTTATGGGTGTGTTTACTTACCAGAGTTCTAAATTATAGCAGCTTGGATAGCTGCGCCCAAAGTATTATTATATATTGTTTTCTGGGCCTCCCATGACTATTATAACATGTATGAGTGGGTTGGTCTGTTGAGTCATGATCAATTTTACGCCGTTTCACTTGGGGCGGACAGAAACTGGCTGTAGATGGAGCCGTCTCAATGTAGTGCTCTTTCATGATGCACTCCATCCGCTTCACAGCATTTGGAATGCCCGCATACGTCCTCTCCAAGTTTTGAAAGTGGGCGTGTATACTTTCCGCCCCTTGCTCCCCCATTAAACCCGCACCAATCTGCCATTGTTTCATCCATGGGATGACATGGTCTTCCAGTATATGCATCTTTGGGAGTATGGTTGCCTCAGGGAACGTTTCTCTATACACCTCCATGAAGTCTTGGATGTTCATCTCTGCAAGCACAAATGTGGAGGTGTATTGTTCAAAGCACGTTTACAAAAAGTGTAGTTTATTTGTGAACACATACCTAGCTTCTTAATATCATCGTCTGTTGCCCCACGCCCGTTGTAAATATGGTGGCACTTTGCAAAGGCAGAAAAGGTGCGTACGAACTTGATGTACACTGCTCTTGCTTTGGGTAGCATGGCGGGGCATTTTTCTTCAGCAACAGCTGTGACTGTTGAACAAAGAGCCTCTGTGTTGGCTGACTGCAAAAACCATAATAGATTGGTGACCTAAGTGTATTGCCCTAACCTCGTTTAGAATTTGTGTGTACCTTTAGAACTTTATGAACGTGGTTGCCCACAAAGGTGCCTCCCTGGTAGGCCTGGCGCTGGACGTTCATGTTATTGAGGCATTTATCCAGTGCCCGGTAGAAAGGCCCGTCTTTCCTGTTGAAACTTCGTTTCACTGTTGCCTCAAGTTCCCGGATCTTCTCCTCCTACAAGTCACGAATTAGTTAGATTTTCACATTCTACGCGAGTCAAAAGGTATCTTACCATCTCCTGCATTTGTACCCTCCCAGCAGTAGCACCCTGTTGAACCTGAGCCAGCTGTGGGTTTGTCTTGGCATCAGGCAGAGATAGGGCGAGGTATGTAATAATCTGTTAGACTGCCTCAGTGTGCTCCTTTTGGGACTTGAGCTCTTTTTCTCTTCTGCATAGTTCGGTCAGGGCAGCAGAATACTTGGCAAAAGAGGACTCGCTGTTGTCACTGGAGGTGGAACATGCCAGCTGAAGGTCCAGAGAGTGGCACTCGTCCTCTAACAGCTCGTACAGCCGTGAAAAAATGCCCAGTGACAAGTGGAGGCCAGGGATACACACCTGCGTAAGTATCAATACCTTCAATTTGGACGCAATGGAAGGACCGTTTATGTGCAAACCTGAGTAAACCGCCTGAAAGTGTTGGCAAACCTGTGTGGTGCATTTGTATCCGACGTTTTCTGTTATAATCATTATATAAACGTTGTTTAACATTTGTATTGGTTACCTTGCAGTTACTGCTATGCTGTTGCCATTTGTAGGTGGTGACCGAGGTGGTGTATGGAACACCTTTTGCTGTATCTGTCATGGCTCTCCGCATGGCGCAGTAACAACGGTGGCAAAACTGGGCGGGATGAGTGTCCGCAGTATCACTACTGGTGTCTACTCCAAAAGCCTGGAGTAGTCTCTCCCTATGAGCAGCACAGTCATGTACATGTGTGGTGTCCTTAGACTTTGCTTTCTGTTGCCTGTTGCCACAGATTCTGCAGTGCTTAGCCAGTTGCTGGTGGTGGTACTGCTGCTGCTCATCCATTCTCCTAATGTTTTGTACATGATATTCATCATATTCATGAACTTGCTGCGGTTGCTTAAAAATCCGAACGGTATGGGAATTGATTTAAGGAAGTTATAATAACCTTGATCTTACCGGTGATGTAGGGCTTCTATCCTGGAGCGCTTCCTGGGGGCGCAGTTTACTAGTTTCAGTGCACCGTGTAAACGGCAATGGCTTCCTCAGCTGCGGTGATGTTTAAAATTTTGGCTGCGCAGTGCGTGTACATTTGTGCAGCTGCTGCGTAGAAGCCCGCCATCATTAGTTAAGGTATGTTAGTAATTCAAACTATGCTAAATATTCGTTTGTATGTGCTTTTGTTCTAGTTGTGACCGGTTATAGGATGAAACAAAAAGTGGCTGTTGCGCGCGCCATGCGCCATTGCATTGGGGGCGTGGCAACGCGATACCGTAATGTTTTTATTATACGCTAAATGTCCACGCAAAAACACCCGTGGTCAGTGAACGACAGCGATCACGGCCGTGTGGTCAGAATGTTTGTGTGCCTTTCCTAAGAACGGTACTGCCACCGGAAGTCGATGGAGCGCTTGAGCAATGGCGGCCAACGGCGAGACAAAAGCGCTCATATCTCCACCACCAAGGTGAGTTTCAGCACCAACTTTTAAGGTTCAGGTCAGTACATGATGGCGATCACGGCGGAATAGTCAGAATCTCTGTAGGCCAATTCTAAGTACTCAAACATTATATTATATTATTTATTTACGCGGCACAATTTTTCCCCTACCAGGAGTGTAATATCCTTTCCTCAAAACCAATGGGATCAGCATCAACACTAGCCTCGTTCCCACACAGCCTGGGAATGAGGCTACATCAACACTAACCTGTCCAGAAACTGCAAAACGAAGTCCTCAAACTGGCTTGTGAGGGAACAAAGCTCCACCTCTTCCTGAAGATAAACAAATCAGCCACACATAGTAACACTAGTCATGCATAACTGGACCGTGAATTTACTGTTCCTCACTTCGGTCATTTCAAAGTGGCCAATGGCGGGGCTGCAGTCTACCAGGGGAACCAGGCTCACAAGTGCAGAGATGAGCAGACCGGACACCTGACACAGGACAGCCAAACAACAGCCATTATCAGATAAACACTCCTCAGGATTCTCAACAATAATGCACAGCCTGATTTCCTGGTCTCTTTGTTTTAGAGTGCATTAATTAGCATGATGCTCTGAAGTAAGGATATACTCTCACAACCGTATGATACGTACATGTCTAGTCAAGCTTAGGAATGTTGATTAGTGGTTCCCGGTTGGCCGCTCAAGATTTATTACCCATGAGGTGTTCAACCTTGGCAATCAGTGGACAAGCACGTGGGGCCTTCATCTGGGCTTGCAGAGTTAAAGCACACAATATATTCGAAAGCACATGACCAGCCCACACATGCTATGTGGTGCAAGGCATGATAGGGATACGCATTCTAGCATATCAGTTACCACTATGAAGTCATACAGTCAAATTAGCACACAGCTACGTAGCTGCTGAGTGAAAGGGATTTGAAAACTTGAGGGACCAGAGTTGTAGCACCCTGCGTAATTACTTACTAGTGTTTTCCTAAAATCATTAGGATCGATCCCCGGCAGGGCTAACGTGAGCAAAGAGAAGAGATGAGCTCGTCCCTCCGGATACCTGCATGTGAAGTACAAGCAAAGGGAGTAAACAGACGTCTGTTTCATCCTCAACCTGTATAATGCACTAATTAATTACTATGTAATTGTACATGGCTGCAGAACGGTGATTGCCTGAAGTACATTTTCTATAGCCTCGTTCCCAGGCCTACCCCGTTTTTTCTGTTCTTCGGTTTCCGTTGACAATAATACACGGATGCGGAAGGGCGGCGAAAAACGCGGAAGGCCTGGTATCATTCATCACGTGAGTGACGTCAGGTGGACACAAGGGTGGACGTAGGGGGGGCGGGGCCCGTAGTCGTTTCAGCAGGTCCTGAACTTGGCTGTGGGCTGTTCATCATTCAGTCGGCTCGGTTCGAACGTTCCGCGACTAGTCGAGACCCTCAGACGATCTACACAACTTCGTCGGCGGTTTTTAAACTTATCTGCAGTTGGGCCACACCCCCCCTACGTCCACTTGACATAAAGCACGTGATGAATGGTACCAGGCCTTCCCCGTTTTGCGCCGCCCTTCCGCATCCGTGTATTATTGTCAACGAAAACCGAAGAACAGAAAAAACGGGGTAGGCCTGGGAACGAGGCTACATTTTCTAAGCACACAAGACATTATGCTTGCATTCATTATTCATCAAGAAATATTCATCTTAGCACTTACCTTCCGGAACCTCCATTCAGCAGTGTCCTGCTAATGGCAGTGACACACTGCAGTGTAGCCGTCAATTGGTGAGGCTCTGTCAGGGTCTCCAATGCTGTATATGTCCTAGCAAGTACAATAGCACACAAGTTAACACATACGTAGCCAAGTTACACACATGGACATATATATATATACGTATGCAGCATACTTGTACTGTGTGTAAAATTGTTCCCTGATTTACTTTCAGTGACTGCATATTTCCAAGGCCACAATGTAGTCCACTGAAGGGGCTTTGGAGTACACTTTGGTCTTAGCCTCGTTCCCAGGCCCAAGAGAGGGGGTATGGGAACCAGGCTAACTTCGGTCTATACCACACGCAACACTTCATTTCCACAACCAGTTGTGAGAGTCTGAAAAATGTCAATATTGAAAGTCCAGCCACGTGGTACATTTAAAGGTGGCCAAACAGAAAGTGAAGACCTTGCACAAAATGTCCGACAAGAAAGCATTAGTTACGTACCAGGACTTCATACAACACATAGTTTATTAGTTACCAGGACTTCATACAACACACAGTACTACAACTACGAAATTCCACCTGTTGAGGAGGTCAGGGAGGACCATCTCCGGTCGTACCAGGGCTAGGTTGTGCAGGGTCAGCGAGGCCTCCAGCGTGCCCACTTTGCTGAACACGGCCATGCGTACCGCTGGGAGCAGGCAGCGGACGAAGGCATCGACGTCAGACTCAGTCAGCTTGGCCGAATCAGGAACATAGAAGAACCAACAAGGTTTGCTGTGACGCTCCCTGCAATACACAATTAATACTGAGTACACCTATATACATATGTATACATTTTGTACTTGTACGCATACCGCCAAAACAGGTTTACATACAACCTCCAATTGGCACTAAGGCATAATATTCATTTGCCAGTCCATACTGATGTAAAATCTAATATCAAACACACTACCCTACACATACTATACGTACTATACCGTATATTGGGTTATTTTCGTTGTTAAAATATTTTCGCGAATGCCTCCAATCGCAAAAATTTATCTCGCGAATTTTTTTTGTTAATGTGTCCTATGATGACGCTGTCCTTCAACACTGCCACGGCGTGTCAATCAGTACGGTTTCTTGGTTCTCAGTCACAAACAGCTGCCTCCCAGATCTCCTGATACACATGGTAGCCTCGAACGCAGCATTCTCGTTGGGACTCCTCATCGCTATGACTTAACACGTATTCGCGAGTTCACTTTGCTTGAGTTCGCGAAAATTTTTCAACACGAATAATTATTACGCGAACGTTATTCAACACGAAAATAACCCAATATACGGTATATACTATACTATACAATACAATACTATACTATACTATATGTGACCCGCTGACCGGAAATCATAACAGCTACCTTTCATCTTGCCGTAGAGCAAATATCGAAGCGATCGGTCATCCAGTTGCCGAGATACAGCTCGAAACGCGCGCGGAATACGCAAAACTACTTTCCGTGTAAATGCAATTTTTGACGTTGCTATGGTATGTGATTATTTTCCGTATACTATCCGTGTTACGTGTCGTCCATTGTTAAGTAGCTGGACGCGTTTAGTTCGTGCTAAAGCTAGCTAGCCGTGTTTTTCGCGACTCATCCGGTAGATAGCTAGGTCAGACTGAGTGAAAATGGACCGAATAAACCAGAGGACAGCGTGAAATGACACCGTTTGTGGTAAGTAGTTCATTCTGTGTGCGTAGCAACGCCTTCCGTATACTAATTTATGCACGACGATATAGCTTGAGTTCGGGCTTATAACGCCGGAATGGAAGTAGATCCAGGATTTATACTCTGATATCTTGTAGTCCATGGGTCTGCTGACCCGTTGCTGTAATAACCGCGTTTTCGCCGAAATGTTGCTTTGTGACTATAATTGCCTCTAACACGAAATCAATAATTGCGGGATGTGCCGGGTTATCCCTCAGCGGGTCACATATGGACATCTTCCTACACATACTATAACTATATACTATACCATACATACTTCTTCAGTCTCACAATGAAGTGCAGAGCAAGATCTTTCAGGAAAAGCAACAGTTTTTTCTGTGGGAAAAGAAATGCAGTTCAAATTGCCACAACAGAATATTTCGTGCATCATCACAATCAGATATGCACAATGCAATACTATAGAGAAACTTGCATGCACAGTGTATGCACACATGCCGATACTGAAGATGGCATGGATTTGAGGGGGCATTCATGTAGATAAACGATGGACAAAGACTGGAGAGAGAGGAGGTTGGAAGCTACATTGGTGCTTGACAGCATCATTCCCCCAATTTAAACATTAACCCTTTACCTCCAATACGCATGCTCAGTAATGAATAACAAGGTTACCCAGAGAAATTGCGCTTTTGTGTTGTGTTCATCCATTGAGTTATACTTTGCAAAGATCGGCCAAAGTTTTGTATGATGACACCACTTCGGAAGGTAGCTCCCGCAAACATGTTGCCTATGGCAGCAAAGCCAGAGTCAAAACATCATATAAATTGGAAGTTAGCTCCTGCAAGCGCATTGTCTATGGAAGCAAAGCCAGAGAGATTGTCATAGACCTTCACAAAAAGCCTGTAGGAAGGGTGGTGCTAGAAAAGTCCAGGCAGAGTTTCACAACTGCAAAGGAATGTAACGCATTGTCCGTGAGTCTCTCAGAGACAGCAATGAAACATGCAACAGGTTAAGAGCTTTGAAAACCAGAAAAGCTCCCCCAAACCTGATCCGCTCCTACTCTGTTAGTGTAAGCATGCTGCCCGATTGCTGTCTGGCTTGGCTCACGTTCTTTTTCACAGGTTGAAGGAAGTGTGGGGCCCCTTTGGTTGGGGGGGGGGGGGGTCTTGGCATCTGAAAAACCAGCACGCCGCTAAGCTCAGTCAAAGTGGACTTTCACGCAAACGGTTTTGCATTTGTACTATTCGATGACGAGCTTGCTAGCCTTTCTGAGACTGGAAAGACCACTGCCATTAAGATGCTGGCCGGCCCTTGACTGTTGCCATGGTACTGCTACAAAGCAGCTGACTTAACTGCTAATATTACATGTTGTATACACTACTACTATATTTTTTGTTATAGGTTCACATTCTTCGGCAATGTACGTCAAGGGTCCAGATGCTTTTTTTTTGGAGAGAGCAGCAATTTCGTCACTGCCGTTCGCCATTGATGATCCCCACAGATCAAAGAGTGGGTCATCGTCGCTTGATGTCAATGTACAATGTAATTCTTTCCAGCATGTGAAATTCTAGATTCCAGACAGACCACTGTCATGAAGAGGCTGGCCAGTCCTTGACTGTTGCCTTGGTACTGCTACAAAGCAGCTGACTTAACTGCTAATATTACATGTTGTATACACTACTACTATATTTTTTTGTTATAGGTTCACATTCTTCAGCAATGAATGTGAAGGGTCCGGACGCCTTTTTTGGGAGAGCAGCCATTTCATCACTGCCATTCACCACTGATGATCCCCACAGATCAAAGAGTCATCGTCGCTTGATGTCAATGACCTTTATGATGTAATTCTTTCCAGCATGTGAAATTCTAGATTCCAGACAGACCACTGTCATGAAGAGGCTGGCCAGTCCTTGACAGGTTCTCATTCTTCAGCAATGTATGTGAAGGGTACGGACGCCTTTTGGGGGGGAAAAAAGCAGCCATTTCTTCACTGCTGTTCACCATTAATGGTCCCCACAGATCAAAGAGTGGGTCATCATCGCTTGATGTCAATGACCTTTACGATGTAATTCTTTCCAGCATGTGAAATTCTAGATTCCAGAATCCAGATTCCAGCAGTACTTTGAATCAAAACTCAAGAAACAGTTAATTTTAAGTGAACATTTTATAGCCTCCTGTACCCTTGTGTGCAGGGTGAATGCGTACCTCTAGACTCAACACACACCTCCCTCTTCATATCCTCTCATAGTTGCTCCTCACATAGTGGATGCGCTCCGCTTACAGTACCTCTTGGCTTTGGATAGTGGGATGGTGGTGTGCCGTGTGCGTGGGGGAGTGAGGGTGGTGCAGTGGAGGAGGGGGGGCAGATCGGGGATTCGGAGGCCATTGTGCGCAAGTCCACAGCAGTGATAAAGTCATTCTGGTGGGCCTGGAAGGAGTGTGTAACGGACCCGAACGGTAACTTGCAGTAACTTGCAGCAGACGAATACTTTAATAGACAGATAGAACACAGATATATAGAGAACACCGATATAGTGTCACTCTGAATTTCTGGAGGCATACAGTAAGCTCACTTCAGATGTGACCTTCTTATACAGACCCTTGGCATTACAGTTCCTCTGTGTGTAGGAAGTATCCTACACAAAACAGAGTAGTTGGCTAGCAATGTGACCTGCATCATGGCTGAAGGGCGCCGCCAGCTAGAAATTCCAGATCCTCGAGCAATCCAGATATACATGTAGATCCAAGCAACGTCCTGGGTACCGGTAGGGGTGCCGGGGACGAAAGCGAATTCACAAAATTCTGAAATACTGCAGACAATTCGAGGGAAGGTCCGGTCCTTGAATACAAGTCTTCCAGCAAGCAGCTCCCCAACTGTTCACCAAATCGCATTGTTTGTAAGACAACACCAACCAATCCATACACGTACATACCCAAATGCTCTAAATGAAAACCACTAGGTTATAGAAGCATAAAGGTTTTTGAAACAGTGACACTTTTTGGGGCCATTAGGAAACACCATTGCAATTATGCTGACGTAACAGGAAATGCATTATCTTACTGTAATTATGGGCTGTAACAAAAAGTGATCTTCTAGTTTTTTGGTTGGAGCTCTCTCAGTCTCTGTCTCGAAAACCAATGAAAGTTTGCTGTCTTTCATTTTTGCTGCGCGCTAGCCCCCAGCGGCGTCACACCATGGTTATTCTATTAGCAACACACCGGGGCTTCGATCATTATAATATTCTCGTCTGCTATAGTATAGTCACTACCCAGTCATCCACATGACACCATGAGTACTTGCAAAGTGTTGTTCTTCAACACTCCCAGTAGGACGTGATGACCCACAAGTCAGCTCATTGTTGAGTGGTTCAACAGGGCAATCCACTCTGAATCAACAAGTTTCAAACAAGACTCCTCACATCTGCCTCATACGTAGCTGATGACGTTTGCTGAGTGCAAAAGGAAAGCCTCTAGCAATGGACCATTGTAGGGTCTCAGCGTCCATCACCTCTACTGCAACCAACACATCTGGGCAATACACATCCCGCAAGTTAGCCATTGTCCATGTAGTCAGCCATTACAGCTTCCAAGAGCCTGAAACACGTCGTTCTACACACCAGCGACCACTGAACCCAGCATACCTCCACCACTGCTGAACACTGAACCAGCATATCTGTCCCACCGCCGACCACTGAACCCAGCATATCTGTCCCACCACCGACCACTGAACCCAGCATACCTGTCCCACCGCCGACCACTGAACCCAGCATACCTCCACCACTACCGAACACTGAACCAGCATATCTGTCCCACCACCGACCACTGAACCCAGCATATCTGTCCCACCACCGACCACTGAACCCAGCATATCTGTCCCACCACCGACCACTGAACCCAGCATACCTGTCCCACCGCCGACCACTGAACCCAGCATACCTGTCCCACCGCTGATCACTGAACCCAGCATATCTGTCCCACCACCGACCACTGAACCCAGCATATCTGTGTCACCGCCGACCACTGAACCCAGCATACCTGTCCCACCGCTGACCACTGAACCCAGCATACCTGTCCCACCGCTGACCACTGAACCCAGCATATCTGTCCCACCACCGACCACTGAACCCAGCATATCTGTGTCACCGCCGACCACTGAACCCAGCATTCCTGTCCCACCGCCGACCACTGAACCCAGCATATCTGTCCCAGCTATCGGTTTGAGGGGGACAAACTCTGTTGTTACAAAGGTCTGCATAGCTGTTGCTATCGTCCCACAAGTTACGCCCACTTAATTGTCTTTATTGGTATGCACCCTCTAGTTCATTCACTGTACCTGTTCATGGTCGGTGTGTGATGGTGAGCAAGATGATGCCACCATGACCCCAGGTGAATGGGTGATGCCACCATGACCCCAGGTGAGTATTGCACACGTATGCTACGACTGCTCACCACAATGATGGTCGGTGTGTGACGGTAAGCAGGGTGATGCCACCATGATCCCAGGTGAGTATTGCACACGTATGCTACAACTGAAAGCAGCATCGTGTCTTCGTTGTGTGGTAGACGTCATTGTTCATGCCCACAAGGTTTAGCAACATCATCTGCACGAATCCACATGGGTTTGTGTAATAATTAAGCGCATTTGCGAACAGTGGATACCAGGCATTCTTTCCCCCTCCGACGTGACTGGGTTTGAGGCTAAACACTGCACTTGCTGTATATAATAATTATCTTTATGTATTTACATGTAGGGGTCACTCCCAACCAGTCGCTCACAAACATGCAACAGTGGCTGGACTCCATTGCGGCAACGTTGTGCGACGAAAACGCACTTGTGACAAACAATGTCGGTGTCAGAATTCCCGGAGTGTTTCATCACATGCGGGCCGGGGAACATCAACAATTCTTGCAAACATTTACATCGCTTTTATGTGGGCGACGCAGTGTGCCACCCATCTGCCCGGCCCTGTTAGTGCGGGCACCCTTCTCTCCATGGAGCCGAGTGGGACAGGTACCACAACAATAGTCCATACCCCATGTGGCCCATTCAGTTCTTGAATTGCCTGAGTGGGCTTTGTAACTCTTGAATTGCCCGAGTGGGCTTTGTAACTACTGTGTCATTTTGAAATATTATCATTTGACATCATGATATACAACTGTATCATAACCAGTTAGTTTGAGGGAAGAAAGAAATACAGGGAATAACAAAGGCAAGATAAAAAAATTATACAATGAAATTTCCACAACAATGAATGAGAGAGTATAGCGGAAATACAGAATAAATTATGTAAACGACTCCAAGTAAGGGTGATGTGGAAGAGTACACTCACCACAATGATGGTCGGTTGAAGAGGAAGATGTAAAGAGTGGGTGAGGGGAAGAGGAATGGAGATGAAGGAGGAGGGAGGGAAAGAAAAGAGATGGGGAGGGGAGGGGGAGTGAAGAGGAGGAGAAGATGCTCTACCAATTGGCTCTCGGCCAACAACTGGTGCTTCTGCTTTCATAGAACGACACTCATCAGCCATTGCCAAGAAATCGAAAAAGAATGCAAGAAAAAGCAGCAAAACAGTGGTAAACTTATTCCACTGCTACAGTTGATGACTATGCACCGGCAGAAATGGCTGATGGCAATGGCCTCTCCCCAAAGAGTTGCTCTAAACATTAGCACATATACATGCCTGAAGAAAGAGCAAAGCAAAAAACAAGGCACAAGCAAAGTATGAAAATAAGGGAAGAAAACCAGCATTATCAAGTAAAAATCGGGAATAAAACGCATTTCAAAGTTGTGAGAAAACAGCTGTTGAAGTTGGACAAATTTGCTTGTGGAGCAAAGGCTGTGATATGAAGTGACTATAGTTGACACCTGTCCTTATCTGGACTATCTATGACATAACTATGACGTCATTAAATTAAGTGGGCACCAATTAGAGTGTCGCGTGCAAGTTCGTGCTTGTTCAAACTTTCCCAGACTTGCCCAGTTCAATTGACAAGTTGTAACTTACCTAGTTCGGCAGAGTGATTGTTCAAACTTGCCCAGTTCAATTGACAAGTTGTGACTTACCTATATAGTTCGGCAGAGCGATTGTGAACAGTCATGCCTAAGACACGCAGAGACCGGAGAAACGCCAGGAAAGAAGTATACCTCGATGGAAGAGCATGCAATCCCCACAGCCACTCACGGGTGCTCCGAAGGTCACTGGAAGAGGCAAGCTCCAGTTCCGTTGGCACCAGCGTCTGTTCTCAATGTGCCCCAGTGCTGTCGAGGTACAGTGATACCTTTAAGGGGATGGTGCACCAAGGCAGTGATTTAAGACGGAAGAAAGCAATCAACCCTCACCCCAAAAGAGTTGATACAACGCACTACCGGGATTTAGTGAAACAAAACGACTGGTTGAGGCAGAATTTATTCGACAGTCTAGGCAATTATCTTTACTGCTGTACATGTGTCCATGCAGCACTAGGTGTGTCGAAAGACAGACTAACTCGGCAGCGTAATATCAAGCGTCAGCAGTCGCAGAACCCCATTGTCAACATGCTGAAGAGTGAAGTGGAAGAGAAACGCCTTGGTGACTTCGTTGTTATGCGGCTATCAATGATATGCCCCACCTCCCCCAGTATGGGGTAACACCCCACCTCCCCCAGTACGGGGTAACACCCTGTAATCGTAGGGATTTGATTGCTCTTGGTGCTTGAGGGGGTGGGGCATTTGGCTAATATGACATACGCATGCGTAGACAGAACGTGTCGGTTCTAGTCAATGCTGAACGGTTGGTTGAAGTTGCTCGCAATCACTGACACATCAAAAGTATGAGTTCGTGTGCTACTACCACCAGTCAGACAGCGGATGGGAAGACGGTTTTGGTGTCACTGGGACAGAGAACGCGTGTTGTCACCTTTGCCGTCGGTGGTAGCTCCATCGACACGTTGGAGAAGGCCATTCGGGTGGCATTTGCTGACTCTCCCGTCCTATCCACAAAGAATTGAAAATAGGGAGAATTGACCTGGGAGTATGCCCCTGAGGTGGGAGAATTAATTTCCCAACTGGTCAAATCCCCCACCTGTCCCGTACTGGGGGAGGTGGGGCATATCATTGATAGCCGCATTATGCCTCGAGATGTAGAAGATTCGTTTAAGTCATGGTGGAGGCATCTACTTCCTACAAGCCGAGTTGAAGTCAGATACCCACATGAGAGGCATGGCAATGCGGGGGTAGGGTGTCTAACTATGCCAAGGACGATACACGTGAACAGTTCCTAGAATTTGTTGACCTTAACACCCAACCGAACGGGCGCTCAGCAGATTCCGCTGGCCCCACAATGTACTTCATTCCCAAATTCTCTACCATTCAAACGCCAAAGCGCACTGTGTCACATTATGATGAGCGTGTGTCTAGGTCGGTGGTGGGAAAATTCAACAGAGTTCAACGCGAAATGGGACTAACGGTTCCTCCCATAACTGGCTTAAAACGTTCCGTCCGAAAGTAGCCATTTCTCCTCATCAAGAGGATTATTGTGACACTTGTGCAAAAAGCAAAGCTGCAATTAGTGCAAAGCAGACTATGATTAATCGACTACGACAGTCTGCTCAGGCTTCCCCGGAGGAGATTATGAAACTTGAGGATGAGATTAAAACCCTTAGGCAAGAAAATGAAAACCACCGAGATGAAGCAAACATCTTCCTTGCATCCTTTAAGAGAGCGTGTTGTATTTATCTACACCTTAATTAATGTAGTTTATAATTAGGGATCATGTCTTGTATTAGCCTATGTTGCTATGTACATGTATCCTTGTCTATTACGACAGAATTGTTATAGAAAAAAAAAAAAGAAAAAAAAAACACTGACCACTGAAGAAATGCTAACTTTGGATGGACTAAAGAAGAGACTTAACCTTGTCCTCTCAGCGGATTTCCAGATGTGTAAACTTGTCCCATATTGGGGGTATTCTGCACAACCCGGGTCTTTACATGTAGGGGCCACTCCCAACCAGCCTCTCACAAACCTCCAACAGTGGTTGGACTCAATCGCCACAACATTATGCAAGGAGAATCCACTCGTAACAAACAATGCTGGTGCCAGAATTCCCGGAGTGTTTCATCATATGCGGGCCGGGGAACATCAACAATTCTTGCAAACATTTACATCGCTTTTATGTGGGCGATGCAGTGTGCCACCCATCTGCCCGGCCCTGTTAGTGCGGGCACCCTTCTCTCCATGGAGCCGAGTGGGACAGGTACCACAACAGTCCATACCCCATGTGGCCCATTCATTTCTTGAATTGCCTGAGTGGGCTTTGTAACTCTTGAGTGGGCTTTGTAACTCTTGAGTGGGCTTTGTAACTCTTGAGTGGGCTTTGTAACTCTTGAGTGGGCTTTGTAATTACCTCTTGAGTGGGCTTTGTAACCCTTGAATTACCTGAGTGGGCTTTGTAACTCTTGAGTGGGCTTTGTAACCCTTGAATTGCCTGAGTGGGCTTTGTAACTCTTGAGTGGGCTTTGTAACTCTTGAGTGGGCTTTGTAACTCTTGAATTGCCTGAGTGGGTCATTTTTATCATTTGACATCATGATATATCATAACCAGTTAGTTTGAGGGAAGAAAGAAATACAGGGAACAACAAAGGCAAGATAAAAAAATTATACAATGAAATTTCCACAACAATGAATGAGAGAGTATAGCGGAAATACAGAATAAATTATGTAAACGACTCCAAGTAAGGGTGATGTGGAAGAGTACACTCACCACAATGATGGTCGGTTGAAGAGGAAGATGTAAAGAGTGGGTGAGGGGAAGAGGAATGGAGATGAAGGAGGAGGGAGGGAAAGAAAAGAGATGGGGAGGGGAGGGGGAGTGAAGAGGAGGAGAAGATGCTCTACCAATTGGCTCTCGGCCAACAACTGGTGCTTCTGCTTTCATAGAACGACACTCATCAGCCATTGCCAAGAAATCGAAAAAGAATGCAAGAAAAAGCAGCAAAACAGTGGTAAACTTATTCCACTGCTACAGTTGACGACTATGCACCGGCAGAAATGGCTGATGGCAATGGCCTCTCCCCAAAGAGTTGCTCTAAACATCAGCACATATACATGCCTGAAGAAAGAGCAAAGCAAAAAAGCAAGGTCAAACTTTCACAAGTAAAGTATGAAAACAAGGGAAGAAAACCAGCTGCTAAGTTTCAGAAAAAGTTGGTTCTTATTGATTATATGGGCCCTGATGCTCCACGAAGACTTACTGTTGCTCTCCCCTCTCCAGCAATGAAGTAAGTAGCGATGGTCCTTTTGGTATGGCAAAAGACAGCATACCAGTTTTACCAGCTGGTCGAATGCTGTACATTAACTCAGAGTCGACATCATTGATCATTGATGATGGCGGCATGTTTGGTGGTTCTGTTGACCCTACCTCTCCCTCAACCGTGCTAGAGCCTAAAGCAATCGATGGTCTCCCTCGACCGTGCTGGAGCCTAAAGCAATCATGGCATGAGTACCTCCTTGACTGCTCCCCCTCTCCTTGCTGTGCTGAGAGCTTGCTCCTTTACTACTTGAAAGTCACTGCCACTATCCGAGCTGTCATTGGGAATGCTACTGGAGGCACTCGCATTGTCATTGCCACAACTAGATGGTCTGACCATGTCCTTGCCCCAAACTCCCACTCCGAACTATCAATTTTCATCACACCAGAACTACTGACTCAAGCACCAAGAATGTCTCAAAGCTGACACCTCTAACCCCATCCCGCATCACATCAAGGTCGACATCAATGTTAACACAGACCTAGGGCACTCATTATACATGTATTTTCAATGCAGTCCTGGCATTGTTGCAAGAACTGCATCAACAATCCATCAGAGATCAAACCATCTATAAATGCAGAGTACCCAAAGATAGACGGCAACACGACAGAGATCGCCGTGCTCGTGAGAGTGTAGAAGCTAGACAGCAGCGGTTAGCACGAGACAGAGCTCAAAGGAGGGAGCGTTTCGCGTCAGAGAGCACCGAGGGAAGAGAGACACAGTTGGCGAGAGGCCGAGTTCAAGAGAGAGCGTGGCATAGTTGATTTTGCCAGACCATTCACAATGGTTTATTTGTCTGACAAATAATTACTGGGATTACTAGGCAAGCTAGTGACTAGCTGCTCCTGACGCTAATGCTATTTACCCATACTCATTACTCCTTAACTACACATGGCCACCATTTACTCAATTACACGTATATATTCGCTATTTACGTACGTACTCACTTCTTCTTTAATTGGCACAGACTGCGGTGTATCAAGTAGTATAGTGTGACCACAAGGGCAATAATGAGATTCAACACCATGGTCCCTCCCGCGTGGGACCCCGCGCTATGGGCAACGTTCAGCCGGCTCCTTTACTTTCAGAGAGTTCGAAGGTCGAGTAACCGTTGCTCAAACTGCGGCTTACTTCCGCTTGCCCAGAATGTTCAACATTCGACTAGCTTATAGATCACCAGGCATGTCAGCAGCAAGCTGCTGGGCATGCTAACATACAATTCTTCACATTCCAGGAGTGTGGTCAAAGTTTAGGGTCAGCATCAGGCTCTGTTTCTGGAAATGTTTCCAGAAACAATGTGCTACGCTGTGAAACACTGAGTTGCTATAGCATTTGCGGGTACATGTACTATTTTCAGCAGAATTGGGAAAACATCCAGACCGCAAACAATCATACATGTACATGTACATATCCTCGCACCAGAGCAGCATGGTCGCGGCAGGATTAGGTAAGCATTGGGCCAGGGCAGGCTCTGTTTCAGGAAACGTTTCCAGAAACAGGGCGTCATTGCTGTCCAAATTTCACTTACGTCCAACCTCCTCATTAGAACAGACAATGAAAACAACTTGTCAGCAAAACCACGTGCAACTTACGGTATGCTTCCCGAAATTAGAGGGGTGGTAGTAGGACTCCAGCGCTATCATCAGCTTGTCCAGGTGCTCCTGCGCCCGACTGCTCCCTCCCTGGGACAGAAACGTGACAGCATGCACATGAACACAAGCACACTGCTACGTACCAGAACAGTATTCTCCACACACACGAGACGTCAGTTTAGCTCAGTTCATTTTCGTTTGATAACCCAGGAATGCCGCATCTCCTACATAGGAGGTTTTCATGCAGGTCCTTGGCCCCATTAACCGGGGGTGGTGATATGACATCATCACTGAACTCGCTTGAGTTACCATAAATGGCATTGCTCAAACTTGTCTTCCTGGAAGGACAAAGGCCAAACTCCTTTCTTTAAGGCGAACCACCCTTCAACATAAAACCATGGGCTTTAGTGGGATTCTAATCCAGGAAGTTGAGCACTAGAAACTTTCACTCTACCAGTGCACCACCACACACACAAAATGCATGAGAACGGCGTACGAATTCAACAAGTACCACAGCACATCACATGAGAGGGCATGGAACCCACCAGCAAGCTGACAATCAATGTGGCCGCCTTGCTAGCATCCAAGTACTCTTTGTGAGCGCCAGTCTGCAGTTCTTTGGACCCAACGGGCAGCTGGAAACTCCTCAAAATCCGAGTAAATATCTGCAAAGAAGTCATCGAACTTCACAAGAAAACAAATACACAACAACAAATGCACAACAACTCAGGGGTACATGAGCCACAAAAGAGGCAAAGGAGCTCCATGATCCAATTCATACAGACCAGTGCATACACGGAACTCCTGGTAACTTGTCGGAATAAAATTGTTATCTATGGAGCAGGGCATGCTTGCAATGGCGTAACGTCACTAACCCGAGGTAAGTAGGGTGTCCAGTCGATGCAGCCAATGTTGTGCTTGGCAACACGAACAAACAGCTTGACAAAAAACTATTCCAGGAGGGAGGAATCAGACACACAGATGTTACATCAGGAGGGAGGAATCACACACAGATGTTACATTGCACACAGTTTTAAAACAAAGACCAAACTTCTGAATCAATTACTAAACATACATACATCAGACTCTGACCAAATCATATTTACATTTTACAGGTTTTCCAGATAATTAGGAACGTATACATATTCTCAAGAGTTATATTATGGGATTAATGGAGTATACATGCAAATACAGGGGGTACCTCTTCTGCAGCAGTAGTGGCGTGAATGCCCAGCCAGAGGTGCAGGAATTCCTCAAACCACAGCCTACAGGATAAAGATAAGTAACAAACTGATCAGAGTCCAGATAGCGGTTCTGACCAACTTGACACAAAGTACGTACATGCAAGACAATGATGGCAACCAACCCTAATCCCAACCCTTATGGCAGCCCTGGAGGTTACGACAATGGCCGATGGGATGTAATGGTACGTACACAAAGTAATTGTGACAACAGACTGTCACAACATGATAGCAGATGTTTGATGGTAGACTCACACAACGTGACGGCAATGTAACGACAGAGCACAACAGACCAATACATACGTATATACAAAATACAATACACATGCACAGTGTCCCTGCCTCGCGCATGCTCATAATCCGTACTAGTAGGTACAGATTCATGTGGAAGTAAAAGAAAGATGCGAAGGTCAGTTGAAGTTGTGCGGTTGTCTGAGTTGTCCGAAGTTGCTAAACATCCCCAGGAAGACTACAAAGACATTAGCAAGGTTTTACATCAGTTGCCGAACACGAAGTTCCACTGTGTAGTCAGTTTGTTGTCCCCTATTAGACCGAGCAAGACCTGCTGACAGAATAAAGAAGAAACATACCAGTTTTAGCAGCTATAGCAAGTGAACCCCAGCAACTTAGTAGCTGTATGCTAATAGGACTCTTTCGTATGTAGTCTTCAAACATTTAATCAGTGAACATCAATTCTGTTACCTTCCTTTGTGCTATAATTATTACGACTTGCTAAAGTCAATTTTCTCTCTTTCACAAAGTGTTATGGAGCAAACTATGGGTATTAATATTCTGGCAGGACGGCTCACGAGAACAAAACTTTCTGCCATTCAGAGAAATTCGCCTACAGTACCAGTCAAATTAAATGCACCGTAATTACATTACAGAGACTACCATTTACAAAAAGTAAGGAACCAGACTAGTGTAATTATAGCCAGAAATGACCATGTACAACTGATGCTATCTACATCAGTCTAATTTGATTATTGCATAAAGTTGCGTAATGTTCTATCAGGAGCTAGCTGCAGGTGCTGTTGTTGTGCAATTGTTTCCACCTTCCTAGCCAGTTAGCACAGTTAGCGCTCATCCTTTGTATGGTGGCTTACACATTTGCACCATGGTTTACACCTTCGTAGCCAGCTGGAGAGCTCACTGTGGCACCATTGGCTGTTCACAACCTCAACTTCCAAGAAAGGTTGCAACACTTCCCTCGGATCGGAGAAAACCATCCAGCAACACCTCCCTCGGAGAGAAAATCCCCATCAACTACCCCAAAGTACAACGGAGTCGTACAAGACATCGATCACAAGTACCTGCTGCCGGCCGATCGGCAAAGCGTTTCGGTGGGGAAGGTGGTGCGCGTCAGGTGGGGACGCAGCAAACGGCTGTGGAGGGCCATTGCTGTGGACCTTCTCGAGGACGAGGACGAGGAGGAGGAAGAGCAGGAGGCAGAGCAGGAGCAGGAGCAGGAGCAGGAGGTCTGTCCGTCCGCCCGCAGTGGCCCCTCCTCACAGACCCACCGTGGCCCGTCCCTCCCGTTCTCAGGTCCGTCATCCCCCCTCCCTGGCCCGTTCCCTGGTACGTCACCCTCCTCCCCTGGTATGTCACCCTCCTCCCCTGGTATGTCACCCTCCTCCCTTGGCTCCCCGACCTCCATTGACGAACGTTTAGTAACAGATATTTTGTCTGCTGGAGACATGGCATACATATATCAACTGAGCACATTTATGGATCCTGTGGAGCAGGGACGATGGAACTCGGTGTCGCCACAAACCCCTCTCCACCACTTTCCCTCGCACTCACCCTCACCTGTAACACCACCAACTCAGACATCTCCTCTCACCCATTTTCCATCAACTCATCGGCCTCGGCCGTTCCAATTGGTACCTATGCCACCCGAAACCCGGTTCTCACCACCCTCCCAGATGTCATCACCCTCGCCTACCTGGTTCTAAAATGTGGGACATTTCATGGCCAAGTTCGGATGAATACTGTCATCTGAGTGTCTGCTGAGTTTATATAAACATTACAATTTACAAACTACTAGCCTGCTCACAATCATAGCAGGTACGTATGACTGCCTTTTGGGCGCTTCTGAATGGCCTAGGAGAGACAGTGGTTGATGCTGTATTCTGTATGTATACCATGAAGAATGGAATCAAGCACTACAGGAGAAACTAGTCTCTTACCGATAATACATACCACCACGCCTCATTAGCCCTAGCCTAGCCTCTCGTTGCCTCCTCTACAGAGGCCATCTCAGAGGCGGTGGGCTTGGCAATTTGAAGATTGTTATCAAGGAGCTCTCACCCTCCCAGTGATGCTTTGCTGTCCCCTGCGGACTCGTTTGCCTCATATCAGGAGACTCCGCCTTACATGCCCTCCATTAACCGGCCTGAACCATTGCCATGTCCCATGTCCGCTCCAAGTTGGGTGGGATTGCAAACTTTCCCAAAATACGCAGGTGCAGATATTAAAGTGAGTAGTCAGAGGTGACCATAAAACTTTTACTGACTTTCTAATTGTGATGAATCGACAGAAACCAGTACTACTGATTGAAGTGAAGAAAGTTGAAGTAAATGTTGGTCTACATTTGGAGACAGATGGGACAGCACAACTTTTGCAGGAGGTGCAGACTCCTTTTCGAAACGTCGATGTTCGATACATTTCCATGCATTATAACCAATTCATATGCTTGGTCTTTCGGTATTGCAAAACGTAGTGCTGGGGGAAGAATTGCCATTGTTTCATCGTGCCACTTGGACCTAACAACATCAACAGACACTTCCTTTCAAAATCTCTTCAAACTGTTAGCTACATTTGTAACATCAGTTATTGACCATACATGCATTGCCATGTTATGATTGTGCTATGGTCACAAACGTTTGCTCAGATAATTCAAGTCCTTTGTAGAAGATAGTATATATCTCATGGGGCACGTGTGGACAATCTTTAAGTTCTACTTCTGGCACACCTGGGCCCTACTGGACCAATATAGCCTGCTGCTTGAGCCCATTGCCATCGAAACATCCAAAGAGCGAGAACGAATGTCAAGTTTTCGCAAGTCCGATTCGAGAGGAACTCATCCCAAACATGGGATGGCAAGGGCTTCCCCTGACATGAGTGTGAGTTCCAGTCAACATCGCCACCGGGGTCCCAGGAATAGGAAACCCTCTCCACTGCCAGCACCTGCCCAGCCATCGACTTCGAGCTCAAAAAGAGATCAAGATGTTGTCTGTGAAGACTCAACGGCAGCACAAACAAAACGTGCGTCCGAGACAATGCAATGAAGGCAAACTTTCAAGATCTAATCCTAGAGAAGATGTATCATCCAAGCGACCAAAAAGCTCAAAAACAGATCAAGATGTTGTCTGTGAAGGCTCAACGGCAGCACAAACAAAACGTGCGTCCGAGACAATGCAATGAAGGCAAACTTGATCTAATCCCATGAAGATGTATCATCCAAGTGACCAAAAAGCACTGCGGGCAAAGTGTAGGGAGGCATTGGCAAAAAAAAAATGTCAAGTCTGCGCAAGGACTCCACACACTGATCATTACTTACTACTTGTAGTTGTACTATTAGAGTTGCACCAGCAGTTAAGATGTTGTGTCCTGCAAGGATTCCGCTCCATCTGAGCTACACTACATCACTGTGGGTTATAATGTGGATAAGAACGCAACACCACGAGACATGAGAGCAGGCAACCAGGCAAAATCCCTCCACTACTTCCATTCGTATGCAGTCCAAGATCGAGCCAACGTTAGCAGTCTTTCTGTTGATGGTCACGTCAGCGACGGGGTTCACATTCATAACCATTACATCATCTTAGTGTGGCGAACAAAATAACCCATTGTGTCACCTTTCCATAGCTACATGTCTCACTCATAAACGTGGCACCATACACATTTGTATATTGTAATCAGATCACAATGGACAGTATTACTATATAAGCTGTCACTGTACCTCTGAATTGCTCTTGATCGTATCAAACATTACATTGGTGGCAGCGGTGGGATGGCGACCCCGACTCCGCAGATACGGGCACCGCGTCCCTACAGCGTGGGCGACGACTTCGCCCTGTGGGTACGGCGATTTGAGGCGTATTCCCGGGCAGTCAAAATTCCCGATGACAAACTCTCAGATGCCTTGCTGGCTCTGTTGGACGATGCAGCCTTCAGAGCGTTCGACCTGCTAGGGTTGGAGGAAGAAACTGCGAAGGACTACAAGCAGCTGGTGGAGGCACTCCGGAAGCGCTTCGCTCCATGTGCCGGCCAGCAAGAACTCCGATTTCTCTTGGGACAGCGAGTGCAAGAAGCAGAGGAGACCCTGGATGCGTTTGCTGATGCGCTCATTCACCTTGCAAATCGGGCATACCCTGCGATGGAGCCGAAACTACGAATGGAGCTGGCCCGCGACAGGTTTGTCGCTGGAATACGGGAAGAGTATATCCAGGAGGCTCTTTTGAGGTCGCCTCCGGACACCCTTGATCACGCAAGAGAGACAGCAAAGCGCACGGAAGCGGCCCAGGCTGCTAGAAGGCGAATGCGGCCCAAGAAAACTGGAGTGTATGCAACGAGCAGCGATGTCGTGGATGCTGGACAAAGCGAAGTTGCCTCTGTTGGAAATCAGCGTCGCGATGAACTTGCGGAAGCTGTTCGTCGGAACACTGAAATGCTAGAGCGACTGCTGTCCCAGATGACTGTGAAAAGTAGCGGCAACAGTGAAAGAACTACTGGAAGACGACGACCTCCTACCTGCTGGCGTTGTGGGCAACGAGGTCACCTTCGACGTGACTGTCCGGAAAACGAGCAGCGGCCGTCGACTTGGGTCGACCGACGGACGCGATCCCAGTAACTGACCCCTCATTGAACACTCGCCGAATTGTCAGCGCCGCGAATCAACTAGCCGTCTTTGCTGACGGGACGGTGGACGGGGTTCCGGCATCAATTTTGGTTGACACTGGTTCAGCTGTTACGATTGTTCATCGCCGAGTGTGGGAACGTGGACAAGCCGGTTCCAGTAAACTGCGCCCTGTTGCGGGAGGACCAGTTGTGGTGGCTAATGGTGAGCCTTTGCAGATTCTCGGACAAGCCGAGAGCCACATTCACCTTGCTGGAGGTGATTTTACTCACAACGTTCTGGTGACTGGGGACGTGAGCCAGGATTGCCTACTTGGGGCAGACTTTTTGGCGTCACATGGTTTTGTCATTGACCTCCAGTCTCGGGAGCTCCGCCAGGGACAGTCCTCGACACCTTTACTCCACCAACCTGGGCAGTATACGTCATCACGACCTGTCTGCAGGGTGTCTGTCAGTGACACAGTGATTGTCCGAGCAGGAGAGGAAAAGTTGCTGTTTGCCAGTGTGGATAATTCCCCTTGTTCTCACCTTGCAGGTACTGCTGGAGTCCTTGAACCCAAGGAAGGCTTCGAAGAGCGTCACCAGTTGCTGTTAGCCAGAGTCGTGGCGACTCCAGACCGGGGGATGGTCCCTCTGAGGGTGGCCAATCTGTCTGCATCAGCTGTTACCCTCTACAGAGGAACAAACATTGCCAAGTTCTGTCCCCTCTCTGAGCTGAACACTGTTGGAGCAGAGACTGCAGAGTACTGTGAAATACCAACTTCGTTCACCCCACAGCAGGTGTGCCAGGTCGATGCGCAACCGACAACCGCCTCGTTGCTTGGAATTGACACCCGTGGCATGGACCAAACTCAGAGAACAGAAATCGACAATCTGGTGCGGGACTTTGCAGATGTGTTTTCCACTGGCAAGCGAGACCTTGGTCGCACCGACTTGGTCTATCACCGCATCCATACTGGGGATGAAGCTCCTATCAAGCAGGGAGCACGCAGACTGCCGATTCATCACCAAAGTGAAGTTGGAAGGTTATTGGATGAGATGCAGCAGCAAGGAGTTGTTGAACCTTCCTGTTCACCCTGGGCATCCCCGATAGTGTTGGTCCGTAAGAAGGATGGATCCCTTCGGTTTTGTGTCGACTACCGCAAGTTAAACAAGATCACCAAGAAGGATTCGTATCCTCTTCCCCGGGTTGACAACCTCCTGGATCACCTGCCTGATGCACAATGGTTCACAACCTTGGATCTCCGAAGTGGGTATTGGCAGGTGGAGGTTGATCCTGCTGATCAAGAGAAGACTGCATTCTCCACACCATATGGACTCTTCCAATTTAGAGTCATGCCTTTTGGGTTGTGCAACGCCCCCAGCACGTTCCAGAGACTCATGGAGCTTGTTCTGGCTGGGCTCCGCTGGGAGATCTGTTTGGCATATCTTGATGATGTGGTGGTGTTTGGTCGCACCTGGGAAGAACACCTTGAACGTCTCCGACTGGTGCTGACCCGATTACAAGGCGCTCACCTCAAGCTCCATCCCAAGAAGTGTCAATTCTTTAAACAGAGTGTCAGCTTCCTTGGTCACGTCATTTCCAACAATGGTGTGAGTACTGACCCTGCCAAGATCAGTGCTGTTGTTCACTGGCCCACTCCTACTACTGCCTCTGAGCTCAGGAGTTTCATTGGGTTGGCATCCTACTACCGGCAGTTTGTTCCCCACTTTGCAGAGATAGCGGCTCCCCTTCATCGTCTACAAGAGAAGGGTGGTGTGTTTCAGTGGACAGAAAGCTGCAATGATGCATTTGTGTCCCTCAAGAGGAAGCTCAGCTCGGCTCCAATACTGGCCTTTCCCAGACCCAGTGATGTCTTTGTCATTGACACTGATGCCAGTGACTGTGGGATTGGCGCTGTACTCTCGCAATGCCAGGATGGAATTGAACGGGTCATTGGGTATGGTAGCCGCAGCTTGACCAAAGCTGAGAGAAACTACAGCACCACTCGGAAGGAGTTGCTTGCCATGGTGTATTTCCTTCGGCATTTCCGTTGTTACCTACTGGGGCGACCTTTTGTGGTCAGAACTGACCATGCAGCACTCCGGTGGCTCCAGGAGTTTAAACAGCCAGAGGGTCAGCTTGCAAGGTGGCTGGAACAGCTGCAAGAATTTGACTTCCAGACCGAGCACAGGCCGGGGAAGCTGCATAGCAATGCGGACGCCCTCTCAAGAGTACATCAACCACAGGCAACTACTGTTTGCAACGCCACCACTTCAGGTGCGTGGGCCCCCTCTTGGTCGCCTTCACAGTTGCAAGAGGCACAGTCGACTGACCCTACACTGGGTGTTGTCTTGGGTTGGATGAAACAAACACAACAGCGGCCCTCCACGACACAAGTTGCTGGCAATAGTCCGGCTGTACGTACCCTCTGGGCCCAGTGGAACAGGCTGGAACTGATTGATGGTCTTCTCTATCGCTGGTGGGAAGACACCAAATTGGGCACTCGGAGTAAACAGCTCATTGTGCCCCACAGCCTCGTGCCTCAAGTGTTAAGAGCTCTCCATGATGGTGCAGGAGGTGGCCACTTGGGCGTGAACAAGACCCTCACCAAGGCCAGGCAACGGTTCTATTGGCCAGGATTAAGGGACGATGTGGAGCAATGGTGCCGACAGTGCAAAGATTGTGCTGAAACTAAGTCTCCAACACCATCTGCCCGTGCTCCACTCAGTCCAAGTGTTGTTGGGTACCCCATGGAGAGAATTGCTTTGGACCTGTTTGGCCCATTGCCAGTCACCGAGCGTGGAAACAAGTACATACTTGTTATCAGCGACTACTTTACTCGGTGGGTGGAAGCGTACCCGCTACCCAACCAGGAGGCCCCTGTTGTGGCAAAGTTGCTGGTGAACGAGTGGATATGCAGATTCGGAGTTCCCGAAGTCATTCACTCAGATCAGGGAAAGAATTTTGAGTCTCACCTCTTTGCTGAAGTTTGCCACCTTCTGGGGATGGAGAAGACTCGGACAACACCTTACCACCCGCAGTCCGACGGGCTAGTGGAGAGGTTCAACCGCACACTACGGATGCTCCTAACCGTCAGAATGAACCAAGTCCCACCCGACACCTGGGACGATGAGCTCCCCATGGTGATGTTGGCGTACCGCTCTAGTGTGCAAGAGAGTACCGGCTTTACTCCATTTCGGCTGATGTTTGGACGCGAGGTCCAACTGCCTGTTGATATTATTTATGGAGGGGGGCCTGCCCCGGGAGAGACGCACAATGATTATGTGGCACAGTTAAGTGAACGCCTGCAGAAAGCCTACCAACTGGTACGAGACCACTTGAGAGCCACACAAAGATACCAAAAACAATATTATGACAGAAAAGCAACCGGCGGGCGCTACCAACCAGGAGACCTGGTGTGGCTCTACTCCCCAGCTGTTCCAAAAAGAAGCTGCCCAAAATTCCACAGACCTTGGAAAGGCCCCTACAGAGTCCTGAAAGTGTTGTCCGACGTCACATATCGGATTCAGTTGGTGGACCACCAACAGGGTCGTCGTGACCGCCGACGTCGGCACAGAGTGGTGGTACATTTTAATCGACTCAAGCCCTGCTGCGAACAGAACATCCCTCAGACACCAACTATTGAAGCGTCACAATCACCTGTCAACACTCCAACTCCAACAAATGAGAACCCTGCGTCAGTTGATGAGTGGGTTCCTTTGATTGAGCAGCCTCCGGAAAATCACCAAGGTACCTTGCAAGGTCATTTCCAAAGCGACCAGCAGCCACAAGGTGGCCAAAGTGATCAGCAGCCACAAGGTGGCCAAAGTGATCAGCAGCCACAAGGTGGCCAAAGTGAACAGCAGCCACAAGGTGGCCAAAGTGAGAATCCACGAGGTGGAAATCTCTGGAAAGGAAGACTACGAAGAACTGTTCATCCACCCGACCATTACCAACCAGGGATGGCCTCCACCCAACGAGGGGGGGAATAGTGTGGCGAACAAAATAACCCATTGTGTCACCTTTCCATAGCTACATGTCTCACTCATAAACGTGGCACCATACACATTTGTATATTGTAATCAGATCACTATGGACAGTATTACTATATAAGCTGTCACTGTACCTCTGAATTGCTCTTGATCGTATCAAACATTACATTAGCAGCAAGGGTGATTGTGACGTAGCAGACACCCACTGTACCACTCTCAATACCTCCTGGGGCTAGCTTTAGCAGTGCCCCTTGTCTCATACGATTGGGTGACAACCTCTGCCGCTTCGTTTTCTTGCAGGACTGTGCGATGCAGCGTAATGGGCTGGCTCTAAATAGAAACGTGGAAATTTGGAACCAGAGACTGGCTGCTAGCTAGCCACATTTAAACTTACACATTCAAGTTCGAGAATCAATCGGTTCACTGCTCCGTAAGTGGGCCAGTGCGTGTCACCACACCCACACCAGGTCACCGCACCCACACAACTGCCACAACAGGTCACCACACCCACACCACTGCCACAACAGGTTACCGCATCCATGCCACCGCCACAGAAGGTCATTGCATCCATGCTGCCACCACACAAGGTCACTGAAACCGTACCACCACCACACCAAGTCACCGCACCCATGTCACCACCACACCAGGTCACTGCACCCACACCTGGTACCACACATGGGCCCAGGTTGTTTATGTGCAAGGAAACACTGCTGTGGACCATCATGACACAACTGTCTACCATCACATCATAACCGTCTACGGTCACATTGCAACTGCCTAGTGTCATACTGCACCCGTTTACTGCTACATCGTCATAAGTTACATCACATCATGACCGTCTACTGTCAACTTATGACCGTCTACCATCCGTCTAACATCTCATCATGACCATTTATCATGTTGGAACTGCTTGGTGTCACATCGTGATTGTCGACTGTCACATCGCCATTGTCTACCATCGTCTACTGCCACGTTATCAATTATCACAGCTCCATCATCTACCATCACATCACCAGTCCACCACTTACAGTCACATCACAATCGTCTAACGGCCATTATATTGCAACTGCCTACTGTCGCATCACAATCGTCTACCTTCACATCGCCACTGTCTGTCGTCACATCACAATCGTATACTGTCACATCGCCAATGTCTACTGTCACATCGCAACTGTCTACCATAAATATAGTTTAGACACTGAGACCAAGGGATCTACGCGATTTAGAAACCCGAGGGCCCTGGGCTGTAGCGTCCCGAGCGCAGCGAGGGCGCTACTAAGGGCCAGAGGGTTTCTAAATTGCATAGATCCCATTGGTCTCAGTGTCTAACCGATTTAGAGTATAGCAACGGTAACTACGCTAGCGCTTCAGTTGTCAACAAAATAACCTACAAGTCGGAGGTCCTTTTCGACGAAATAACTGCTACAATCGACGAAGTACTAGATCGTGAGAAAACACTGTTTTATAGCGGTCATCTCGAAGCATGAAGTTACACTGCGTGTCCTGTTCTTGATGGGACTCTGAGGTCACAAAGAGGTGGAGCCAATGTTATGAATAGTTATGAAAAGTAGGAAATAGCCAAAATACAGTGAAACGGAGCGCCTTGACTTCAGTCAGGTACACATAGAGCTGTTTTTGGCTATTTGCTATTGTTTGACTCCATTTCGATGGTTTATGAGGGTCTATGTGCGAAGATTTCAATATTTTTCGCCTGACAGACGACTGACTGACTGACTGACTGACTGACAGACGACTGACAGACAAAACCGATTGCTTAACCCCGCTTCGCGCATGCGCGCGCGGGGTAACAATGACCTCCAGGGCCACCACTATACTTTCTGTGACTTTCCTTAACATATAAGTGGGTACACACTCTCCATTTTCAACAAAGAACTTATAAGACTCACATGAACACACACAAGCAGAGTAATTCACCTGAACCCTCTGTCGTGGTGCTGTGGTGGGAGAGTGGTAGGCAGCATCTCTGAGAGGAGATTAATGGCCTCAACCATGGCTAGGTCGAAGGGACAGAGAGACGGCCTCCACTCATCCAGCATCTCCTGAGTACTCTCCAGGGGGAAGTAGCTGAGAGCAGGAGATAATGAGAGAAACCATACTGGGATGCTTACATATATTATTCAATCCCAAATAACTGCTGCTGGAGTTCTTGGTGTGACACACTGAACTACTGTAACAGCAGGAAGAGGGAGAGACCAAGGACCCTGGCAACAGACGGGGACCCAGCCAGGAGAGTACTCCAGGAGTATGAGAATGACGGGAAGTAAGAAATGGAGCTGCAGCCCCAAGCACTGAACCGTGGTCGTGACACATTTTTTTCTATGTTCAGTAAATGGCCAGACACTATACATCATTAACTTACTTCCTCACAAGAGACACGAGGCGGTGGACAGCATTGCAAGCAGCCCTGCAAAAGAATACAGTAATTAATCTTCGTACGATCAGAATACAGTGTATTCTGTACAACTGCACATCAACAGTAGATCCACATTCTCAGGCAACCTTCAATATTACAGCCCGTTTACACTAGCGCTCTGGATCGATCTAGCTCGAACTGGTTCGAATTATCTCGTAATGTAAACACGAACCGAACCACCCTGATCCGCTCCGTACTGGACCACCAAACTCCATCGAACTGGTTCGACCCGGAGCGCTCCCGCCCCATGGAATTGAACCCATTGGTAGGGGGTGTGACGGTTGCCAATAGTATCCGAACCAGATCACAAAGGGTTCGGTTTCGAGACGAGGGGTTGTCATGGTGTTGTATATCGAACATGACTAGTCTCGTGAGAATGCGGTCTGGGCATGTGACTAATCATGAACTTAGACCCTGAATCACACGTACATGGAGCGCTCGGGCGGCGTACCTCCCAGATCGCTGCGTCGAACCGGAGCGAATCCGCCCTCCTCTGTCTGTAGTGTAAACGGGCTGTAAGTGTTCCACAACCTCGTATGCTTTCCCTCCAAGAGAACATGTGGCAGTGCATGTACTGTACATTTTGGGCAATATATATATCAGTGTTCTATAGCAGCTATAGCAAGTCAAAATACAAAACAGAAGGACTAACAAACTAAACGGTTGGGACGTACATGTGTGAAAAGTGCGATCTATATAATTTCTTCGATCTAATAACTTCTGTGAATGCAACAAGCACACAGAGCATTGGACACACTTACGTGGAGTATATCCTCATTCCAAGCTGCTTGTACTTGGAATGGAAAACCTGCTGAACCAGTTGGTATATGGGACGCCAGGGGAGTTGGAGGTCATCAGGGGTCAGCAGCCGCAACTTCCTGAAACAAAACCAGGTCCACACAACTCATACACATGGAATATATGTGCAGGACCTTTGAAAGGGTATTCAGTTGGTTTCATACTGGTCACACAGGTTTGCATGTGCCATTGTTTCTGAGCTCTGTCAGTTGCCTCTGTTGGCAAGCCACTGTTCGGCAACCTCATCACTTCCTTTCACTCTCCGTTTCACTAGATATGTTCCGCGCAATTTAGGAATTTGCGCAATCTCGAGATTGCGCAAATTCCTAAATTGCGCGGAACAGATACATGTGGTAAGTCCCCCGGTACCTTAGCTCTTCTTGCTGTTCCGATTCCCAGATCGCCCACGTTCACATTTCTACCACCTTTCTACCTTTGATGTCACGCACGTGAGTAAAGATACAAGGTCCGCTGTGTTCTTCATGCAACCGAAAACAGCACTGGCCTGGGAACGAGGCTACATTCCCCCTCCTTTTTTTGCAAGCAATCAAAATCTCAATGGCCTAGGAATGATGCTGCACAACGCATAACACATGATTCAAACACGCACTACACACAACAAACAAACATACACCACACACGCACACACACACACACGCATGCGCAAACACACACACACACACACGCACGCACATACATGCATGCGCAAACACACACACACACACATACTGGAGCAGTTTTCCTAGCATGCTGGCCCAGGTGTGCACGAGGGGTGACTCCAGGTTGGGGATGGTCACCAGCTCATACATCAGCTTCACCAGCTTCAAGTGGTCTGCCTTGCTGAACTGATACCCATAAATGCGAGTGTAGCTACAGAGGATGAGTGAAACAAACCCATACAGTAATACACCTTCATCATGGCATTACATAGAGACCCTAAGCCAGCGAATGGAAAGGAAGATGATTGCTGGCAAGATGTGCCATTTGACAGCTTAGTGGTACTTTGGGCTACTGCCTTGTATTATGGGCACACCTTGGCAAAACCACATTGGATCACTGTGACATGCAACTGTTCACTTCCAGCTGTAAAACAGATCCAGTTAATCAGTGTTTAGTGTCACTGTTAGCACTTCATCAGCACACAAATTATCAGTTGATTGTAGCATTTGGGGGAAAAAAAGGATGAGCAGCTGGAGATCAATAAAGCAATGACCCTAAGCCACACCACTACCAGATGTTACAAAGGTGTAAACTGGTATATTAGGTGCAAACAAAAGTGCACAGATGTCTCCTGCTAGAAGCCAGCCTCTTTCCCAGGGAGTAGCCTGTCTCTTTCCCAGGGCATGTGAGAGGAGAGAAAGCAGCCTGGTATCCACTGCTTACACATGCTCAGACTATTCTTAAATTCTAAGGTTCAGATACCGTAGTCGCGCGTTATCAGGCGCATCTCACTTATAGGCGCATATTCACTGTTAGGCGCAGGTTCAACTCTCGTCCCAGGTAAGCCCTGCAGTCTTCTTCCAGAAACTCTGCCATTTTCGATCCTTTGGAGTGCAAAACAGCTATATTCGAATTGAAGCGTGCTTCCTATTCGAGGAATGTCATTATTTTTATATGTGTTATTAGGCGCATCTCGCTTATAGGCACATATTTCCTTCCTGTGAAGTTATAGGCGCATGCGCCTAATAACGCACGACTATGGTAATCAGTCCAGGTAGGTCATATCCGGACAAAATATTCAAGGTCTAATCTACGCGCGCGCGCACACACACACAAGCCAACAAGAGGCTGCAAAGCATTTTTGTTGAATCTGTCGTTCAGAAGCACAACACCAGCATTCCACTGCTCCCTTAGTTACATAGGAGTGCAAAAAGGTTGGCCTTCTCGTCTGTGCGAGTTACTTCTCGTGTCTGTGACAGTGGTAACAGTTTACCTGCTTTTCTTGTGCGCGCAAAGTGGAAACGCAAACTCAGGACAGCGTGACACATTTCCAGATACCCTACATGCACACAAAGCGCTTTCTCACTTGCTGCCGATCAATGATACAGAAGAAATCGGATGTATACTTTTACCAACTGTTTATAATGTACAAAAATTCCCAGGTTTTTCTGGGAATGGTCATGCATGCGCAAGCAGTGGATACCAGGGCGCTTTCTCCCCTTCCACACAGCCTGGTTACGAGGCCTAGTGCCTAGCCTCTCACATCCCTAGCCTGTACCCAGGCCTTCTCACCCTAGTGTTTGTCGCTTGCAGTACCAACATGGGGGAAGGCCTAGTAAAACTTGTCACGTACAGTGATGTACATGGACGTTGGGTGGACGTGTGGATGAGTGGCACATTCCCAGTTAAACCGCAATGTTGGCTTGGCAATGTTTCAGAAAGCCACTGTACAGAAGCCTGAAGCCACTCCTCCAGACGTTCACCTGATGTCCAGGTACGTCAGTGATGTCACTGCATGACCAGTTTTACCACGCAGGCCTTTCCCCACGTTAAATTAAAGCCTCGTTGCAGGGGATTCTTCAGCAATAACCTGGGTGTTGGTAGGCTTGTAACTGAAAATGAAACATCATGGGACTATAATTAACCTTTGTTGCTCTCCTACTCAACAGCTATCTGACACTGTCAGAGTATAAAGCATGCAAAAGTAGTCACAAAAATGCAAGATAGTGTTTCAAAAATGCACTACTAAGAAATCACCTCACAGCCTCGTTTTACAGTCACACGTACCTAGCCAAGCTCAGACACCATTTTTCGCTGAGATATTTACATGTGGAGGATATCACGATTTTCCATATGGCTGGATAATTTGGCGGGAAATAAATTTGGTGGATTGGCTCTAAAATGCTGTGGCTGCAGAGCGGTCAGTGGTTTATGTGCGAAACGTTTGTGTCAGTAGGTTGCGATGGAGTCCGAGTTTTCGGTGTAGAGCTGTGTTCCAGGTACCACGTCTACAAAAACCTCTGGGATGTGGTAACGAAAAGGACCCATGCGCAGTAGCAGTGATGCGAAGGAGCGCCATCGTCGGCCATGTACCCAGGAAGATATCAGCTGCTTGCTCGCAGATCAGAGACAGAGGTATAGTCCACGCACATCATGACAAAATATTGGCGGAATTTAATTTGGTGGTGCGTTCATAATCTGTCAAACCACCAAATTAAATTCCCCACCAAATTTTCCAGCCATATAGTAACTCCAAGATTGCAAAATTTGAGTTGGTTGGTCCCTTGCAACAAGGCTTCAACTTGGAACGGCTTTAGTACTGCAAGCATCAAATGCCTGGGGTGAGTAGGCCTGGGTAGGACACTAGCAGATGTTCTTATTGCGAACTTCAGAACCACAAATGAGAAAGGCAGGGTACTGAATATCCTTATGGCAATGGATCACCCTCACCTCCATTGTTATAATCAGTACCAGTGCTTGACCAAAATTATGTTCATTCCATAGAGCTCATCAACTTTTACACTGGTTAGTGCCTTCCAGATCTTGGGAGGGATCTAGCTCTAATTAATGCCCATCACTAAATGGCAAACCTGCTAAGTCGGTTAGTCCAGTAGAGTGTCCCAGGCCAGAGCTCCCACTTCTGGATAGCCGCGCTCAGGTTCACTTTGATCTCCTCGAGTAGTTCACTCGCCTCATCGTGCAGGCGGTTGGAGTACGGTAGATGTCCGTTGTAAACGAGGGGTTTCTGGAACTTGGATTTGGGAGCACTTCCTTCAGCATCCTCTGAGACACCCTCTTCTGAGCACGACACAGCCTCCACAGGCGATGAAGACTCTAAAAGCTCCATAAGTACTTATGCCTAGTAGTAGCGGGTAACTTAAAGCATTTTACTGTTCCAGATTCATCCTGGCCTAGCGGCTACGCGATAGAACTGCTGAGTGGATACAACACGCACACGTGCACGTGAGGTGAAAGGTCGGCCGCGCATGCGCCGGCGCCGAGGCCGGCGCGGGCGCCGGAACACCCGGAGAACAAGTATGCAAAAATACTGCATGGTATATTGCGGTGGGAATGGGCCTGTGAACGAGGCTAGGAATCATGGAACAGCCATGGAAGTCCTCACTGCATTTCGACGATTTTTTTTAGAATATCTGGCTGCACAAGGCTAGCACAGATTAGTCTGGCGCAGCGCCACAGCTCCCTCGCACGAGGGTCTGGCTGTGCCAGACTAGAGATCAACGAGTCACAGACCTCTCAACCATTGACTGTGTTTCGTAGTGAGATGGCCATAAGACTAGAGTAATATGTGATGAAGACTGTAGATCTTGCTTGCATGCAAGCAAGATCTACAGATGCTGAGTGGATACAAAACGCACACGTGCACGCACTGGCCCACAAGACTAATGGTACCCTTGCTGACAGAGTTTAGGGGGGAATGAGACTATAATTTTGCACTTTCACAGTAATGGTTGTGGTACATAGCTATTGATGTCTTCATACATGCTGTGTAGTATCTGACTGTGATCCCAGTAGAGTGAATTTGGTGAATTACACATGACTGATAGTTTGCATCAGAGATAGCCGCTCCGCATTGTGAGGTACAGCTAGTGAACTCTGTCAAAGCCTTGAAGTTGATCGATGTTCATTTCAGAGACCTGGTTGCTTCCTCAGGATCTGCAAGCCTCATTGATAGTACACGCACACTGGGCTTTCGCTGTTCAGGCAGAATCACCCCTGACTGCATAGTAACAGTAACAGTTCAAATGCACAGACATTTTAACTAGCTCCACTTTCAGTCTAAGTATGATACTGGAGTTGGCTATATAGTCTGACCCTATGCTCGGATTTGGTCCAACATACTGGTAGTGTTGCATGAATACATTCATACACACCGGCACGCAAACCAAGGCAGCATAGCTAGACTGTAAAGTAATTAACTGCTCATTGTCGACACAGGTATCATGCGCTATCATACTTGCTCACCTTGAAGTAAACTTTGAACTTTTCCAGAAGAAGACTGCACTTTAGCATTGTTTTCTCCTTACCATGCATGGTTAGAAATTCTTGAGGCTATGTGGGAGATACACCAAGGAAGAAAGAAAGTGTAAAGGCTTACTGTAGCTACCATCTGAAACAATCAGTGGTACAGGGGATATAATTATTTATTGCAAGCTGTTGATGGCTGAATTAAGAGTCAATGTATTCTCTCAGGAGCGCATGTGCTCCTGATTCTCTGCCTAGGTACATGCACAGCCAAATATGTGCCATCAGGAGTGCATGAGCCGCTGAAGGCCGCGAAAGAGCGTCGGACTAGACATGTTGTAATCCCTCACGCCTTACGGTCTTACTTTATATGGAAGGCCTTTGCGGTACCGCACAAACACCAATTATTTTGTTTTTCACACTTAACGTAATGGCCTCATGCCGTATAAGGTAAAATTTTGGGACTGTGAAGGACTATTACTTCAGCTGGTGTGCGCATGCTGAGTTCAACGCTCCTTCGCTGCCTTCAGCGGCTCATGTGCTCCTGGTACCATTCACTATAGCCATTCAAATTTCCATTGCTCCAGTTCTGATATACAAATTAGGAGCTACATTAACTGCAGGAGTATTTCAGAACCAGAAAACCACATACCGTATGCTGAAGTAGGTCTGTTGCCGGTTGTTCAGGCAGTCTGATGCCATCAACACCACCAGTGTAGTCAGAGAGTGAGATCAGGATGTTGTAGTGGGGATCACTGGCAAACCCCCCGGAGGTTGCAGTAGGGCAGCTCCTGTTCTGGCATTGGGTGGCTCTGTCATCTACCCTAAACTTGCAGGATGTACTTCATCCAGCAAGGGAATAATGCCAGTCATCATAGTGTGAGTTTGAGCAAAATCGATACCTAAAAGTTTCATGAGGCTGAATTAAGTTATGTAACCACCTGAATTCTTTGAAAGTCTATGGATCCCTTAAACGTACCACGTTTCGACTCAAACCATTAATGAGTTCTCAATAATCACAGCACTCGGCCAATGAGACTGAGGAACTATATAAGCTTCTTGCCAGAAATGGAGGCATCACAAGACCAGAAGATTGTGTTTAATAAGTCCATACATGCAGAGGAGGAGAGAAATAGCCCACCCAGTGCCAAACAAAGGCCTTTCTACAGCCAAGGCCAGAAGCAGTCATGTTATCTCAGCCTAGCGTGCGAGCCCACCACCTCCCCTCTTTCTGTTGCCGCAGAACCTAAGTCCCAAGGACATTGCTGGAAGTGACATCATGAAGCTGAAAGTCTCACATTGCAAGGTGCATGTGTGCCTGCTGTAATCTATACTACCTACCATCTGTAGCAGACAACATTGGCCGGGTTCTCATCAATGTTGAGGGAGGTGAGGAAAGCAAAAAGAATTCCAGAGAAGAAGTTTCCACCATGAGACTTGTCAGACTGGGTGCTCTTCAGTTCCTCGACTGTGTATACCTGAGAGATACTCTGCACTGTAGCAGGAGCCCATAACGAGAAGTTTCTTCACTAGACATTCAACATAACTTGTACAGAGGGTTCACTCCATACCATCATCTTGGCCATCACCATTCCCTCCCTCTTCCTGTGAATGGAAGTCCCCTTCCAATGTCTGGGCAAACTGGTACAGCTGGTGGGCCTCTCGACAGTCTGAGTTTGAAGCAGAACACACGTTCAGTTTGTGCACACCTTCCTAGGTAGCTACTTGCAACGGTATAAATGCATGTTAACAGTACACAGGGGATGTGGGGTTTAGGTACGAGGGCAGTGGCATGTTTGTTTGTGTGCAGTGCTCCAAGTCATGCTCTCACCAGGGTTTGTGATGAGTAAGGTCTTCTGATCACAAGTGCCGACCATGCAGTTACGGTAAGTGTCGTACGTCACCTTCACATCAGTTCCAAAAATAACTACGTACACGGAGAAGAATATGCATGGATCCTTATCAGAACAGTTCAGGCAGTAGAGATCCAATGCCAACGCACTGTTTTCCTTGGGACTCCATGTCTGTGCCAGTTCAATCAACTCCTCGTCCCAACTGTAGCAGATGTATGAGCAACCAAATGAATGGCAGTAGGTGGTTACACTCAATGCAATTTGACTTTGACAGTGATGTACTTACAGAACGAGGCTGAAACTATGGCAGCCTTCATCCGCCAGTTTGACCTCGCACTTCTTCAGGGGCTTTCCACTTCTGGATATCATGTGCTTTGGAGTGCCAGGCTGCACAGAAGAGGTACAGGGCAAGAGAGTTGCATGGGTTCAAGAGCCTAAAACCCAGGCCCTCAAATCTCTCCTGCAAACCAAACCTTCATTTGAATGTGTGGTCATCACAGTGACGATTCACAGTGATGATTCATGGCAGTGGCATGTACTATAATGACCAGTTCAAGGAAGCAGGAAAGCATCTAATCTCCCCATATAAATGATCACATGTATAATTATGGGAGACCATGATGGAACACAGTCACTAGTTGGTAAAGAGGTTACCATCTGAAACCACTACTGGCGGCTGAAGTGATGCCTGTGAAACCATGCATAGACACACCAAAACTTTCTCACATTCTTGACAATAGCAAGGATGTTGATGTGTGAGCCATCCAGTATCTGTCCATTGGCTGAGATGTCGCTGAGGGAGTAGTAGTCATTCGGGGGCCGGAGGGGCACGTGGGCCAGTGCTGTGAACTCAGTGTAGTCCCAACCGTTGTAGAGAGATAGGGAGGAGTGGATCTCACTCACATTGATCTGGTACTGGCTGTAGGGGAGAAAGGGGAGGCAGTGTCAGTGGCATAATTAAGTGCTAACTGGGCACTGTCTGGGTACCAGTCAGCACTTCGCAGCTAGGAGCACATTCTCCACGAACAGCAAAACAACTATGCATGTGTGCTATGTGTGTTACATAGCTTCATACCCAGGCTTTCCATCCCTTTCGAGGCTGTCTCTCAAAAGCTTCATGCGTGCTTACAATGAGCCTATCAATCCCCTGCTGCGCGGTATTTTTCTCATCACACAGGAATATACCTTGGGGTCCATGGCCTCCATCTCTCCTCGTACTCCCCCCCACTCTTGCTGAGGATCTGACCATTCTGCAGCTGAACTGCAGAGACAACACTTGAATGACTAGTACACATAGACATGCATTACAGTACACCACCAACACTGTCAGGTAATGTGCATGCCTTGCTGGAGCGACATCCATATTTTCACATCTCTGAATGAATACAACATTTCTCACCGACATCACAGATCTTGAAGCTGTCAAAGAGTCTCCTAATGAACTCTTCAGAACCCCAGCACGTGGCATTGATGTAGTCAGAGGGGGAGTCCCGGAATGTGAAACTGAAAGTGAACCTTTCTGAGCCAGGGTCTAATAATGAAAACGTTCTGTAAACGTAATGCATGTGCTGGACTAGACACTCAATTGTTGACGCCGGTCACTCATTAGCTCAAACTAACATCGTTCCTTACTTTTTTTGTCTGGAAATGAACGGAGACCCTGCTTTGTTACAACAATCCCAACAATCAGCTGATCAGGGAGAAACACATTGTGCAATTACATGTCACCTTATCCGTCAAAATGTACGAGAACGAAGTGGGTATTGGTCCGGCAGGAAGTAGGGCAATGGGTTAGGGTATATTCCTGCCGGACCAATATCCACGTCGTTGCAAGAAAAGAGTTGTGGCAAGCTCACGGTGTTGGGCTGGTATGGAGCAAGGTCTTTAATCATGGTCCTGGCAGTAGTTTTCCCCACTTCATCTCCACCATAAGCACTGGCATTGCCAATGCCATACTGCTCAACGTATCCCTGAGAAGACCACCCACGTTTGGAACCTCCTCGCCTACGGTCCTCTCGGCCCCGAGAATACGGGGCAAAACCACCACAGAAGTTAGCCATTGGCCACAGCGCTGATGTAATTTCTTGTCTGCCCACAGACACAGTCCAAGTATAGTTGTGCAACTGCTGCAGGTGTTCACATCCGCATGAATCAAATTTCCCGCTCATGAACGTGACGCGCGCGCGGGGGATCCCCACGCGTAATCTAATTAACCACACCCACACACGTTTGCAAGAAGCTGAGAAGCCGAAGCCTACAACTGAGAAGGGGGGAAGATTCGAGCTTCAAACTCAACCACATTGGACGTGAGTCGGCTAGTTTGACGGCATCGTGAGCTCTGTCGCATGCGGTAGGATCTAATAGTTTTATGGCTTCTGCTGCATGTACTGTAGTCATGCATGGGTTCTCCTGTAATGCACTAGCCTCCTTTCCGTGGTGGTTGAAGCCAGACAATTATTAGTCCCTTACACAGCAGCCTCAGCTATAGTCCCATGATTGTTGACAATCACTCACAATCACCGCATGACTCGTTACCATGCTTCCTTACTGTGCAGACGTAGTAGTAAACAACTTGTGGTGTTGGGAAAATGTCAGCCCGCACACCAGAGTCCACGCCCCTCCTCCACCACCGGTCATACCTGTCCCCCTACCAGAAGACCCTATGGTACAAGAGAAAGAAATTCTACTTGAACCTTATTCGCCGGAGCATGGCTGAGTTCCTATCCACTGGCCTGTTTGTGTTTGTCGCCGTGTCATCCTTCAGTAATGTCAATGCGGAGCCACGCTCTAATGTGCTGGCATCGTCTTCCACTGCGATTGGGTTAGCACATGGCCTGGCATATGCAGCATTGATGGCAGCCTCCATGCATGTCAGGTACAGTTCATGTGCGTACAAATCATACAGTGGTTTGTTCTGTAAGCATTGCTGCATGCAGAAACTAGATCTATCCATGCTACCATTCTAGTGAGTACAAGCCTTTTGCCAGGAATATAAAATGTGAGTTGGAGCTTCTCCAGTGTGTCCTATTGAGCTTCACACTGACAGTACCTTTCCATACATCACTTTTCAAGTTCTGGGCCTGATAGCTCCTTGATTTGTTTATGCGGCAAATGCGTACTTTGATAGACTTTAGCAATTAATATTCTTGAACTGAACAATACTGTGACAATAATTAAGTGCTACACTATGCTCGTATTCCCCATAGTATGGGGTTCAAAGTTCTCCACTCTATACAGCTATACTATTGGTAGTACAGAAAGTGCTGTAGTTAGTTTGTAGAAGTCATTCATTTTCACCTGATGTGCACAATTCCAACGTTACTACCATTGATCTCTCAAAAGCAAACCATGTTTGTAATGGATACACTGGTGCATGCTTATGCAATTCAAAAGCTCTCTCACTCTCACCTTACATTGGTCTCTCACCTCATTAAAATTATGCCCTCCATTTGCATGTTTACGTACGTAGCATTGAGCATGTTTTTATAATCTCAATTCACAAGTTTGTTTAATATTCAGCATGTGAAATCAAAACCACAAACCGGAGTGGCTAATTCCAAGACAGTAGCCTCATTCCCTTGCTCTCTCCTCCCCTTTCTGACCTCAGGAGATGGTTCAGTTCTGAACTTTTCATTTCATGTACACACAACCATATGACTCTATCTCATAGCCACTCACCAACTGTGTTTGAGGGCATGGTGTGTCACTAAAGCATAATTACTAGGATTTCCCCATGCTGTTGCTATAGTACCACTTGTTTCTTTTCTCTGTGCAGTGGTGGCCACCTGAATCCTGCCGTAACTTTGGGAGTATTTATTGCTGGTGGGATCAACGTGCTGGCAGCAGTGTGCTACTTCTTTGCTCAGATGATAGGAGGGTTGGCAGGAGCTGCTTGTGTGCTGGTGAGAAAGGGACTTTGTATATTCTGGTGGATGGGGAGCACTCGAGTGACCTAGCCTCAACCGATACGACATAGCTACATAAGAATAGCCTACACAAACGAGAGAGCTACAGGTTACTCAGAGGCAACATGGGACTCAATCAGCAGTTGCTATCTACATATTTGGAGACCAGAGTGTATGCAGGTATTGCACAATGTCATATTAATGTGTTGGGGCCCAACCATTGCCATTACATGCTCGCTCATGTGAACACTTTGGGGCTATGATGGCCTAACGCTTTAACCGATAAAGCCGTCTACACCTCCTCCTGTCCCACCCTTTCTGCTCACATCTCCCAAGGACATTGCTGGATGTGACATCACAAAATGAAAGTCTCATGCCGTCTACAAATGTACATGATTTGCTTGTATCATACGTACTTGCAAGATCTCCATGTGCAGTGAAAACACCTTACGCAGGGTGGGTGCACCTTCAGGGTGCAAACTTTCATAACCCACCTCTTCCTGATCATGAAGTTGTTGTATATTAGGCAGTCAGTCACTCTCACACTTTGGATACAGCCATACACAAACACAGTGTACGCAATAGCACATTCATAAATCAGCATGGGGCACTGTCTGCAGAAGATAAAGGGTCTCTATCCTGTAGACATTCTATACGGGTATGCATATGTTCTATTGACACCTATTTATTAACATATTGGTCTTGTGATATAGTTTACGGTTGATGAATATACTGGTGTACTAGTCTCGTTCCCAGGCATTCTGCACCTCCAGATTTCAGTATGCAACTGGAGGTGTAGAAGGCCTGGGAACGAGGCTGCTGATGTACATGTGTGGTACATTGGAAATTCCTTGCTCCACCCTCCAGGCCTATGACTCCTCCACCATTGTCAATACAACATGGCCCATTGTGAACTTGGGTGTCACAAGAGTAGGAATGGAGTTCTCTGCCAGCCAGGCCATCCTGATCGAGATGTTGCTCTCCCTCATGTTCGTGATGGTACACCTCCACACCACTATGGAAGCACCAGAGCGCAGAGCAATGGCTCCCCTGGCTACAGGGTTTGCTCTCACAGCCAGTGTCATTTCAAGGTACACATTTCCATACTCAAATTTTGTTTCTGGTCAGAAATAGTGTTTGTGTGTGTGTGTGTGTGTGTGTGGGGGGGGGGGGGGGGGGGACAAGTGCTACATGTATATAGACTTGTTGCTGGAAGTCAAGATCAAAAACTGGAGGTATAGAATTAAGGCCTGGCAACATTGCTAAGTTCTAGGAACAATGCTAGCTTCCGCATACTATCTAGTTGGTAATCCCTCGATCAGTATCCTCAGTGGGATGTCAGGGGGCATTTCCAAACTATTATTGTGTACACTTAGCGTCACAAGACTAAGGCTGCATGTGCACGGGGTTGTATAATAATAATATATAGGGAGGGTATGTTAAGCATGTTGGAATGTTCTATTAAATCATTCACAGCTTTTATAGTCCAATTTGTGTACTGCACACTATAATCATAGCAATCTCTCTTCCTTTAAAGTTACTACATCACTGGAGGCTCTTTGAATCCAGCACGTAGCTTTGGTCCTGCTGTTTTAGCCTCCATTTGGGACGACCACTACGTCTACTGGGTCGGCCCCTTCCTGGGGTCCTTGCTGGCTGGCCTGCTGTACCGACTGTTTCTCTCCTCCAAGCCACTGCTTCCACTGTCAGACAATGAGCCGCAAAAAACATTAACAATACCCACTCACAACCACTAATAATTGTTGTTATGTCGTGTAGTTGTTTTAGTGAATACGTAAACAATCTTGTGTTCCAATTTCTGCAACTAGCTTTTAAAGCTGTTTTGGATCCCCTTGTTTCTTTTCTGTGTATTCATGAAGATTTTATCCACTGAATAACTATAGTAAGTCAAGAGTGCATGATGACATTGTTTTTCACAATGATGTCATAATACTCTTGTAACAGTACTTTAACTCCCATACTGTTTTCAAAGTCACACTCTCACAAACTAATCACACTCAATATCTAGCGATATGACTTGTATATCTCACCATTGTGTATAGTGTCCTTTGAAGCCTGCAAGATATGTGAACTGCTTTATCTTCATGGAACAATTCACTCTACAGCTGGAAGTGCATGCATGTGGTATAATACATGCACAATGCATTCTAAACCAGTGGTCTCCACGCATTTGGCTTTCCACTTTTCGCTTTTCATATAGCCAGGTAGAGCAGAGGTACAGCCAGGTAGAGCAGAGGTAGAGCTAGGTAGAGCAGAGGTACGGCCAGGTAGAGCCAGAGGTAGAGCCATGCAGGTAGAGCCATGCAGGTAGAGCAGAGGTAGAGCAGAGGTAGTGCCAGGTACATGTAGACTTCAGGGTTCTTTTTGAGTTTGGGGGAGAAGATGTTGCGAATGATGGTGGACGGGGGACTGCGGCTGTAGGGCACAATTTGTAGGGGGGGTCTGGGGGCATGCCCATTCGAACGGGATAACAGCAATTGCTCGGCAAATTTGGAATTCAAGGTCGTTGGTGGTATACAGAAGATTCTGTAGCAGTGTACGAAGAATGTACCTGGCAGCTGCAGCTGCTATGTAGAGGTCACATGACGGGAAGTGGTAGGCCAAGTTCCTCCCAAACTTGGGCACGTGAGTTCGATAGTAGAACCCAAGTGTGTGTATGTGTGTGTGTGTACTGCTCTTCACATTCCCAGCTGTCTTCTCCTGACTATAATATAAAGCCATGCCTCTGTACTGCTGTCCTTTGTTAAAGCAGACAACTAGGGACTACTTTCTTCTTGCTGATGACACTCACCAAAACCCAGACGTCCTCCACAAACGTTTCTTTCGGTGACAGCACATTCTTCCTCGTCACAGAAGCAAAGTAAGACCAATTAATGTCTTGGAAGTTTCAGACCCCACACGCTTCCTTTCGTCTGCCTGGCTTAGTCTACTCACCAACTCAGTTCAATGCAGACTCCAAACTTCGTTAATGATTCCATGCCGCTAAGAGCACAGTAATGTAGCAAACTGCTACAAACTCAAGACCTTAGCTAGCTTTGGACTCGGCCACCATTTTTTGCTCAAAGGTTCAAAGGTCAGCTTGCGCGCATGCGCAACAGGCTACTTCCGGTTTGGGGCTTAAATATTGAATTTGTACCTAGTTTTGGCGGGAAGTCGGGATGGCACACTCGCTAAGCACTTGCTTTAAAGCCTGGGGGCTGAGTGTTCGTCTCCCCAATAACCGAGTACGAGTCTGGGCCACTCCGTACACACCGGTTCCTGACTTCCCCGCCTAGCAGCTTGAGTACGCCGGTTCCCATCTGACCACCGAAGCTAAAGAAAGGTGTTCTGGTTGAAAGCAGGTTAGCCTCCTGTGATTCCAGTCACCGGCGCCTATCCAGCGCTCCTGAGGCTTACACTTCGGTGTCTGACCTGTCACGGAGGGGTGGGTTGTTGCTAGGTTGTATTTTTTTTCGTTTTTTTTTCTTCTCTTTCCCCCTTTCTGTTTTTTTTTTTTTTTTTGGGGGGGGGGGGGTTCTTTTTTTCCTGTTGCTTTTTTTTCTGGTTCTTTTGTTTTCCTTTGGCATGGAGGGAAGGCTGCTAGTCTTTTTTTTTTTGCATAAAGATTATGGATCTATTATAATAATGCCATGTGGCTTAGCATTAGGGTGGTATATTATTGGCCTGGGTTTGAGGCTAGTCTTAGAATTGGCTCCTGATAATTAGTACCCAATAGCATAAGTGTTGATGAGAGCTATGGGATACATCACTCATGCTCAATCTTCTATCTTCCACACCCATATATGTACTGCTCTCTACCATAGAGAACCAACTTCAGTTTTCATTTCTAATCAACGATTATTAGGTAATTACCTATTGCAAGCAATCAGCTTTAACAGATCCCATCAGTGATTTTGAATCACACATAATGCACAAGTCATACGAATAGGTGCATGAAAGAGTTGCTAAAAGATATTGTATGAAATGCTAGCTACTGTCTGCAATTAAATTCAGGGAAGTGTACTGTACACAGCTCATTATAAACATTGCTACATGTTATTATATAAAAGGAGTTTCACCCTGCTGTATGATTGAGAGTTGGAAGATAATGTCTCCAGCTCAAACATATTGGAAAAATCGATTTTAGACGTGGTGAGTAATGAAAGTTCCGTATGCGCACTTGTCCAGACAGTGGTGTTGAGGACGACTTCACAACTCCGATGACCTTTAGGACACAGACTGGCCTAGCTGGACATGCAACAGATGGACAGCCACCCCAGTGCCAACCTGCACTCACGTAGAGCTGAGCCAGGTAGAGCAGAGGTAGAGCAGAGGTAGAGCCAGGTAGAGCAAAGGTAGAACCAGGTAGAGCAGAGGTAGAGCCAGGCAGAGCAGAGGTAGAGAAAGGTATAGAGCCAGGTAGAGCAGAGGCAATCGACAGTAGAGGATGAGAGAACTTTTTCCTTGTTAGTAAATTGTGTATATCGGATCAAAGGCAATAGCTACAGTGGGTACAGCATCAACAATAAAGGGTAATGGAGGTCAACAGAATACATGCCAATATCTCCAAATCGTTTCAAGGCTTCCCTATGCTTCTGCCATATTAGATCATCATAGTGCATACTGCTCTCTATTCTGAAGTATCTTTTGGCAGCAGCACAGAATTTTTCAAAAGTTCCACCTCTCCCTGGCGCCAGCAGCAGCGCACTCCCCGTAGGCTTGAGCAGTTTCACCATTACTTGTGCAAGGTGGCTGTGGACCTCCTCAAAGAAGAGGCAGTCAGCACAAATAACATAGTCAAACTGAGAATCATGAGGAGAAGTGCTCTGGAGAAAAGCGTCGTTCCACAGTAGAACCTCTGCAGAAGCAGCAGTACACCCAAACTTGGAGCAGTTCCTGTGCAATATCTCCTTCACATTCTTTATGGAGGTCTCGTTTCCGTCTGTAAGCATCACTTGAGATGGGAGCTGAGTGGAGGCGAGTATCACTCCAGCGAGTCCTGTCATTCCACACCCTAATTCACAGACTGCCTTCCCTTCAAACAGCTTGGAATGCTTCAAACAGTAGTACGCTAAAACTTCCTCTGATGGCCAAACACAGACATTTCCAGTATTGTTGAATCCCATCATTGCCTCCAGTGATGCACTCTCGGCAACGTGCTTCACCATCACTGCAGTAGCATTGCTGTTAGACTTGTGTAGTTCTGCAATGGTGCCTGCAGACGGTTCATACTTCAGCCACATTCCATTAACAGGTTTATCATGACGTTGTGACAGCTCTTGATCAGTCTGCTGTCCCCAACAGACACAATCGCTTTGAACTCCTTTCTCTTCGTATTCTTGTGCTTTTGAAATGGTGAAGAGAATGAAAGAAGAAAACCTCCTGACACTGGCTGAATTATGGCTGCTCTGCCCCAAGTCCTGGGCTGCTGTTCCCCGTTTAGCAGCAACAATGGCGCCTTTCAGGATCTTCCACCTTTCAATGGCAACTCTCCTTCCGGTGCCGGTGGTTTCTTTACGTGTACACTGGTCGTCCCGAGCTATACCAGGACCGTTCGATTGATAACTTGCGTCGGATGCCATTTTTTCCAGGTCAAAGAAGATTATTGCATGGTTACGTAACGTAAATATACACATGAGCCCCGGCCCCTCCCACCCCAGCCCCGCCCAACTCTATCAGAAGTAAAAGTACACAACATGTCCCTGCTTCCCAGTAGTGCCTGGATGAACAATCACGGAACGGTAGAGTCCATTGCTGTGCTCTAAAAAGGAGGCATTCTCCAGCTTCTTTAGTTCACTGATGGACAGTGCATTCTTAGTGTACATCAGCGTGCCATCCAGGTTCTGCACAGCCACTGCCTGGGGTGCGGCCAGCAGTCCAGCAATTTCAATCAGGGACTGGAGTTGGTGGTGAGCACTGATAGACACCACCATGCAGTCTGGTTTGGGCCACCTGCAAAATTAAAGGAAATACCCTTGTACAAATGCAATCGGCCGGGATGCTCACTGGTTCTCAAGGCATTGCAGGTGTGGCTATAGTAATGAATTATCTACTCGGCAGGGTCATGTTTGCTGCCTCTTGTGTTATGCAGAATGTAACCTCACTCAGTTCTGCATGCCTATTCTAAAAAGCTTCCAATGAATCTGCCATAATACTGCTCTGAATGGAAACAACCGTGACTTGGGAGTTAGGCGTAAAGATCGCACCATCTAGAGCAAAAATTGGTCACACATCAGGTCAATATCACCGATACAATTTACAGATTTAAACTGATCAGACTCACCAATAAGAGGCCACAATCCCCCCACCCTCCTGCTCTCTCACGGAAGAGCTGACTGGAACCTGCATCATTCCTGGGGAATTCAACAGCCACCGGATGTAGCCAGCAAACCCGCCTTCACCAAACACCGGAGTCTCCTCCGTTACACGGAGAGGAAGGAAGGAGCCTAAGGGAGTAATTATATTCTCACTGGAATCCAGCAACTATATGAAGCAGATGTACCATTCCTGAAGAAAACTGGGTAGTCATCCAGTGGCACATTTGTGAAGCTTTGAGTTGAGCCTGCTGTGAACACGTTGCTATGGTTCCACCAGTCCACCCAGCTGCTACCCTCAGGGAAGGTGACACTAACAGACGAGGTGTTGGTGTGGATGGGAGCCACCAGGATGTTCTTGCCCAGCAGGTAGTTGAATGTGGATGGCTTGAAGTCATCTATCAGCTGAAATAAATGAAAAGCTTAATTATAGCTAACAGCACAATGTGAATTTCATACAGCTTCAATGCACTGCATGATCATCGTGCTGTTCACTTCAATGGAGATACCCTGTGTCTACTATTCTTTGCAAGTAGTCGTAGCATAAAATTATGCATGCTGACTTCTCGTTATGATTTGACTTTTAGCTAAATCAGTGCACGTATGCTTATCATAGACACATTTTTGTCTGCACCTTATCAATGAAGTTGTCATGTTTCGCAAGTGGTGTGATGGAACTCCTGTTGTTTTCAAAAGCCTCTGAGCCAGTGGTCAAAAGGTATGGCACCAGTTGATAGTGTACATCCACAAACCTGGTTTGAGAACCGGTTGACAATTCAATTAGGAAAATGCAGTTTGTATGTAAACCAGTATGCAGGGTTTACTTAGCCTCGTTCCCAGGCCCCCACCCAGCTTTCCTACTTCAAGTGACGGAAAGCTAGGAAGGGCCTGGGAACGAGGCTAGGGTTTACTTCTTGTAGATGTTCAAAGTCTCATTGGTACTGTCAAACATCCAGGGCCGGTGCTCCTTGTTTCCCCCGTTCTCCATGAGGGGAGAGAAGGCTCCCAGCTGGGACCAGCGAATGAACAGCCCCTTTGTCCTACCATACTCCCCACTGCCACTCCTGTAACCACCAATGTCTGACCCAAAGTTGGCATAACCTAGAGGCGGTGATGATTGACCAAATGAATGGTATGTCGTGTACTGGGGGGGGGGGGGGGGAGCAAAATGGTTATCCCAGAAGTACATAATCCTAACCTGCCCATGCTGACTGCAGGTATCTCTTCAGAGCATTCTCCAGGCCCTCAAAGGTGGGGTCCTGGTCCCCAACCCAGCCAGAAAACATAACCCTCCGAGGACTGTAATCCAGATAGAGGGGACCGTAGCTGGATGGATCAGAGAAATGGAATGATTCAACTATACACATTATAACATGTATGTAATGTCAATTGGGGTAAGGTTTCAAACAAGTAGGACAAACATGTAAGTCCTAACCCATCTACAGGCCTGGACATGATGAGTGTGTCAGTGCCCAACTTCTGTCGTGTGTAGTCAAAGAAGTCACCATAGTAGGCATCAGAATACTCCGTCCTGGTCACCACTCCATCCTTTCCCAGAGGTATAACCAGCTCCAGGATGTACGGGTCAGTCCCATCACACTTCCAGCCATCTATGCCCAGGGAAAGAACGTTATCCAATTGTCCGTGCCACCATTTCTTAGCTTCCTGATTGGAGTAATCCACGAGCCCTCCCTTGCCATGCCACCAGGAGAGGAGAGCCTGCTTCCCCAGGATATCTCTTGAGAAGGATAAAGAAATGTGTCCTGCTCATGATCAGAACTACATGCAGTAGAAGGTACAACATAAACCATCCATAACAAGTGATAAGGGTTTTGCACAATATTAGTGATAAGGGTTTGAGCTAGCCTCGTCCCCAGGCCTCCGCCCAGATTTTATCTCGCATCCATGGCTGCGAGATAAAATCTGGGCGGAGGCCTGGGAACGAGGCTAGGTTTGAGCTACACCATCAGAAATGTGCAGAGAAGGTGTCTAGCATTTCTGAATGTTAAATCCATCTTGTTGAAAAGATGGTATCCTAGTAAACCAAGACTGCAGCCTTCAGGATACTGACTACATTTACGAGTGTACCAGTACAATCAATACTACAGCAGTATCTGTACACTGACCTAATGAAATACTCCTTTTCATAAGCCTCCTGGTAATTGGTTGAGTCAGTGTCCACCATTGACGTTGCCCAAAGGATCACACGGACATTCTTGGAGTGAAAGAACTGAACCTATATAATACGTGTATGTATGCTTGTTAAATTACTAAACATAATTATTGCACAATCTCAGTACCATTGCTGATGCATTTGGGTATTTCTCAGTATCAAAGATGAAGCTGTTGAACCCAGTAGACCAGCCAGAGTCCAAGTCAACCGCTCCAACCTTTAAAAGTGAAGAAATTAGTAGACTATAAATGCAGTTAGTCGTTTTTACATGCAACTTGTTGCATTTATAAAGCAGCTCATCATTTACGCAGACCTAGGATTCTATGTATCTCCTTTGCTGCAAACAGCACCCCACAGTTTTCCAGCCTTTCTCTTTAGCTACCAGGAAGGTTGACCAGGCAGTTTGACCAGGCAGTTGGGCTTATAAAATGCAGCCCATCTAGCATCTCACTATAGTAGAACACTGTATTAGACACTAACTACACAGTGCAATAAAGGGTATGAAATCTGGCATCTCTATGGTACTGCATACCGAGCTCACCTGCACCCCGTGGTCCAAGTATTCAGTTGCATACTCCATCATGGAGCTCTGGTTAGCCCTGTCATTCGACAGCCATACCCTGTTAAATTGGAACCAATGCTGTGGCAGAACAGTTCTTGATAGTCATTAAAATTAATATTGAAAGGTAGATTTCCAATCATGTCTACAAGTTAATCTTAGAGCTGGATGTAGTTCTTCTGTTCTCCATCTAATCGTTACAAAGAATAAATTATACCAATTAGCGAGCAATTAATTTTAACTCACCAGTGGTAGTGTGCCCACTCAGGGTAGGGTGCACTCGTGAGGCTGGCAGGAGGGACAAGGTACCCAAATGTTACAGGCGTCAGGATGCCACAACAGAACAGAATAGAACCTGCACAAAACAAGAGCACAACATCGTCAAGGTGAATGCAGATGAACTTAGGACTGTTCAGCAGGATTTCTGCCCGAATGACTCCTAGTTCATCAATGATGAAATTTATGCATGTGCCACACCCCTTTTTCAACACAATATCAGATGCCCAATATGCGCACGGTCACAGCCATTTCTGCCTAGTTCGTCTCGGGCCTGGGATCGAGGCTACTGTCCAGTATAACCCTCAGTGTATAGCCAACCAACAGTTCAGCATATGTACAGGCACATACATAAATTGATCAATGTAGCTAGGCCTAGTCATTTGTACATCAACTGCTTCAAATTATGCTTCTTGAATGTTTAACAAGTAATATTAATTACCTATCCAAAGACTCGAGAGCACAGTCCTGTGTTGCATGTTCAGTGATCTTGGGAGGTGTACATGCTCGATCGCCGTTCCTGATCATGGATGGGAACGAGATCGAGACATGCCTTGTGTCAGTGGGCCAGCCCACTTCCGCATACCTCCACTAAGTGACCTGCCTGCAAGTCGAACACAACTCGACCTCCTAATAAGTAAGTTGTCCCTGCATGGGAAATGCTTTTGGCGTACTTGTTGGGTAGCACTGGGTTTTGGTTATGAAACTATAATACTTATCCACAACCAAGCAGAGGGTATGTAAGCTGTTTGCGCTGGGCTGAATATCACGATGTAGTTGTTGCATCAGGCAATCGGGTGGGTACAGGTCATCCATATGGAAAGGGGATGGCTGGTGGCCAAGTGGTTAAAGCATTCCAGGGATCGAAAGGTTGCTGTTTTTTTTGTTCACAGATTTTCTTTCTCCTTCTGGAGTCGACTCAACTAGTGTTTTTCTTGAAGGGTCAAACGTACTGCATTGGGATGTAAAGCCGTTGGTCCCGGGGGACATGGTTTAAATATGCTCTGCTTTCTCCAGTCCCTCGTTAGCCACCATCATGGGTAACCCCCGGCCCCGCAGGGGCAATAATAAAGTAGAGTCATCAGTTGCCACTATCATGAACGAGCCCAACATATAGCCTCATTCCCAGGCTGGGGCCTGGGAACGAGGCTACCCAACATACAGGTGGTAAGCGGAAGTCACATGCTCAAACTGCATGAATCAGATTTGAATGTCCAATGACATTTGATCCTTACATCCTTGGCTTTTTGTCTGCATCTAGCACGAAAAGCTGTCTGTAGTGTGTGTGGTCATCCAGATGTATTTTTCCCTCTCCCTCTTACTCTGCCCACTGGAGATCAGTCAGTTGGTCGGCAGGTAGTCTTGTTCCCAGAACCTTTATCCATTGACAATCTGCACTGGGGATGGCCGAGAGTACGTAGTAGGCAGATGTCACATCACAAGGCATGTGACCAGTTCTGGAGCATGCGCTGCACTGCTGTTTGTGGTGAAGCTTGGCAGAAATTTTTTTTTGTGGTCTGCATTTTAGTCTTGCAAGCCAGCACCATTCTGTTCCACTGCACCAGTATTGACATGCTGAAGGAGGGTCTGGAACCTTCTACGAGGATTTTACTATATACAGTCAAACCTCCGAACAAAGGACACTTTGGGAACAATATAAATTCAAGTCTTTTGTCCCTTGTAGAGAGGTTGTCCTCTTCTCGGAGGTTCAAAATGTATTAGAACTATAGGCAAACCAATTATTTGGGACCTTGAAAAGCGTCCTTTGTAGAGAGGTTTATTATATTGTGTCCCAATCTCGGAGGGTCCACTATCGGAGGTTTTACTGTAGAGCAGATGAAATGGCAGAATGCTAGGTCATCATCATGACAGAGTAGACAAGAATATTGGCAACTATCATGGAGGCTAGACAAAAGCTGCTATACGATCTATAGCTATACCTTGAGGAAACCCACCCCCAGCAGTGGCGGATTTAGGGGGGGGGGGGGGGGGGGGGGGGTGCAAATCACCCCCCTTTGGCGGCACATAAATGATTATGTAGCAGTGGCATGCAGCAACAACAACCAGGGCTGGGCTGAGGCACAGTTACACACTCACGTATCAGTTCCTTACTGATCTTCAGACGTTTGACTATAGGCCTAGAGTTGCTTCGGCTAGTTTAATAAACTTGGCAACTCACTTAGCTAGCTACCGTACGGCGTACCGTCTATGTACGTAGGCCAGAGTACGTAGGCATAGGTAAACATTTAAACATTTTTATGTACACTTAAATTGGAACGGAATTAATCCACGTCGAGAGCAAGAGATCATGCAGACGGTCACGGATTGCACGGAAACCAGAGAGCAGTGGCAGTGCAGTGCAAAGCACGAAGGTGCTACGACAGCCCATCTAGGCAACTGAAAAATGACAATTTTTCCGCGCTTCACGCAGAAGACAGATCGCCGCTTCGCGCCTCTGTTCACTACATTCACCACTGAACCCCCTTTTCCAAATTTCTAGATCCACCACTGCCCAGTTTTGAAACTCAGTTGTATGTATTGATACATTAAACCAGTGGGAGTGGAGTATGAGAAATGATTTTATAGTCCTATACACTAAACTTAGAATTGTGTTGATACAGTTAATTAATTGCAGCTTCTCTATTATGAACACTTCTCTTGTGTACTTCTTCCTTTAGAATTTCATTCATTCAATTAAAGCAGAGAGAGGTATAACAACCACCACACAGCTACTGTAGACTGAAGCAACAACACCTGTTGCATCAATTGATGCCACGTCATCACAGTCGTACTACACGGTATGATAAATTCCCGGTGTACAGTGCCACGTTGATAACCACTTTCATTGGCAGTGCATGGTGAGCTAGTATCTATAGCACACCAGTGACTCACTCGTGTAATTCACTGCATGATATAATCAATTCCTCCTGTGTGTGCATATTCAATTAAAAGTGACAGCAACATTGCACATGACCGTCTGACTATCTAGTCCACTAAACCTGTTGCTGTGCTAAGAGGCCTCTGATCATAGGCTTCTGGTTCCTATACCATATGCTGCTCATGCAAGCATTCAGTTGCTATCCAGAAGTGCTATCCACAAACAAATTTGTGACTCCAAAATAGCACCTGCAGTGAAAGATCTTCTACAAGCATACTTCATCCAGCATCATACAATTATCACTGCAAATTTAACTTGACGGCAATACGCTGTTATGACAAAATTCTTCCATGGCACAACCCGTAGACTACTATAGCAAACAGCTGGATCCTTACTGTATCAATTGAGTGTTCTCTTCACTACCAGACAGATGATATGAGTTGTGGGGTTGAATATAGATCACAAGTTGGCATCTTCCATAGTTGCTTAAGATCTTCAGAAAATATGATTCCCTGACTTCTCTATGTTGGTCTTTCCAATGTGCCAGTGGGATAGTATAGTAGATACGTACTACTCAAGGTCTCTCCATCACCAGTAAGATTCCCTGACTTCTCTATGTTGGTCTTTCCAATGTGCCAGTGGGATAGTAGTAGATACGTACTACTCAAGGTCTCTCCATCACCAGTAAGCATAATATATGCACATGCACTTTCGCAGCTGACTGGTTACCTCTGACTTCATCTGCCTACATATCAGACTCCTCTCCATAATATGGCAAGTAACGCTCAAATTGGGAAGTTGGAGGCCAGTAGTTCATGTGAACATGAGATAGGTACCACACCTCTTCACCTAGCTTCCATATCTGGTACCTTGGATACAGTGAGGTTCCTTACTGATGAGAAGCGCTGTGACCCACTATGCAGAGACAAATCTGGCAACACTCCTCTTCACTGGGCTGCAGGAGGAGGTAGGTTGGACGTTCTCAAATTCTTCATCAGTGAGAAGCACTGTGATCCAATGTGCAAAGGTCAGTTTGGTCAGACTCCTCTCCATCATGCCAGTCAAGAGGGTCACCTCGATGTTGTCAAGTATTTGACTGGTGAAGAACAGGTAGATCCTTCAAGTCAAGATGAGAATGGTACAACACCACTTCATCTAGCTTCAAAATTTGCAACCTTAGAAATGGTGACATTCCTCACTGATACGAGCCACTGTGACCCACTGTACCAGGAAAAATCGGGTGACACTTCCCTTCACTGGGCTGCAGTAGGAGGTAGGTTGGATGTTCTCAAATTCTTCATCAGTGAGAAACACTGTGACCTAATGTGCAAAGGTTGGTCAGGTCGTACTCCCCTCCATCATGCCAGTGAAGAGGGTCACCTCGATGTGGTCAAGTATTTGACTAATGAACAGCAAGGTGATCCTTCATGTCAAGATGAGAATGGTGCCACACCACTTCATGTAGCCTCCAAATTTGGTAGCCTAGAAACAGTTACGTTCCTCACTGATGAGAAGCACTGTGACCCACTGTGCAGAACCAAATCTGGAGATATTCCTCTTCACTGGGCTGCAGTAGGCGGTAAGTTGGATATTCTCAAATTCTTCATTAGTGAGAAGCACTGTGATCCAATGTCCAAAGGTTGGTTAGGTCGGGTTCCCCTCCATTATGCCAGTCAAGAGGGTCACCTTGATGTAGTGAAGTATTTGACTAATGACAAACAGCTCGATCCTTCGTGTCGAAATGTGAATGGTACTACACCACTACATCTATCTTCCGAATTTGGTACCCTAGAAACAGTGAAGTTCTTCACTGATGAGAAGCACTGTGACCCGCTGTGCAGAAACAAATCAGGCAAAACTCCTCTTCACTTGGCTGCACTTGGAGGTAAATTAGATATTCTCAAATTCTTTGTCACTGAGAAGCACTGTGATCCAATGTGCAAAGGATGGTTTGGTCAGACTCCTCTCCATCATGCCAGTCAAGAGGGTCACCTCGATGTTGTCAAGTATTTGACTGATGAGCAGCAAGTTGATCCTTCAAGTCAAGATGAGAATGGTACCTCACCGCTTCATCTGGCTTCCAAATTTGGCACCCTAGAAACAGTAAGGTTCCTTACTGATGAGAGGCACTGTGACCCACTGTGCAGAAACAAATCAGGTGACACTCCTCTTCACTGTGCTGCAATAAGAGGTAGGTTGAGCGTTCTCAAATTCTTCATCAGTGAAGAGCACTGTGATCCAATGTGCAAAGGTTGGTCAGGTCGGACTCTCCTCCATCATGCCAGTCAAGAGGGACACCTCAATGTCGTCAAGTATTTGACTGGTGAACAACAGGTGGATCCTACATGTCAAGATGAGAATGGTACCACACCACTTCATCTAGCTTCCAGATTTGGCGCACTAGAAACAGTGAAATTCCTCACAGGTGAAAAACACTGTGACCCACTGTGCAAAAACATATTGGGAGACACTCCTCTCCTTTGGTCTGCAGTAGGAGGTAGATTGGATGTTCTCAAATTTTTCATCAGTGAAGAGCACTGTGATCCAATGTGCAAAGGTTGGTCAGGTCGAACTCTCCTCCATCATGCCAGTCAAGAGGGACACCTCAATGTGGTCAAGTATTTGACTGATGAACAACAGGTAGATCCTTCATGTCAAGATGAGACCGGTACCACACCCCTTCATCTAGCTTCCCAAATTGGTTCCCTAGAAACAGTGAGGTTCCTTGCTGATGAGAAGCACTGTGACCCGCTGTGCAGAAACAAACCAGGCAACACTCCTCTTCACTGGGCTGCACTTGGAGGTAGGTTGGATGTTCTCAGATTCTTCGTCAGTGAGAAGCAATGTGATCCGATGTGCAAAAATCGGTCTGGCCGTACTCCCCTCCATCATGCCATTCAGGAGAGTCATCTCGATGTGGCCAAATATTTAACTAACGAACAGCAAGTAGATCCTTCATGTCAAGATGAGAATGGTACCACACCACTTCATCTGGCTTCCGAATTTGCTACCCTAGAAACAGTGAAGTTCCTCACTGATGAGAAGCACTGTGACCCATTGTGCAGGAACAACTCGGGTGCCACCCCTCTTCATTGGGCTGCAATAGGAGGTAGGTTGGATATTCTCAAATTCTTCATCAGTGAAAAGCGCTGTGATGCGCTGTGCATAGACAAACCAGGCAACACCCCTCTTCATTGGGCTGCAATAGGAGGTAGATTGGATGTTCTCAAATTCTTTATCAGTGAGAAGCACTGTGATCCAATGCAAAAAGGTTGGTCAGGTCGAACACTCCTTCATCATGCCAGTCAAGAGGGTCACCTCGATGTGGTCAAGTATCTGACTGATGAACAGCAGGTCGATCCTTCATGTCAAGATGAGAATGGTACCTCGCCACTTCATCTAGCTTCCCAGTTTGGTACCCTGGAAACGGTAAAGTTCCTCACTGTTGTGAAGCACTGTGACCCACAGTGCAGAAACAACTCAGGCAACACTCCCCTTCACTGGGCTGCAATCGGAGGTAGGTTGGATGTTCTCAAATTCTTTATCAGTGAAATGCACAGTGATCCAGTGTGCAAGGATTGGTCAGGTCGGACTCTCCTCCATCATGCCAGTCAAGAGGGTCACCTCAATGTGGTCAAGTACTTGACTGATGAACAGCAGGTCGATTCTTCACATCAAGATGAGAAAGGTACCTTACCGCTTCATCTAGCTTCCAGGTTTGGTGCACTAGAAACTGTGAGGTTTCTCACTGATCAAAAAGATTGTGACCCACTGTGCAGAAACAAATCAGGTGATACCCCTCTTCACTCAGCTGCAGTAGGAGGTAGGTTGAATGTTCTCAAATTCTTTGTCACTGAGAAACACTGTGATCCAATGTGCCATGATTGGTATGGTCGGACTCCCCTCCATCATGCCAGTCAAGAGGGTCACCTTAATGTGGTCAAGTATTTGACTGATGAACTACAGGTTGATCCTTCGTGTCAAGATGAGAATGGTACCTCACCACTTCATCTAGCTTCCCAATTTGGTACCCTGGAAATGGTAGAGTTCCTCACTGATGAGAAACACTGTGATCCACTGTGCAGAGACAAATCAGGTAACACTCCTCTTCACTGGGCAGCAGCAGGTGATAGGTTGGATGTTCTCAAATTTTTTGTCAGTGAGAAATACTGCAACCCAATGTACAAAGGCTGCATTGGGAGAACTTCCCTCCATGTTGCCAGCAAGGAAGGTTACCTTGACATAGTTAAATACTTGACTTGTAAACAGCAGGTTGATCCTTTATGCCAGGATATAAATGGTACCACACCACTTCATCTAGCTTCCAAATATGGCGCCCTAGAAACAGTGAGGTTCCTCACTGATGAGAAACACTGTGACCCGCTGTGCAGAAGTAAATCAGGCAACACTCCTCTTCACTGGGCTGCAGTAAGTGGTAGGTTGGATGTTCTCAAATTCTTCATTAGTGAGAAGCACTGTGATCCAAATATCAAAGGTCAGTTTGGCAGAACCCCGCTCCAGTTTTCCAGTGAACAGGGTCACCTTGATGTGGTCAAATACTTGATCAGCGAAGTTAAAGTAGATCTTTTTCTTTTTGGATCTCCTTTGCAGTTAGCTCTTAGGAATGGCCATGTGGCTACTGCTCTCTACCTCATCAGTAAAGGGGTTACTTTGGATAATCCCCAAATCATGCTAAAGTCTCCAATAGCATCCCGCTCATTGGTTCCCTTGTCTCCAATGGTAAACATTTGTGTTGTTGGCAATGCTGGCTCTGGGAAAAGCACTCTAGTAAAGGCTCTTCAAGCAGTTGGCACCATACTGGGTTGGATATTTGCTGTGCGTGGAGTTGATCCAAAGACGGCAGGAATAGTACCAACAGAATTTTTCAGCAGGAAATTAGGCAAGGTCACTTTCTATGACTTTGCTGGTGATGAAGAATATTACGCAGGCCACGAAGCTCTCTTGGAAGGTTCTTCTTGTACTGCATTCCTGGTTGTGTTAAACCTGAACTCTTCACCAGAGATGATCAAAAGTGCGCTGTACTACTGGGAGCTGTTGATCGCCAATGCAGTTTCTGCAGTTGGATGCCGTGCCTGTATTATAGCAGTTGGAAGCCATGCGGATCAGCTTGATAGACATGCACTTTTCTCCAAAACTGCTGTTCTGAATGAGATTATCGAAAATCCTTCCCCTTTCGACATGCTACGACAAGTTGGCTATGTCACACTTGATTGCCGAGTTGCAAGCTCTGATGGCATATCAAAGTTGCAAACCCTCCTGCAGCAAATCTGCAAGCTCATACGAATTGAAGCTAACTTCGACTACCAGAATGGTGCCCTTCTCAATGACCTCATTCATCAGCATCTCCCAGGTGTAACAGCCTGTACATTCAGTGATCTCCTAAACACGCTTGGTGAAGTTGAGGATGCTGACTTGATACAATCCTTCAAGTCACCAGAGTTGCTTCTTGCAGCATGTACAAGCTTGAACACGAGTGGTCATCTCATTTTCATGAAAGACAAGCAATTTCCAGAGCATAGCTGGATTGTTCTTGACAAAGTGTCCATTCTGTCCAAAGTCCATGGCCTTCTGAAGCATCTCAAAGAAGGGAATGGAATTGTCCCGTTCTCCCTCTTAAGAGACGTCATTACCAAGCACTGTAAGGACCTCAGTCTGAAGCTAGTTCTCCAGTACATGCTGAGAATGGAATTCTGTACAGAGATTGATCCCCAGGCGCTGAGCCTGATCCCAGGCTTTGATCAAGACTGTTTACAAGATCACTACTATTTCTTTCCCAGTCTGATTAGCACAGACAGACCCACTGATGTGTGGTCCACCCTTGCCGGCATTTCCCATTCCTTTGGGTGGTGCCTCAAATGCGTAGACCCTTACCAGTTTTTCACCCCACGATTCATTCAAGTTCTTCTCATTCACTTAGCTGCTTTGGCTCGTAACTCAACTCCACCCATTTCTACAGAACTTACGCCAGGGTGTCGAATATGGAAGAATGGCATTCGTTGGCTGAACCCAGATGGTATTGAAACAATTGTTGAAGTCTCTGACCAAAACAAGAAAGTCGCTGCAATGATGAGATGCCTGAAAGGAAGCGAGATCAAATTCATCAAACAACGTTCGTCTGTAGTTAAGCAAATTCTGCTTATGCAGCAGTTCTGCCCTCAACTGAAGCCAAGGGAATTCATCATCCATCCTCACTGCCTTAATCTCTATCCATTGCAAACATCTCCAGAGTTTGAGATTCCGATGACCCAAGTCACGCAAACAGTAGTAGAAAATCATCCCTATTTAATAGTTGATGACCCCACACTATCAGATACCCCACATCACCCTTTCTTGCCACTTGACAGGTTAGTCCTATTTGAACCATACCAAAACCTTGGTAGAGAGCTTCTTGAAAAGTTGTTCAATCCATTACACTCTGCCTCCACACAACATGTGCCAGAGGAAATCCTGTACAATATTGCCAGAGCCCACCAGACCAAATGGAAAGCATTATCTGAGGTGCTGGAGTTGACTGTAGAAGTGGACAGTTCAAGGTCGGACTTGCAGAAGTGCAGGGACGTTCTCACTGCATGGTCACTAAGAGATGGGACATTTGCTGCTCTACGCCATGACATGGGACAGTACAGCATCTTTGCTGGAAGAAACCCACTGGTGAGTTTGTGGTTATGCATGCTCAAAACAGAGATAAGTTTTCTAAATCCTTGGTAGGGTGGATATCTATGATTATATATACTGACCTGAAGCTGCAGGGTATCTGCAGATGGCAACATAATTACCTGTGTCCTATGCCAATTGCAAGGCCACTTATGCCCAGCATCCCCCCCCCCCCCCCCCCCCCCCCCCCCCCCCCCCCCCCCCACCCACACACACACACACACACACACACATACACACGCTATGCTAATTTATGAGTATCTAGCAGACAGTAAAAGATTATGTTTTCGTTGTTGTGATTTAGGACCTCATTGGTGAGCCGCATGGTCTCACAGGACCGGCACAACAGCCTGATGTGGGAGGTGCTGCAGCTCTGCTATGAATATTTGGATTACCATTACTGTGTCTTTAGCTACTCCACTCGCGAACTGTTTTGTATTACTTTTCTCATGGCTGCACAAGGTTAATACTAAACTGTTGCTGAAATTTTCCTGTAGTGTTGAACTGAGTATGAGATGCAACCTTATTGGCTTTTATACATGCTGCAGTTAAAACTCACTAACTATATGTGCATAATATTATGTCATCAACAAATGGAAACCGGAGCCCGCTACACGACACAGTTAACTTCCTGCATACACATGCGCACGAAAAAAATGCTGCGGTATAATTACGATCTCTCCAGATCCTGAATCCTGATACAGCTTGCTGTTGTCAACACATTCGTAATAGTCCGAGCAATGTAAACTGCACTAGTATGTCTTCTCCGGATCCCGAACAATGCTCGCTGAACACAATGGCGGAGATGGAGCTACACAACCCTACTACTGAAAGAAGAAGAGAGTTTCTGGAGTTGGAGCTAGCTAGGGAGAACGGAGATAACGTGGATGGTGAGATTCCATAACTGATTAGTCATGGTGGAGTTGGACACTTTCAGATGACGTGGTCCAGATAGCTGTTCCTCTCTGAAGGCCTCATAACCACATGTCTGAATGTTGTGCTTAAACTTAATAGTTGAAAATAACCACCCCTACCTGAGCTTATGCTCAGGGTCTGGTGATATGATACCATTGGCAATTCTTGTCTGAGAGATCAGTGAGTTGTGCATTACTGTGCCTTCAGAGAGGCATTACTAAGACCCCACCTTGTACTTACGTAGAAGCGTTTGTGACTGGAATCAAAATCTAAATTGTTTCATCTTGCTCCAGATGAGAGCTTGATTACTCAAACGTCCCTAGGATCATTACAATCACGCCCCCCAGTTTTCTGCAAGCGGTTAATAATATGTTTCCTGAGGTTGATCCGTTGCATCCTACCCAGTAACAAGCACTTCTACAGGTGGTACACAAATGACTACCCTTTGCTCTAGGAGTGACGATGATTAGCCTCTAAACATTGCGGTCAGAACAGTGCTTACCATCATCGTTAGTCTTATTTCAAAGTGCAAAGTGCTTACAGGCCGTGTGGGTTACTGGAAATGAGCACCGGCTGGGGTCCTGGCTTGCAAACCTAACTGTCTGCCAGTACGGATACTGGGTTCCTTTCTTGGTTATTCCGTTGAGTCTTCTCCTCCACATATATATCACAGGTCAATTCATAGGCACAACATGCCGGCCAGTTGTGTTTCACTGTCATGCTCCTCACAGTGTGTGGCTGTAGACTGACTTAAATAACTTCTACGTTGGAGATCGTAGCTTCTGTGGCAATCTTGGCAAAATAGCTAGTGATGGAGGGCACGTTTTGATTGATACTGCCAATGTATTATGGTACGCCAAGATGGTGGCACAAGATTCAATGTCACAGAAGAATTATTGATCTAATCGCAATGGGTACGCGGAACATCCTGAGACAATACTTCCACATGCTAGCTCACACAGTCGTTAAAGGCCAGACCAAAAATGTGTCCATTATGTGGTGAAATCTTAACATTTGCTACAGGGTGCCCTTTGTGTGCTTGTGTACCGTGCTGTTAGCCATCCATGCCCTCATTTGCCTCCCAGTGCTCTCTTGAATGGTTATTACAGCAGTGATTAGTGTGCGTAACAGTCCTTGACAGCTGCTATAGCTGAGTGTGTTGTACATGCTAAAGCCCCATACTCAGTCTTTCCTGAAGAAATAATGTACGTATTGTGTCAAACCCTTAGAGTATAGCTCACTCATTTAGTAATTCGGTAGATTATAACCTGGTTTAGCCAATTGCAGCCCAAGTACTGACTGACCTTAATTTGTTTCATTTGTCATTCAGATGCGCATCACATGCATGGTTACTGTTAAGCTACTTCCACCAATTGACCTCAGGACCCTTGGCAGTGTCTTTTGCACTCAGAAAGCTTCAGCTTCAGACTCCTGGGTCTCAGGTCCCCACCCCAGTTCTCAGGTCCCCAGATCTCAGTAGCATCTTCCATAGTTTGGTAATGCATGCAGTGCGTAAATTTGTACCAGTCACCAACCCTGACAACTCCCCATGGATTAGGTTTCATGAGAGGGATCATGTTATCTGTGTTGAAGCACACGGAGACAGCTCATGTTGTTGACAAGCCCATGAGTGGTCGCAATGTGTCAATCAATAGCGTGTTAATGTTGACATGTGACGTTTGTCTAGGATATGGATTGCGTGTCATGTGTTTATGTAGGCTTGACACCAGTATAGGTTACATAGCATAAGCCCTTTTCACATATAACATGTATAGTGGCACCTGTGGACAAACAGCTGCATCCTGTGTTTACAGAATAATCTCATGATAGTATTTGTGTTCTTTTGAGCTGACATAATGCGTTTGGCCCAGTGGCTTGGTGATAAGAGTATCTGACTTCAGGTCACGGGTTCAAATCCCAGATTTATATTTCTCTTATCTCTCAGTATTGCTAGTATTAGTACCTCGGTCTTTACTCACACAAGAACACCAGTGAACAACTAGTGAGCAACTACAAGCTGGCTCTACTGGTCAGGGCTAATTTCATCCACCACATGCTCATGGATAATACGTACTATAAGCGAGCATATTATGAACAATTATTGGAAGCATAATTGAGCAATTAAGATCATTGGAGTAGCATAATGGGACCATTTTTGCCAAGACTTATGCATGGAAGGTAGCCTCGTTCTCCCACGACCAGCTTTTACCATACGACAAGTGACGAAAAGCTGGGCATGGGACTGGGAACGAGGCACATGGAAGGTGCAATGAATGCCTGGAACTGATGCTGCTTGTGTCTACAGCAGATCCCAGTTGTGTTTGCATGACTACGGATGTATAGTCTCGCGGGCCAGCCCATATCCACACGGACTGGCCTGTGAGACTAGATGGGATGTGAGTTTCAGCAATAGCAATGCCATATTCAGTGGAGCATTACAGAAACTCTGCACATTTGCTGTTGACATGAAGACATGCCATTGTTTGTCAACCTACTGGGTGGTTGCGCTGGTAGTGATTCTGTGTACATTAGGTTGTGTAAGTATACAAACAGACACCAAAACAGTGTGACAATTTGAGGGTTCAGTGACAGCCACCAGGATATATATATCCTGGTGGCTTGGAGCCTGTCACTGAATCAGGAATGCACCCATAGAGTCTCCCTGTCCCCATTCCAATGAAGCGATAATGGATTGCTTTCCTGTGTGAAGCGTTACAATATAGAGTAGAGTCTGCATACCACTCACCCAGAGGTGGAGGACTGCTAAAGCTTAGATATGATGTTTGACAAGCATTTGGTGTCCCCCCTCCCTTCCAGCCCTACACCTGCCTCTGTCAGCTCACTTGACGGTAATGTTGCAACCTGCTGGAATAGATAGCAGTGAAACAGATTTGTGGTGAAATGCTTATGCAATTCTTGAAGTAATAGATTTCTCACACTCTTGCTTCCACATTGGAATGTTCATATCTCCCTAGTGTATGGCTATTTATGGGAACTCTGGGAGGTTATGGGGAGTTGTGGGGTGGCTGTGTAATAGCCTACGTCTGCCAGCTTTGTGTGTAGACTGTCTTTGTCCTTTGGAATGCTCTGGCTTTCAAGAGAAGTGCATTAGGAGATGTAATTTGCATTGAGTTCGAGGGGCAACCGCACTCCTGGTAGCCGCGGTTAAACGGTAGCACAAGCTAAGTGTGACAGTTCGTTCCAATTATCACACAACGCATGAGTACCATGATAGCTATAGATATAGGGAAGATCAGAAATTATTTAGAGTGCTCTCAAGCACCGAATAAAACGCAGCCGCGTTGCAACCCCGGTTGCGACTTGCCGTAGCGCAAGCTAAGAATACGTTCCAATTAACGCACATGCCACGTGGCAACCACGCTCAGTCGATCGCGAGCAATGGCGACCAAAAGGAAGACAAGACATTATTACAGCCCTCACAACTTAGCCAGCACGGTGAGTTTCGGCATGTAAGCGTCAGTGAACGACAGCGATCACGGCTGTGTGGTCAGAATCTTCGTGTGCCTTTCCTATGAACGGTACTGCCACCGGAAGTCGAAGAGAGCGCTCGAGCAATGGCGGCCAACGGCGAGACAAAAGCGCTCATATCTCTACCACCAAAGTGAGTTTCAGCACAATTATTTTGATTTTGTGTCACTGCATCATAGCGATCACGACGGTGTAGTCAGAATCTTTGTAGGCCATTCGGAAATAGTCAAACGTTATTTACATTAATTAATTATTTACATTACGCGGCACAATTTTCTCTATACCAGGAGTGTAATTACTGTAGCAATATAACTTGTGAAGCACCACATGACACTTTGATTAGCATGTTAATGTAGTAACAGTGAGTTCTGATTTTGGTTGACAGCCATTTACTAATTTAATTAAGTACCCTTCACTGGTTGTAAACATCTCATCTATGCATACGCATACATGTGAAGGCCATAGTGAATAATTTGCATTAAGTGTCCACACTTGGCACAGAAGCAGACGTATTCATTCCTTTCCCCCTCCCTCCTTCTTCCCCTTTCATCTCTCTTCCTTTTTCTTCTTTCTCCTTCCCTGCTCTTCCTCCTACCCAATTCCATTTCATTTCCCACCACCTATTCCCACTCCACCTCCCACCTATCCCCACCCTCCCTCCCACCTATCCCCACTCCCCCTCCCACCTATCCCCACTCCCCCTTCCACCTATCCCCACTCCCCCTCTCACCTGTTCCCACTCCCCCTCTCACTTGTCCCCACTCCCTATCCCCACTCCCCCTCCCACCTGTCCCCACCCCCCTCTCACCTGTTCCCACTCCCCCTCTCACTTGTCCCCACTCCCTATCCCCACTCCCCCTCCCACCTGTCCCCACTCCCCCTCTCACCTGTTCCCACTCCCCCTCCCACCTGTCCCCACTCCCCCTCTCACCTGTTCCCACTCCCCCTCCCACCTGTCCCCACTCCCCCTCTCACCTGTTCCCACTCCCCCTCCCACCTGTCCCCACTCCCCCTCTCACCTGTTCCCACTCCCCCTCCCACCTGTCCCCACTCCCTATCCCCACTCCCCCTCCCACCTGTCCCCACTCCCCCTCTCACCTGTTCCCACTCCCCCTCTCACTTGTCCCCACTCCCTATCCCCACTCCTCCGACCTATCCCCACCTCCTTCCCCTCTTCCTCCCTCACTCCTATGCAGAGCTCCAGCTAGCTGCACTACTAGGGAAGACATTGCTGGAAAAGAATGGTGATCTTGAGCTGAAGCTAAGAAGGCTGCAGGACTTTGCGGAGGAGACTCTCGTCAGTAACCAGGTATGATTAGCTAATGTGCATGACGACAGTGCAAGTACCGTAGGCGCTCTAATTATGCATCGCTCAAAAAATGAAATGTAACGCAACAATAGAAATTCGGTCAGCCAAAAGGCGTAGAACTTCGATGCATGATTAGAAAACATCTCACACTCAAGTCAGATGAGTGTAGACTAGCTATTGTAGAGCAGTTCCTGCTTGTCAGACTGTCGCCTTTTCTCCCACACGGGGCATCCATATCCTGGGGCACAGAATACGTGAGTTGCTTCCTTGTACCTGTCCAAGCCATATCGCAACTGTGCCTTTATACATCAACGTTCACAGGCAGTGATGTGATGCAGCCTCTTCGCCGTTCAACTGTACTGTGTGTGCTTTCGAGCTAGCTGCCATGGATGCTGCCGTTAATATCGCGTTATGCAATAATAGGACATTAGTCCCCCGGAGTGTGACACTTTGAATTTTGACAAAGAAGGCATAATTAGAGCACCTACGTAAGTAATGACCACAGTGTGCCTGACTGCAATGCACACTAGTAAACTTTAACCTCCATTAGGATCTCCATCCTCTCCTTGGTACCCTGTAGACGGGTTTACAAGCCTGTAGGGAGGCCCTCCCACAGGCACAGTACTGAATAACAGTCAACAACCCCTGTATACCCATTCCTCCATGATCCCATACCCATTCCTCCACAATAGTACTCAATGCCAACATTTTCTAGCTATAGTGAGGTAGTGTCAGCTAACTGCTCTCAGGACCACTGCAAATGGCATCTAGATGGGAATTGGTAGTTACCATGGGACTGGAATCACTAATGATGAGCAACTGAATTGTCACATGCAGAGTTTCTGTACTCCATTGTAACCTAGCTTGGTATGTTCTACCTCTAGCCTCGTTCCCAGGCCCGAGACGGCGAGGAGAAAAGGGCCTGGTTTCCACTGTTTGCGCATGCGCTAAATAGCAGTGGAATTCCACCGGCACCGTGGACGTTCGATTATGTTTGTACACTCGTGACGTCAAAGTGGATAACGTGATCCGTACAGTTAACTGAGCTGGCTGGCAAAAGCGAGTGGCGTTCGTTACAACAGCTCTCGATCATGCTCTCCTATGCCCTCAGGTGGCAAGGCGCTCCTGAATTGAGCTAGAACAGCGACCTGCGATTGAAAGATGGGATGTTTTCGTGTGGCTACCGTCGCACCGACCGGGTGGAGTCAGTATGATACCAGACTCTTCCGTTTGTTTTGAATAACGAATGTCGGGTAAGTCTGTTGCTGGTGGCGGTGCAATTGTGGTTGTGTCGCCCCTCATCTCGCGGTTCGAGGAGCAGTGTAGCAAAATAGATAGCGTCATACACTCGACCATGTGACTACGAAGACGTCATTTGCACCCTCCCCCTTATGAATAAGTGTTGTGGTTATAGATAATTAAGCGCATGCGCAAACAGTGGAAACCAGGCCCTTTTCTCCTCGCCGTCTCGGGCCTGGGAACGAGGCTAGTTCTACCTCGTACTTCGGTATAGTAATGTCTGTCATATGGTGTAGAAAAGCATGACTTCTTCCTGGGGTATGCAAGTAGCTAACGTATCCCTGTTTAACCCTTTAACCACCGAATTCTTCCCACCAAGACAACACATTTTCATGCATTCAGCGCACACCACTTTCGCAGGTACTCCTCTCCCACAGCATTCGCTCCTCAGCGGCCAAACTTGGTGGGGCCCGCACACATGGAGAGACCCCTCTGGCAATACCGTTAATGATATTCATGACCCCCCACAAGGCCAGCAATCGGAGGTCAAAGGTGGATGTCAGCCGGATTTTCGCCCAGCATTTCCCTAAACTTGGGCCAGATCTGACTGATGGCACACCTTACACCACCAATTTGCAGGTTTTCTTGGGGCCCTGGGTGGGGTCTATGAATATCATTAGAATCAAAAATTCTCGGGGCAATGAATCTCATTAAAATAAAAAAAACGCCCACGACAGGCCGAAGGGGGGGCTGCCGCCCCCCCTTCGAAACCCCCCCGCTTGTACGTTTAGTGGGGGAGGCGCGCCGAAATCTGACCAAATTTTTGAGTTTGTGCCTTAAAGTCGTCCCTAGGCCCTCTGAAGACTTTTTGGTCTCTTTTTGGACTGGCGAGAAGCCCTACAAGTGCATAGGGTCTAAATGACGCCTATAGACGTCAATGGGGCTTAAAGGGTTAATGAGATTCATAGTTGGTAAGAATGGGCCCTCAAAACGGCCTAGACTTGCACTGTGTGCCAGTTTGGGATGGTTTGCCGATTTTTAATGAGATTCATTGATCCTCCATGCACATATTAACCCTTTAACCACCGAATTCTTCCCACCAAGACAACACATTTTCATGCATTCAGCGCACACCACTTTCGCAGGTACTCCTCTCCCACAGCATTCGCTCCTCAGCGGCCAAACTTGGTGGGGCCCGCACACATGGAGAGACCCCTCTGGCAATACCGTTAATGATATTCATGACCCCCCACAAGGCCAGCAATCGGAGGTCAAAGGTGGATGTCAGCCGGATTTTCGCCCAGCATTTCCCTAAACTTGGGCCAGATCTGACTGATGGCACACCTTACACCACCAATTTGCAGGTTTTCTTGGGGCCCTGGGTGGGGTCTATGAATATCATTAGAATCAAAAATTCTCGGGGCAATGAATCTCATTAAAATAAAAAAACGCCCACGACAGGCCGAAGGGGGGGCTGCCGCCCCCCCTTCGAAACCCCCCCGCTTGTACGTTTAGTGGGGGAGGCGCGCCGAAATCTGACCAAATTTTTGAGTTTGTGCCTTAAAGTCGTCCCTAGGCCCTCTGAAGACTTTTTGGTCTCTTTTTGGACTGGCGAGAAGCCCTACAAGTGCATAGGGTCTAAATGACGCCTATAGACGTCAATGGGGCTTAAAGGGTTAATGGAATAGCCCAATATTAGATGGAATTTCTGATGTGACTTTATGACTTGTGTTCTATGGTCTCTGCTCCCTATGCAGACCCTCACCCGCCAGCTGAACGAATCCAGAGACTCTCTGCAGTTTTCCAACAAGTTGTGCGAGCAGCTGGAGCAGAAGATCGAAGAGTTGGAGAGAACAAATGAAGGCCTTCGAAAATTCTGTGATAGCAGAAAAGGCCTCATTGAGCAAAAGAGTGCAACAATTCGGGAATTAGAGGAGAAACTCAAGGCCTTACAGGAAGACTACAGTAGCGTAAAAGAACATTGTGAGAATTTAGAGCAAAGTCAAGTGAAGGATGTGGCAGCTGAGGAGGTTGCAAGCCCTAAAACAGCAAGATCAATCAGTTTTAGTGGTGTGTTACGGTACTCTTCACCCCCGAGAGCAGAAATCCAAGAACTCCAAGATACAGTAGACGATTTGATGTTGAAACTTCAGAATGCAAACTACCAGAAGCAGAAACTGGAAAATGACTTCAAGGAGGTAGTTGCGGACAACCAGACACTTGGCAAGACACTGGAGGTGGCTGAAGCTGAGGTCGCCGAGTTGCTGGCAAGAGTGAAGTCATTCGAAGAGGCTTCAGAGGGACAGAGTTTGGAGGGACCCGTCACATCTCCAAGAATGCGAGAGTTAAGTACTTCAACTCCCACCTGTGGCAGTAACTTTTTATTCCACTCACCTCGTATGGAGAATAGTCCAACTCATTTACCATTAAAATCACCTAAGGTAGCTTCAGCAATGGAGGGTCTACTGGGTACGTCACTGTTCAATGAACTTGACAGCCAGTACAACATGCTACAACGGCAGTACGAAGACCTTCTGCATAGGTGCACATGTTCGGCTAGTCTTGCATACAAGAGCAAATATCATATTTCAGGTGACCAAGATGAAGCTGTGGACAGTCAGCCAGTAGCAGAGACACAGGGTCAAACGAAAGATAGGCCTTTCAAGGAGCTGTTCGATGAGGTGTTTGCAACTCTCAGGCAGACAGCACAGGTGGCAGACAGGCTGATTGAAAGAAGGAACCGCACAAGTACTAGCTAAAAATAACATTTTAGCCTTGGCAGTTTATATTATTATCATATTATTATCCATCACGAGCATATTTTTGTATTCATCACAGATACTGAACGAAACACACCTGCCAAATTCATCTGATGATAATTTTGTATTATTTTGTGTGTGTGAATGAAACTATTTGATGGCCACTTGCAGTGCAGCTATGTAGCTGTATCAGCCAAGTTTGGCTGTTATCATGCACTGCAGATATTGAGCTGACTATATATATTATACAAGTAATAAAACACATTTGAAAATGTAATAGGATGTAGGGATACCAGAACGGCAAAAAGTAAGGAAACAAGGCAGGGATGATCACACAAAACAGTGAAGCATACAATCCCCCTACAGAGATCTTTTTCCATATACGTGTATAATGATAAAAGATATGTAGGGGGATTCTTAAAACATGGCGTTCCCCAGTTTGAGATCACGTTCGTCAACTGCAAATTTCTAGATAATTATGTAGTCACAGAGGATTCCTTCAGGCAAACCTTGGAGACCGGGACTGTCTTTGTGATTCAAAATCCGTCAGGGATAACATTCACTGACTGCCTCTTCCAGCACAACAAATGTACTGCCATTGCAGCTGTACACAGTGACATCATCTTCAAAGGTGACACCAAGATTCTGGACAACATGAGCCTTTATGGTGCAGGCTTGGTCATGTGTGATAGGTCTTTCATATTCATGAAACCGGAAACTACAATCACCATTGCCAACAACCACGCTCTGCAGTTTGGAGGTGGAATATACGCCGAAGACCAATGCCTTCAGTCACAACCAGCATGCTTTTTTCAGGTCGTTTCCAATATTACAAGGAACCCAGAGCTCCTAGACACAGTACACATAGAGTTGATTAACAACACCGCTGGTTTTGGAGGCTCTGCAGTGTATGGAGGGTCAGTTGATATTTGCTATTCGCTTCAGAACAGCGTTGTACGACATCATTTAAGTGGTCAACGAATCTTCAACAAAGTGTTTGAAATAGAGTATTTTCCAAATGACTATTCACCAATATCCTCCGACCCCATCAGTATTTGTTTTTGTAGTGATCATAGTAACAAACGAGACTGTACTTTGACCAGCCCAGAGGTGTTCATCTTTCCTGGTGAAACTTTCCAAGTGTCGGCAGTGGTGGTTGGGCAAAGGAGTGGTAATGTCCCAGGGGTTGTTCTTGCTACATTCAATGGCACACAAGCATCACTTGCAAATTCTCAAAGTTCACAATCGTTGTCAACCATGTGCATGAAACTAAATTATACCGTATTTTCGCACCAATCACTGGAGACACTTGTGCTGTCAGTTCAACAATCAGGTTTCAATAAAGCTGTCCAGTATCGTCGACACTCCCTGTCCATCAAGATAGCACTGAAGCCTTGCCCAATAGGCTTTACATTACAACATGATCCGGCCTTTTGCGACTGTTCAATGGTGCTACTAAATCATGGAATCACGTGTGACATTCCACGTAGAACAATCAGACGTCCTTCGCCAAATTGGATTGGTTATTACAACAACTCTAATGACAGTGCTGGAGGAATTATTTTCCACCAGCATTGCCCATTTGACTACTGTGAACCATACGACCTTAACATCACCACTACCATCGAAGTGTTTTACCAAGATGAACAGTGTGCGTCTAATCGTACAGGTATTCTGTGTGGAGCATGCCAGCCAGGACTTAGCCTAATGCTTGGAACTTCAAAGTGTTCTCTTTGCTCCTATCTGTACCTTCTTTTGTTCTTTGTGTTCGCACTTGCAGGACTGCTATTAGTACTCCTCCTTGTTGTGGTATGAACCAGTATTGAGCTGTGACTCACTATTGTGTAATGACATGCTTGTGATGTCATTTCCTGTGTGCATGCAATATATATTTATTTGCTGTATTTGGCTGTGCACTTTTATCCAATAACTGAGTGGAGTCAAAGTGTTGTTTAAGTGCTCGAGACCACTACATGGTGGCAGCGATGGCTAGCATTCGACTCCAACCGCCAGAGCCCTTCCAGTTCAAGCGACCCGATGACTGGCCTAAGTGGAAAAGGCGCTTTGAACAATTTCGTGCAGCATCGGGCCTCGCGAAGGAGGGCGAGGAGCAGCAAGTGTCCACGTTGCTATACTGCCTCGGTGAGGACGCAGAAGACGTGCTCATCTCAATGAACATTGCGGCAGAGGACCGCAAAAGCTACGAGGCAGTGATCAGTCACTTTGACGACTACTTCAAGGTCAGGATAAATGTCATACTGGAGCGAGCGAAGTTCAACCGGCGTGCCCAAAAGGAGGGCGAAACTGCCGAGGAGTATATAACGGCGCTCTACAACCTTGTGGAGACGTGCAACTACAAAGACCTGAAAGAGGAAATGATCAGGGACAGGCTTGTTGTTGGCATAAGGGACACGGGTCTTTCAGAGAAACTGCAAATGGACCCAAAGCTCACCCTGGACGAGGCGAAGAGGAAGATTCGCCAGCGGGAGGCCGTCATTGAACAGCGCAAAGAGCTGCACCAAGACGGCAGAGTGGGAAGCCAAGCAACTCTCGAGGAGGTCAAAACCAAAAGGTCACAGATACGAGGCGGGACTAGTGGTAGGAGGGAGGGCCGTAATGCTCACAGTTGCCATAAGGACAAACCCCAATGTAAGCGTTGTGGGAATGGCACCCACCCTCCAGACAAATGCCCTGCAAAGGGAGCTACCTGCCACAAATGTGGCAAGAAAGGGCACTTCAGTAAGAAGTGTTTCACCAAGACAGGGGCGTCCACGAGAGAGCTCAGCCTGGACTCTGCCTTCTTAGGAACCCTCGGGGCCTCGGACCCGCAGGCGTGGACTGTGAATGTCGGCATTGCAAATAAGGAGGTACCCTTTAAGATCGACACAGGGGCAGAAGTTACTGCCATATCCGAGGACACTTACCACACCCTCAGAGATATCCCTCTGGAGAAACCCTCGAAGGTGATCTATGGCCCTAGCCGACAACGATTGCAAGTACTGGGTCAGATTGAGCTAGAGATAACACTTCAGGACAAGAGGTCGACACAGCACGTGTTTGTCATCCGAAACATGAAGGTCAACCTGTTGGGTCTATCAGCCATCGTGGCGCTGGGAGTCCTGAAGCGAGTTGATGAAATCGAAGTACTGGAACAAGATGTCAGGAAGCAATTTCCCAAGCTGTTCCAGGGGCTAGGAAACCTCGGAGAGGAGTATCACATACCTCTGAAGGAAGGTGCAGCCCCATACGCACTCACTACCCCGAGGAACGTTCCACTACCACTTCGCAGTAAGGTTCAAGACGAGCTAAACAGCATGGAAGCCATGGGAGTGATTTCGAAAATCGACCAACCCACGGAGTGGTGCGCCGGAATGGTCGTCGTTCCGAAGAAATCTGGAGACGTCAGAATCTGTGTAGATCTCAAAGCCCTCAATGATAACGTCATCCGGGAGATCCACCCCATGCCGAAGGTGGACGAGACACTCTCCCACCTGGCCGGAGCAACCATCTTCACAAAACTCGACGCAAACAGCGGGTTCTGGCAGATCCCCTTAGCCAGAAAGTCCCGGCCCCTAACAACCTTCGTGACACCGTTTGGACGCTATTGTTTTAATAAGCTTCCTTTCGGAATCACCAGCGCTCCGGAAATCTTTCAAAAGAGGATGAACCGAATCCTGGAGGGCCTCAAAGGAGTGATATGTCACATGGATGACGTACTGGTGTTTGGGGCAACTATGGAAGAACACGATGCTAATCTCTTGGCAGTGCTGAAGAGGCTCGAGGAGGCGGGAGCAACACTGAATTCCCGGAAGTGCAAGTTTAGACAACCTCGTGTGAACTTCCTGGGACATCTGCTGGACAAGGAAGGCATTCGTGCCGACCCAAGCAAGGTGCAAGCGGTGCTGCAGATGGAGACCCCACAGTCAGTGACAGACCTACGGAGGTTTATGGGGATGACCAACCATCTCGGAAAGTTTTCTCCCCGAATTGCAGAACTAAGCCAACCAATGCGAGAGCTGCTGTGCACCAAGAATGCATGGGTGTGGGGACCAGAGCAAGAGAGATCGTTCTCCAACGTCAAGGAAGAACTCACTCGACCTACCGTGCTGGCACTTTACGATCCGGATGCAGAGACCAAAGTATCAGCTGATGCATCGTCCTTTGGTCTAGGGGCCGTTCTCCTACAGAAGAGCGGACAAGAGTGGAGACCGGTAGCGTATGCCTCGCGCTCGTTGACAGAAACTGAAAGGAGATATGCGCAGATAGAAAAAGAAGCGCTTGCTGTCACCTGGGCGTGCGAAAAGTACAGAGATTATGTGTTGGGGAGACACATTGAAATAGAGACAGACCACAAACCGCTGGTTCCCTTGCTCAGTAACAAGAGACTCGACGGACTGCCCCCACGAGTGTTGAGGTTTCGTCTCCGTTTGGACAGATATGACTATCAAATTCGCCATGTCCCCGGGAAAGAGCTCTATGTCGCTGACACACTATCTCGTGCTCCCCTCACTGGTACAGAGGCCAACTCGTTGGAACTCCAAGACGAAGCTGAGACATTCATCGCTGAAGTTGTCAAACAAGCACAATCGTCAATGGAGCAACACCCCTTGGAGACGTACCGCCTGAAGCAAGCAGAAGACCCCATATGTGCACAAGTGAGTAAACACTGCAAATCAGGATGGCCAAGGAAACATCGTCTCTCCCCGGAACTCATCCCCTATTGGAAACTGCGTGGCTCACTGACAACACATGATGACATTCTCCTCTTCAACGATCGCATAGTGATCCCGGAGTCACTGCGAGCAGATGTCATGGATAGAGTCCATGAGGGTCACCAGGGCATCGAGCGTTGTAGGATGAGGGTTCGCTCATCCGTATGGTGGCCGGGCTGTGGCAAAGAAGTGACTGAGACAGTGCAGAAATGTCCAACGTGTGCCAAAACAGCCAAACAGAGGAGAGAGCCATTAATCGTGTCTCAATTGCCTGAGTATCCATGGAAAGTCATCGGTACTGACTTGTTCGAGCTGGACAAAAAGCACTACCTACTGGTAGTCGATTACTTTTCGCGCTATCCTGAGGTTGTTCAGTTGGGGTCAACCACTTCAAACAGTGTGATTCAGGCAATGAAATCTATCTTCTCCCGTCACGGAATACCAGAAACTGTTAGGAGTGACAACGGACCTCAGTATTCGTCCTCAGAGTTCTCGAAGTTTGCAAGCTCGTATGGGTTTAGCCACGTTACAAGCAGCCCGCTGTATCCCCAAAGCAACGGACAGGCGGAGAGAACAGTGCAGACTGTAAAGAGACTGCTCAAACAATCTGGAGATCCTTATCTCGCACTGATGAGTTATCGTGCTACACCTCTGACATGGTGTGGGTTCAGCCCTACGGAGCTGTTGATGGGGAGGCAGATCAGAACAACTGTCCCACAGACAAGTACACAGTTCATTCCGAAGTGGGCTTACCTCGGTGAATTCAGGAGATTGAGCAAGCTGTACAAGGAGAAACAGAAAAGCAACTACGACCGAGAACACCGAGTTAGAGAGCTACCAGAGCTACCTGAGGACACTCAAGTGTGGGTGACGTCTGAAACGGGACATACACCAGGTAGAATTGCTACGAGCACAGACACTCCGAGATCTTACATTGTCGAAACTCCCTCGGGAGAGTTGAGGAGGAATCGCAGTCACTTGCGAGTGGATCCAGGGAGCAATGAAGGAGCACCTACCGTTACGCAGACTCAGCCTGAGGCATCCCCTAGGAGGATCATGACGAGATCGCGTACCGGCACAGCAATGAAGGCGCCGGAGAGACTTGGACTTGAGAAGGGGGATGTGGTATGAACCAGTATTGAGCTGTGACTCACTATTGTGTAATGACATGCTTGTGATGTCATTTCCTGTGTGCATGCAATATATATTTATTTGCTGTATTTGGCTGTGCACTTTTATCCAATAACTGAGTGGAGTCAAAGTGTTGTTTAAGTGCTCGAGACCACTACACTTGTTGCTTGCAACCTCACTGTCACAGAGGGAACACTAAATGGGCTCATCTTTTATGCCAACATCATTCAGATAAATCATGCCGCTTTCTTTCCAGTAATGCATATTCCTATTTTGACAGAAACAGTTACAATATTCATAGCCTGGCTGAACCTATATAGATCTGGGAATCGAGACCTGCTTCTACAATGGCATGGATCCCTATGCAAAGACCTGGCTGCAGTTTGCCTTTCCCAGTTACATCTGGCTGATAGCTGGTCTGATCATTTTCCTCAGTCGAAGGTACACTCAAGTGACAAGGCTGATGGGCAGGAATGCAGTTAAAGTATTAGCAACATTATTCTTACTTTCATACACAAAGCTACTGCAAACAATCATTGCTGCTCTATCGTTTACAGTTTTAGTATATCCCAACCAGTCCCAGAGCCTTGTATGGCTTCCAGATGGGAACATTCAGTACTTGAAAGGAAAGCTGTTTGCAGCAGCCATAGTTACCCTGACCTTGTCCCTACCTTTCACGTTCATACTCCTTTGTACACAGTGCTTGCAGAAGCTCAACCTTCGGATATTCATTTGGGTAGTGAAAATCAAACCTCTTCTTGATGCCTACGTTGGTCCTTATAAGGATAGGTACCGGTTTTGGACAGGGTTCCTGCTGTTAGTCCGCGTTGTCCTCCTTGTAACGTTCACGGTGAATCTTCTTGGAGGTCCAAACTTCAGGTTGCTAACAACTACGATTGCCTGTTTCTTTGTCTTCAGCATGGCATGGTGGCATCATGGGATATACAGGAAATGGCCGTTAGACATCCTTGAATCCTCTTACTTTCTTTATCTGGGTTGCCTTTCTGTTGCCGTGATCTCTGTCGGTGAAAGTGAATATGGCAAACTAGCTACACCTCAGTCAGCATTGCACTTGTGACCTTTATTGGAACTCTGGTCTACCACACCTGCAAACAAATTCGAAAGTGGAAGGTTTGGAGGAGTCTTTCAATTAGGTTGCACAGTAAGAACACACACAGGATGGAACTGGAACCTCTTGTTCAAGAAGAAGAGGATAAGCCAGTTCGGGCAGAACCATACCGCGAACCACTGATTTATGAATTCTATTAGCTAGAACAGGTCACAACATACTATTTCAGCTAGAGCATATGTAGAAACATTTATGTGAATAGTAGCATTACATCACTCAAATACGAGTCCGTTTGGTATCAGTAGCTGTACATCCAATAGACTGTACCTACAATGGCTTCATATTTAGTATATTCACTGCAGATGTTTCATTGGGCTACAGCCGGCACCATGCACATCAGTTTTTGTCGAGTGGAAAACCTCTGTCTGTCCTGTCCGTAAACCTACCACATGCAATATTATAAGTGTCTCACAATCGCCCCATAATTTAATACTGGCACATGCCCGAGATTAATGCAGTAGCCAGCCCTCATGTAGATTGTACAGTCTTGCTTCAATACATGCAGATGACATGTCCTCCAAAACAGCTGTCAACATGAGTGCTGACAGTATAGCTGATCATGAAGATATGCCTCAGACTTTGTGGATACTTCAGAATATCCACTAGCCTTGCTTGTCTGTTCCGAGGCTATATATATATAGCTGTTTGCGCTTGCAGGTAGATACGGTTTGTACCTGTTACTGTACTGCATAGCATGGCAATAGGGTCTGGGAAGTTGGAACGAGACTAGACTAGATCATGGATAATGTACTATATTATCCATGACTAGATCGACTAGTACATACGTGACGTCACACAATACAACTTATGCGCGCGCCACCTGTGTAGGAGTTTCTGATGAAATCCCTTCGCATCCAGTGTGGATAATGTGAGTTATCTCCATTGATGAAGGCACGCCGGCGATGGATGCCTCCTTTAGGCGTCCTCTCTCGAAGGGAAGCAAAGAACTGTCCTAAACCGTGTTCTTCCTTCCTATTTGCAGGGGTGTCAGAAATCACAGTCGTAGTCGTAGTCGTGAAAGGAGGCGCCGTGACAGGTCCCGAAGTCGCAGCCCTGCTCGGGGAAGGGCTCGAGAGAGGGACAGGGAGCGAGGGAAGGCGAAAAGAAAAGCAAGGAGCCCATCTTCCAGGTGAGAGTAGGTGCGCTTTATTTAGAAAACATGGCCCTTCTACACAGCAGTAGTATTGGGCCCCAATGCATGATTACATTATACTCGTACAAGATTATGCAAAATCATGATTGTGACTGATTGGTGGGGAGAAGGCCAGTAGTATCCTAGTATGGGCTCCTTTCACCATTATTCTCACTGGTGAAATAGGTCCCCCCGGGCCCCATGTTACCGGTAATATGAGGCCAGGGGGGTCCCATTCTACCATAACAACATTGCGAGCACAGCCTTTTACAATCGAGGATTAGAGACTCTGGTGTGCTACCGTTGAGTACATATTACCTAAGTGGGTACGACCGTAGATCTAGCCTCGTTCCCAGGCCCGAGACACGGCGAGGAGAAAAAGGCCTGGTTTCCACTGTTTGCGTATGTGCTAACTAGCGGTGGAATTCCACCGGCACCGTGGATGTTCGATTATGTTTGTACACTTGTGACGTCGAAGTGGATAACGTGATCCGTACAGTTAAACTAGCTAGCGAGTACTTAGTACTGCGTGCGTTACAACAGCTCTCGATTGTGCTCTCCTATATCCTCAGGCGGCAAGGCGCTCCTGAATTGAGGTAGAACAGCGACCTGCGATTGAACGATCGCACTGACCGGGTGGAGTCAGTATGCTACCAGACTCTTCCGTTTGTTTTGAATAAAGAATGTCCGGTAAGTCTGTTGCTGATGGCAGTGCAATTGTGGTTGTGTCGCCTCTCATCTCGCGGATCGAGGACCAGTGTTAGCAAAATAGGTAGCGTCACACCCTCGACCATGTGACTACGAAGACGTCATTTGCACCCTCCCCCTTATGAATACGTGTTACGGTCACAGATAATTAAGCGCATGCGCAAACAGTGGAAACCAGGCCCTTTCTCCTCCCTCTCTCAGGCCTGGGAACTAGGCTACCATAGACCCTACTCTCACGGGCCAGAGTCTTTTTCCTGTTTTGGGGTGTGTGGCTGGAAGAGCGTTGGGGGGGGGGGGGGGGGGGGGGGGAGTCTGGTGTCTCTGGGCTCTAGTCCGTTTCAACACAGAATGCAATGATTGGTAAGTCGTGCGGTAAAATGCAATCATTTACTGGATTTGAATTAACAAGGCATGCGGGAAAACGAAGCTATAGTATAGTAGTACAGTATATAGATCAGTGTTCGTTACAGCAAGTAACAAGAGCAATCACATTAGGCGTTAAAGGCAGCCAGGAGCATCGACAGACTTGCCTCTTCCGGTAGGTAGACTGAGAATGCCAAACAGGGTTGCCGTCTTTATAATTACACAGATTTGTCTTATCAATCCTCCCTCACTGCTTGAGCTCTTAGCCATACCTTGCTCCACATTGCCTGCCTTGCCAGTCGACTTGATCACTTGATCCAGTAGAGTACATGTTAGATAGAGATGCCAGCCATGATGAAACTAGTCTCGTGCCCCAGCAGGAAACCTACGGAATAACTCTCAGTCTTCATTTAATATTCATAGTTCAGCTAACCTCCTGAAACCGGACAGAACCGGAAGTCCTGCGCGTGAAAGACCGAGATTTCTGCGCAAAGTCACCAGACCCTCTTTCCCGCAAGGGGTGGGGTCTGGGCACGAACGAGACCATGGTAAAACCAGCTTGCATGCCAAGCAGATGTGTTTCCTCAATTTCCATTTCCTTATTTCCTCCTTTTACTGTAAAGTTTGGATGTTTGTTGATTGTCATTACATGGCCATGTTGAACACTAATACTGCCTGCTATTGTCTTCTTTCTGCAACAGTTCATCGTCTGCAAGTAGCAGTGGTAGTTCCAGTGCTTCACGGTCACGTTCAGGCTCCCGATCCAGTTCAAGCAGTTCGAGCAGTTCCTCTGGGAGTTCATCGCGCAGCAGCAGTGCCTCGAGCAGCAGTAGTGTGCACTCCGGAGCCAGCAAGACAAAGACAAAGAAAGCTGCCGTGAAACCGACGGAGAAAAAGTTGAAGATAGACAGCAAGAGTGCTTCTAAATCCCCTCCTCCTAAGGTTGAAGCAAAGACTAAAAGTAAAAGTAGGAGTAGGTCTCCTTCTTCAAGTGATAGCAGTTCCTCACGATCAAGGTCTCGTGGGCGGTACAAAAGATCACAGAGATCAAGGTCTGCATCTCCTAAGCCACGAAGGCAACGCTCCCCAAGCCCCAAATCTTGCAAGGTGTGTATATCCAAGCTGACAAAGAATGTAAACAAGGGACACATTGAGGAGATATTTGCCAACTATGGGAAGATCAAGTCTGTTGATCTGCCATTGGACAGAATGAACTACATCTCACGAGGGTATGCTTATGTGGAATTCGACGCATCAGAAAATGCTGAGAAAGCAATGAAATTCATGGACGGGGCGTGGATTGATGGCCAGATAGTCCAAGTGCAAATGGTCATCCCAATTAAGCCCCCACCTCCACGATACCGACCACGTTCTCCTCCCCGGCGGCGTTACCGTCCCTCTCCTCCCAGGTACCGGAGGCGCTCCCCTCCACCAAGGCGTTACAGCAGAAGGTCTCGATCACGCACCCCTCCCCGGCGAAGGAAATCTCCCAGTAGGTCAAGATCACGTTCACCCAGGAGACGAAGAAGAGGGCGGTCCAGTTCTAGTGAATCTAGGTGACCCATTGTACAAGGGCTAACATAGATCCTAATTACATGCAATCCTTGAATTATTTTAACATTCTTTGTATACTACACACTTTTTGGTTTCATGCTACGTTACAGTAATTGCAGCACTATAGTTAATATGCCACCCTCAGTGCACTATGGGAAAACAATTTTTCACAAGTGGCAGCTCAGAGGCATAGCCTCGTTCCTAGACCTTCAAAAACTGGTTGTGAAGAGGGCCTGGGAGTGAGGCTAGCGATCTGTACATTAATTGGTTTAGCGGGGATGCTATTTCTGGTGCTAATTACTGGGAGAAAGTAATTATTGAAGGATTATGCAACTTCAGGGTGATAATATGAAATGTTAGCCTCATCCCAGACACCTGCGCACGCCGTACATTCATTATGCAACCAAAATAGTGCGGGCCTGCATGGGAACAAGGCTAACAGAACTAAATGCATGACTGCAATTGTGTATTAGAAGAAATCACAACCACTGTCTGAATGCTAATGTGGGGTTAAGATATGTCCTGCATGCTAACTTGTCTTCTAACCCGGAGTTCAGTATGGGGCCAAGTCCTCCATGTTAGGCAGAACCAACTTCTGCAGAAATGAAACGATGAAGTGCATTGGGTACACGGGCCAACATACAGTGGTGTGTGTGTGAGGCTTAGTGCTGCTGTAAGTGTCCCAAGTTGGTCCAATTTCTCTCGCTCAGGGAGTTGGGGGTGGGGCATCATAATGCTCCACCCCCAAATTCCTGAGCAAGAGAAATTGGTCTTGATATATAGACTATAGTCATGGAAGTGCAAGAAACATTGTTGGTCTACCTCCATAGACTACGTACACGGAAGTGTACTTGTGTGTCACACACTCCACACTCGATGTGAATATTTTGCCGGTTTAATTTAAGCCAAATTTGGCAGAAACAGCACTCCCGGTGAGCGACAGATCCCTGCTCAGTACGGCATCAGCACACCAAGGATTAGCCTCGTTCCCAGGCACGAGGCTCACCAATGATGATACACAGTGCCACAGTGAAGGCAGCAGAGATAGTCTTGTGATCCAATTTCTACATGTACACTCATTTTTAGGACATCAGTTCATACTGATCACAATGGCACAATACCAAGCTTCATATCACATGGATACAACATGTCTTTATTTAGACAATGCATAATTAGAAATCGGCCAAAGATGAGTTAAAAATGATGATTAGGGTCACGAGTGAGGGTGATGGCATGATTAGGTAGTCTCGTTCCCAGTCCCATGCCCAGCTTTTTGTTGCTTGCAGTACGGAAAAATAAAAGCAGGGAGGGCCTGGTACATTTCCTCACGTGAGCATGATGTAGTGGACAGATGGCAAAATTTTCAGAACGAGGATGCTACGTTTGTGCGTTATTCAACCATCTACACGTTCAATGCTCAGTGAGTGTGACAGTAGTCCCCCGCTGGCTAGATACGTGTGGTATGTTACATGTTACCTTCATTCTTCTTGCTGTTCTGAGACCCAGTACGCCCACGTTCGCTTTAGGCCTTTTCTACCGTCTTTCTACCCTTGACATCACTCATGTGACATGATGTGAGGAAATGTACCAGGCCCTCCCCGTTTTTCCGTACTGCAAGCGACAAAAGCTGGGCGAGTGACTGGGAGCGAGGCTAATGATTAGGGCTATGAGTGTATGATTAGGGTCAGCTAGGGTGATGGCACAGATTAGCTAAACAATCTGTTTTCCATGATCATAGTAATTTCTTGTAATACCACCCCAGCCCTGCAGTAAAGTGAACCTAAGCAGTTCTGTATGTTAACGTATTACTTCAGCAATCCATTGTTCTACAGTATACCTGAGCAGTGTCCCGTCTATTGTTTTGGTGTTCAGCTGTTTGAATTCACTGGGCATTGGCAACACTGCCTTCCATACCATGCAGACTCACTGATCTCTGGCTTAGGTCAACTTATGACCTCCACCACCTTCTCCTTGAGGATCTCACACTATGCATGGAGGAAGCTCTCACACGTGACTGTGTGTGTGTGTGTGTGTGTGTGTGTGTGTGTGTGTGTGTGTGTGTGTGTGTGTGTGTGTGTGTGTGTGTGTGTGTGTGTGTGTGTGTGTGTGTGTGTGTGTGTGTGTGTGTGTGTGTGTGTTGTGTGTGTGACTGGGATCAGAATGGAATCAAGCTGTCAATGTACGTATCATGCCTAATGCACGCACTGCATGCGTACGTGTGACCTAGCTGACCCCGTGCTTACATGTATCTATGATCTGTAGCTAGTGTGAGTTTGAGAGAGATAAAGACGTCGATTGTGGCCATGCGAGGCTTTTGTGGAGATGTCAACTGCGCTCATAATTTGATTGACTCCATACGTAGCTGTTTGAGTTCTGCAAGCCCTGGAGGCACCGCACACTTGTCCACTGAGCTGAGTCTCAAGGTTGTAAATCCGCACCGTCAAGTCCTTGTGGCATTGGCCGGCAGGAAACCTGCAACTTTCCTAAGCGTTATCAACATTCCTGAGTGTGACACGTACCGGTACATATGTACATACGCATGTACGTACGTATATTGCAAGAATAGATCCCCCTTTCAGAGACTTGCGCTAATGCACTCATTCCCTGGTAATAACGAAGTGTGGATACTTTTGGCCTATTGAACAAAGCACTCAAGAGCTTCAGAAGGGAACGATCCAGCCATCAAGGACAACCTTTATTTTGCATCCACGGAGGAATTATATTTTCACTGGAGGTCTCTTTTTGCCTATGGATGGTGACTTAAGCCAACATTTTGTTTCCCAGTGGAATGCAATTAACTGTAACAGTCACATCCAATTATTGCCCAACAACTTTCAAATGTGCAACTTGCGAAGCGAGTTAGAGAGGCTCGATCATGAAGCTCTGGACAGTAGTAACCATTGGAAGGTGTTCCTTCAGCAGTATATACGTAGTAACAAAGTAATTTTCCAGTGCCGGTTAGAAGGCTCACGAGTACATCCCGTCTGCTGAAGGAGTTCTTCACTGCTAATTCTTGCTTGAGGCACAACCTTGGATAGCCTAGTTGCGCTTTGCAGCGATGGCAATCCGTGCACGCCCCCTCGTGGAAAAAGAGGCTGGCTTGTGAGACTAGTCTGCACAAGATTGACTGCCACCACGTCACTGAATAGCTACCCACCTTTAAGGAGGCCATCTCCACAGTATCTGCCGACTCCCTCATCTCTTCTTCAGTCTTCTCCTTCGTAAGAGAGATGTGAACTCTTCTGTATGCGAATAGGAGTTCATGAAAACCCTGGAGGGATGATTGCCACGTGCATGCTTAGCTACTAGGTTATGAAATCTAGTTCGACTTCCAGTAATAGTCAGGCTCCACCACTTTCCCATTACTTACTGCCTCTCTCCTCCCTGCCTTCCGTCTATAACTTTCCCTAGCTCCCTCTCCTACACTCCAGTCTCTCCACTTGCCTTCGTACTACTATTTAGAACCCAACAACCTCAGCCTCGTTCCGAGACGCCAAGCTTTTCAAACCTATTCACCTGTGGGTTGCATGGGGACGGGGCTAGGGTGGTTGCATGGGGACGGGGCTAGGGTGGTTGCATGGGGGCTGGTGCATGGGGATTGGGGTGGGGCTCAATGAAAGTCCCATCAGCGCTGCAATAGCTAGCTGGTCTCCCTGGGAGTCCGACATACCATGGTGGTGCACAGCACTAATGACAATAACTAAAGACTAGGAACCAATGAGAAGTGTAACAATTGTAATGAAGGTAATTACATCAATACAAAAGAAATTAATAAGTTCTGTTTAACAAATTAAAAGTTACATGTAGTTCATCTAGAAAAAAGACTGCAAGGGTGTTAAAGACACAACAATTCAAACCACATTCTTGCACACCCCGTCCCAAGTGCACCCCCATGCTCCCACTCCAGGCCTGCCACCACCCCAGCCCCACCCTCCCATGCATGCTCCCCAGCCCCACCCCCCATGCTCCCACCCTCCCATGCTCCCACCCTCCCATGCCCCCCAGCCCCACCCCCATGCTCCCAGCCCCACCCCCCATGCTCCCACCCTCCCATGCCTCCAGCCCCACCCCCACCCCCATGCTCCCACCCCAGCCCCACCCCCCATGCTCCCACCCCAGCCCCACCCCCATGCTCCCACCCCAGCCCCACCCCCCAATGCTCCCACCCCAGCCCCACCCCCCAATGCTCCCACCCCAGCCCCACCCCCCCAATGCTCCCACCCCACCCAACTTACCCTGGTGGTGGAAGGTATTGAGCTGGGTTAAAGTTAGGGTGAGGGCTCACCTCACCTTAACTTCACCCGAGCTAAACCTAACCCGAATGGCTAGGACACAACTGGACTCACTTTATATACTCGCAGACGGCCTGCCAAACGCGTGCAGGAATGCGTGCACGCGCCTGTAACGCTACAATCTGATTGGTTGGAATTCGCGGTAGTTAAATTTTTGGCGGGAAACGACCAGTGCACGCGTAAACCATGGACAGTGAGGAGCGTGCTTCTGTCTCTGTCGTTTTCGTTCGGTCTCTATGGTCGTTGGCCTCCTCCGGTAGGCCCTCCGCCAATGGCGCTCCCTCTGTTGCTGCCCTAGTAAATGACTCTAAATGCTGTTCCGTAGCTAGCTAGCTATACGTTTGGCGTCTGAAAACGAGACCGACTGTATTGCTGTGACAGTCGGGCTTGAGACTCCATTTCTGTAGTCCATCTTGTCGAAGGCAATTGAAGAGATCTAGAGAGAATGGGGAGAAGGAGAGGAAAAGGTAAAGAAAGAAGGGATGGAGGAGGGAGGACTCTCCTGTATATGCTCACGGGATCGAGTTCATTAAAAAAAAAAAAACCCTGCGGAGGTAGCCACTAGCTAGTGTGAATCTACCCAGCGTTGTGAAAGTTTTGTGACCGGTTTACTGTGGAAATCCATGGGAGTGTAAATTGTGATGAACCTGATCCTGGGCCTCCAAGAATATAGGATGCATGCATGACCTCAGGATACTTGTGTTGGTAAACTGTTACAGTAGCCTGCACTTGCATGTACACTGGGGATGATTTGTTGAACAGGGTTCTCAAGAAGTGAGAGTGGTGTGTGGCAGGAGAGGAGAGGGGAGATCCATGCAGTGGTGTAGGTAGTGAAGAGTGCACTCCTATTCAATAGCTACAACAACTCTCAACTGAGGAAGCAGGTCAAATTTGGTCATAATTATTGTAGGCCTGTGTAGCTAGAAATGCTGCAACCAGGATCAGGATTTTGATCCACAAAACGTATTGACCACGTGATCAGTCTCTTCTGAAGCTCTCAAATTACAGGGGTTCAAAAGTAGCCACACCTCCTTTGTAGCTGAGAAAATTTGTTGATCTAGTTGCTGAGTTTTCCTTGATCAGCTCTCAAACAAGCATTTTGGCCATCACACCCCTGATAGCCTGAGGGAATGTGGCTAGAATCCCCCACCGTGGATAGACCTCCTAGTGATTTATTTACGTGAACAACACTGCTACAGCAGCAGTGCTTGCATGTTTTTGTGCCACAGTGAACGTCAAGGTCTGCAGTATACTCAGACAACTAGATCCTAGCTTCTATTGTTCTACAGCATGAAGTTCCGTTGATTTCATTTCACACTTTTGCCTGTTCAAATTTATCTGCCTCCCTCCACTTCTTCTCACCGCAGAAGTCACTGTGTCACCTGGGTGGGGACTTGAGGATGGAAATAGAGTATGAATGGAGGGAGAAGATCGGCATGGGCTTGAGCTCTGTCTGACAGGTAAGGGGGGAAGGGAAGAGAGGAGGGAAAGGAGGAGATCAGGTTTTGATGTAAACTTACAAAGTCCCGTCCCTCAAGAATGTCACTGTTTGGCAATGAACTGGCAATCAGGATGCTTCCCTTGTTCTCTGTATGGGATGATTTGCAGGTTGAGTCGAAGTGGCTTGCTAGCATTCCTCCACCTATCAAAACACTCTGGCATACTACCATCAGAGTATTCAACAATATCAGACCCTCACGCACACACGGATATAGAAGTCTTACCTGACTATAGGGGCGTGGTCAGGGATTGATTCATGTGATGTAGAGACTTGATGTGTAGTGACTAAATGTGCAGGTCTGACACAGCAGCATGCATGAGAGTTAATTGGTAGCTCGACCAGATTATGCTGCATAAATGCTACTGCATGTAAACACTGCATGGGTTCTGGGTGAGAAATATAAACCATCACAGACAGACCTGGTATTGTCTCTATACCACATGAGTGTGAGAAACTGGGAAATAAACACGACCGCTATGCATAAACGTAAGCCTTTCTTCCATAGTTCAGTTCTGAATGCCTCCTCATCTCCAATACAGGTTTTCGTGCAGGTCCTGGGCCCCATTAACAGGGGGTGGTGATCACTGAACTCACTTGAGTATATATCCATAAAAGGCGTTCCTATTTTCTTGAAGGGCAAAGGGCAAATTCCTTTTTTCAGGCGAATCACCCTTCAACAGGGAAACCATGGGCTTCAGTGGGATTCGAATCCATGACAGAGTCAGAGTTGCATACTGGAGACTCTCTCTACCAGTACACCACCGCGCACCCCACACCTCTACAATGACACTAGCACCGTGTTCTAATTATGCATCATTTCGTGTCGATAACTGAATTTGTACCTTGTAGAGTGATGCATAATCAACCCTGTTCCTACCATCCCCTCAGTTATTTGTGTCTGTATTGTTATGCGTGTGTCTGCATTGTGTGTCAGATCTCTCTGATCCTCCATCCCACATAAGCAACAATCCCCCCCCCCCCCCCCCCCCCCCCCCCCCCCGCCACAGGACACAGGATATGCTGTACAGGAATGTACCAGGCCATTCCAACTCTCCTACTTATTGCACACGCAATGCAGGTTATACCTTCTGCATTGAAAGTGGCTACCAGTGTACCATAATGCTAGCCTCGTTCCCAGGCCTTCTACACCTCCAGTTTTTGATCGCTTGCAGTATGCAAAAACGATCAAAAACTGGAGGTGTAGAAGGCCTGGGAACGAGGTTACCATAATGCCTGTTTCTTGGTTGACAAATATGCTCAGTGATGTTCGATAATTCCTCTGGCTTAGCCCTCGGGATTACTTCAAACCCCAGGCATAGACTTACTATAACACCATTTGATTGACACTTGCAGTTTCATACAATAATTATTGGTGACAGCAACTTTCAGAGTGATAATACGGAACGTATAGTCACTAGGATTGAATGCATTGTGTATTAGAATCAAAGTGAAATCACAAACCATTATACTAATGCACACACAGGAACACACAGTACACAGCATGCTGAGCACCTTCATCTGAATGCTAATGTGGGGTTGGGGGGGATATGTCCGGCTGCTGCTTGTCCTCTGCTAACCCAGAGTTCAGTATGGGGATGACCAGGTCCTCCATGTTAGGCAAAACCAACTTCTTCTGCAGAAATGAAGCAATGAAAGTGGTACATATTGTGGTGGTGCATTTCGCTGCGAATGCGAGGCTTACAGCTGCGTGTGTGTGTGAGGCATACAGCTGTGCGTGATGGAAGTGGGATGTTCGTGGGGCGGGACTAGACTAGTGACGCGCGACCTTCGTACTTCAATTTACTAAACCTCGAACTCTGCGAAGAATGTTCAAGAACATTGGGCATGGGCTGGAACAGCTGGGGCTACAAACGGATACAATCGGGGAGTAGCAGTCGAAGCGGATGCAATCGGGGAGCAGCAGTTGAAGCAGATGCAATCGGGGAGCAGCAGTCGAAGCGGACGCAATCGGGGAGCAGCAGCCGAAGCAGACGCAAGCGGCGAGCAGCAGCTGAAGCAGACGTAAACAGGGAGCAGCAGTTGAAGCGGATCGATGCAATCGGGGAGCAGCAGCTGAAGCAGACGCAATCTGGGAGTAGCAGCTCTGCACAGAGAGCTGTCCGGCGCCGGATTACTCACGTAGGCAAACGAGGGAGAAGTAGCTGAGCTCAGCTACTTGTACATATGAAGCATGGAAGAGCTACATGTAGACCAATTTCTCACGCTCAGGAAATTGGGGGCAGGCCCCGCCCCAAACTTCCTGAGTGGTCTACCTTGATAGAAGTGTACTTGTGTGTCACTCTCCACACTCAATGTGAATAGTTTGTCAGTTATGTAAATATGTGGACAAAGCTTGTCACAACAATGTTGATGTAAGGCTGTTAGTACATTACATGTACCTAACACATCTAGGATCTCTAACCAGTCCATATTCACAGTACCAGTCTGTAAAGACAAGCACTTACGTTGACGAGTTCATGCAGTTTCCTTTCGATCCAGTGGGTCACCCTGGTCATGGTGACCTCCCGATGACCCAGCTTCGGCTTGGCCACCAGGTCCAGGGTGGGGCTACCCTTGAAGCCATACCTGTGGGCAGGTGATGCAGGGTGTCAGATGTTGAGCTCCACACAAGTCCAGTTTGACACACTAATAAATACATTGCGTACATGTACCAGTGATGTGTGTACCAGTGATGTGTCACATGGCTGGTACACAATGCAGTGAATAAGAGGTGCCCAGTAAAGCACTTACCCCTTGCACTGTTTGCAGAAATGCGTGGATGCATGCAGATTGTGCTTTATCGATACCATAATTCTAGTCTGCACTACGTTTTATTGGCCTACTGTAACTTTATCTCAACTATGTACGTCAATAAAACACAGTCTGCATCCAAGCGTCCCAATAATTGGTTTCCTTGTAGATCCAATACATTTTGAACCTCAGAGAAAAGGACATCCTCTCTACAAAGGACGGAAATTATATTGTCCCCCATTGTGTACATGTAGTACTATTGCTTGCACATGCGTGCCCAGGGTAACAATCTATCCCAGGGCACATTTGTTACAGGCGGGGGGGGGAGTTGTTTGAATGTACAGCGAAGGCTTGTGCACAAACCCACCACCCACCACACACGTGCAACAACACACCATATAGTATCAGTTGGAGGAGGGGGAACGTTGACAGCCAGTATCCCATCCAGCCTCTTCACCTCCACCGTCAGCACAAGGGGATAGCTGGACACCTTCTCGGCTGCCCTGCGATATATCTTCGTGTTTGCCACTCGCTTTCCAATCTTTGTGACTACATTCATTAAGGCTTTCCTCTTAGAGTGAGTGTGGTCCTGGGTGGGGGAGTGGAGGTCGCTCTCCATGTCAACCTACACAGGGAATAGAGGGCAAAGGAAATAGCACATCAACATGCTGCTTCATCGTTGTATGGAGTCAACTGACACAACTTCGTTGATGTATACATAACCATCGTTACAGCGCTTTGCAGCAATCTTGCAAAGTCCGGTTACAACAGCACCAACGGTATTAACCAATCAAATTGCAGAATAGTTTGTGCTTCCGGCAATTGTGCTTCCGTGCGGGGGGGGGGGCATGAACTACTGATCTATTGTTTTGTTTGTTTGTTTGTTTGTTTTGCTGGTTTGGTTTTGTTGGTTTTTGCATGTATTTTGTCTTGTTTTGTATTTTGTGTTAGTTTTTCCTTTTGTACGGTAGTGTGTGTTAATGTATTTTATTTTTTAATTTTTCCCCTTGGTCCTGTATTGTAAGTTATTCTACAGCTGTAGAGCAGCCCATTCTGTAAAATTGTATTAGCGTTTGAATTCTGTTCGCTGATTGGTTGATACAGTTGATGCTCTGCTGACCTGACATTGCGAGAATGCTGCAAAGTGCTGTATTATAAGATTTTGAACAGTGTACGTGTGTGTAATGGAAGTGGGACGTTCGGGGTGTGGGACTAGTCTAGAGACACGCGACCATTGTATGTTACTACAACCTCTGAACCTTGAACTCTGCAAAGAATGCTCGAGAACGTTAGGCAGGGGCTGGAACCTTCCAGAACGGCTGGGGCTGCAAGCGGATGCAATCGAGGACTAAAGTTGCTTACAAGTATAAGTTACGGAACCTAATGATATATGGGACATACGTTAGTCAACCAGTTATATGTCACACAGTAAACACAGCCCTCTCCATGGTTTCAGTATAGGTACGGGAATAAAGTTAACAACAACCTGGACGTGGGTGGCTGCCTCCTCCACAGAGTGTGACAGGGAGGCCCCCTCCACGGAGTGTGATAGGGAGGCCCCTTCATCATCTGACCCGCTGTCAATCTCCTCTTGGGGGTCCACTGGGGATTCGAGGGCCACTGTCTTCACTCCTCCATGGGCGTGGAGGTGAGGGGGTGCCTTAGGACGCTGTGGTGAGATCCTGCAGGGAGGCGAACAAAGTTTGGGAGGGACTATGATGGTTGTACGGTCCAGTTATCCTCACACATCAGGGCCATAGGAAGCCCCAAAAAACCTGTCCGGCCAATATTATAATAGCACAATTACACGCCACCAAGGTACGTTTCGGTTATCAGGATGGGCTCTCGTGGCACCTTCGTGCTTTGCACTGCAAATTCCAGATGTACGAGGATTTCAGGTCTCAGTGGGAACGAGACTACGGACTGTGCTGGTCTCGCTTGAGCGCTTGCTCTTTTGTGCATGCTCACGCGATACATTTTTTTTGAAGGTCAAAACCGGTATGGCCATGGCCGGACCGGCCGTAGTGATTCCTACAGCTATGCACATTTCCCGATACTGCACAGCGTGCACACAGGGTTGAAGAAGTCAATCCACTTACCTAACACTATCCTTGGCCTTTGTAAAGGAAGGCCCTTTCTGCATCCCCCCCTTTGCTCCCTCGTCTCCCTCATCCTCCTCCTTCTTCCCCAACTTCAACTTTGTTTCGATGGTCATCACAAACTGTCCCACATACGTCACATCCAGGAACACCCATATTCCCTGCATATCCAGCTTTGGGCCGTCATGAAGGCGGTTGATTACTGGCATGTCATTGCCAAGCTGGACATCAGTCAGTCGAAGCTGTTCCATGAAGGAAGGTGTTTTCACTCGAATCAACTTGCGCTGGATGCGGCTCACGACCCAATTCTTCCACCTCTCCTCGTGCCACACATCCCAGCAGAGTCTCGCTGCGAGAGAATTGATCCAGTCCGTCTCCTTGGGGGGCTTCAGAGGGCGGGGGACAAATTCATAGCTACTCTCGTCGAGAGAGTCTGACGATCTCAAATGAGAAGTTGACGAGGACCGTGCTCCAGTGTGTGACTGAGGAGAGGGATCAACACTTGTCCCGGCGGCAATGCTGCCAGAACTGACGGTGGCAGACAACTGTCTCCCTGGATGTTGCAGTGACGGCCTAGAGATGCTCACTGCACTGAGTCCTTCCTCCTCATTTTCGGCATGATACTTGACCCGGGGTGATGGTTGTCTACCGCCATGGGCTTGAGATTGGAGACTGCCTCTCTTGCGTAACTTACTGTGTGCCACAGTAGCGTCAGAATGGAGAGGATCTGTAGGAAAATACTGTTCCATGTAGGCAAAGAAGTTCTTCTGCCGTGTGATTAGGACATCAGAAGTGTCTCCGCTGGCAGCAGACTTTAGTCGCCTATACCAATCCTCCTTTTCCCTGGACGTGTGGGTGAAGACGTAGATGCAGTACTTCTTCTCAGGCCATGATATCCTGATCGGAAACTTCTTACTCCAACGACGCTTCCGATTTTGGGCTACTTCTTCTGGTACAAGTGCAATGCTATAGTGACGGACGTCCACAACTCTTTGCTCTAAGACCTTCTCAGAGTCCCAGACCTTTATGGTCAGCTCATAGTCGTCAAGCAGCTGAAGACTAGCCATGTTCCGCTGGCTCGGATGGTGGGTGGCAAAGTCGTACCTCCAAGTGGCCGTGAACTTCTTGCTCTGTTGTTGAGAGGATTAAAATAGGTAATGAGAACACAAGAGTCACATGTGTCTGGACAAAGTCAGATTCATCAGACACTTGACTACACATTAGATTACATACCATATCAAAATCTGGTGTCGGTACAAAGGAATGTGTTAGCCACTCTCTGTCCGGCTGATCACGTGTGCACATGGCAAAGCCACACGCATGTGACTGGCCGTGTGGACAGGGTCTAGTGGCTAGACTGGACAGATATATGCCCTGACATAGCCTACATGTATCTCCCAAAGTCAGAAGTGAAGTCATGAAGCCAAATGTCTGACTATTCAGACATCACTAGTTGTTAAAGGGTAAATTAACAGGCTGAGTTATCAGATTACTGAGATTCCAGGGTACTATCAGGTCATCACCACATCAGTTCTTGGATTGGAATGTAGGGGGAGTAGTGTTACAGAGTAGTGGCACAACCCATGGTGAGATAGCCTCGTTCCAGGGGCTTGGTACTTGGGAGAAAAGCTCAATTACTGAGCGCCTGGGAATGAGGCGAATGGTAAGAAAGCATTGTACTACATAGGAATCGCAAGCAGATGCTCACTCAATGGTGTCATGTGCATAATCATGTAGTTGCTCTAGCAATGTCAATTGAGATTCCATAATGGGCGATGACATAGTCAACGCTTGTGTGTGCACGTGCCACACACACCAGTACACATAAAAAAATCTACATACATGTACACATAGCAGAGGTAAGACCCCCACAGAAAACTACAAAAATTGTAAGTTCCTCCCTCCAAATGCTACCAAAATAGGAATTGTCAATCACATCACTGTTACTAAAAATAGTGACATTACTATGGTCATGCATGCCTAAACACACACTGAGTGTTCCCCTAGTGATATGCTGTTATGCATGGCCAGTGTTGGGGAAAACTCCACACTATTGTACTCACACCAGTGAACTGAGAAACTGAAAAACAGGCACTTCCAGTTCCGAGTGTACATGTGGTACGAAGGGACTTCCTATTCAGAGTGTACATGTGGTACGAAGGGACTTCCTATTCAGAGTGTACATGTGGTACGAAGGGACTTCCTATTCAGAGTGTACATGTGGTACGAAGGGACTTCCTATTCAGAGTGTACATGTGGTACGAAATACATGGTATGTAACACTGGGTCATGTTTATAACCACGTACAGGGTTGATTAGAAGGCGAACAAAAAGATAGTCTCATTCCCAGATGTTGATCGCCCATCCCAGGAAAAAGGGTCTGCATCAATAATTATGACATTTCACTCAGTCCTATGATGCGGATGTCTAGAAAGTTGGATGGTCAATCATAGCCAAGATACATGTAGAGCAGTGCTTACTGCTTTTGGGGGAACTGAGGTCTGGGAACTATATCAAGAGTGCACAGACAATACAGCTAGGAGCTGCAGACTATCATTACCCAGCGCGTGCATGTGCAGTCGGGTAAAGCAATGCTGTCATATCTGTGTGTCTGTCTGTTGGCAGAAAATGCTTCAAGCACGTTAGCTAAGTCATTCACAGACATCATACTCAACGCAAAACAATGAACGTTCGGACGTTTCTGTACCTGATAGAAGTCAAGGCGGTTCTTTTCACTGTTAATTCAGCTACTTCCTATTATCGGTTTCTTGGCTCCACCCATTTCGAAATTGCACATGACATCATCATGATAATTGACCGTACACTACACTGGCATGCCCACTGAGGCACAACACAAGGCGTGCAGGGTAAGTATTCCACGAACACACTCTACGTAGCTGTTGCTGTGTGCATTGCTGTACACACACAGCTATGGGGGGATTCTTGCCTTGTGTGCTGCGGCCACTCCATTGGCATTCTTTTTCACTCCTACTTGACTTAAGTTTCTGAGCAAATTTAATACACATTCCCCAAATGTGTCTAAGTGTTGGATGACACGTACATACTATTCAGTGGTGGCCTCTGCTTGGATGCATGTACCACTCAACACCAAGTCATCCCTCACACCCAGACTCATATATCCCTCATACCCAGACTCATCCCTCACACCCAGACTCGTCCCTCACACCCAGACTCATCCCTCATACCCAGACTCATCCCTCACACCAAGACTCATCCCTCACGTGTGAGGGGTGAGTCTGGGTATGAGGGACGAGTCTGGGTGTGAGAGATGAGTCTGGCTCACCAGACTCATCCCTCACACCCAGACTCACCCCTCACACCCAGACTCATCCCTCATCCCTCACACCCAGACTCGTCCCTCACACCCAGACTCACCCCTCACACCCAGACTCATCCCTCATCCCTCACACCCAGACTCGTCCCTCACACCCAGACTCACCCCTCACACCCAGACTCATCCCTCATCCCTCACACCCAGACTCGTCCCTCACACCCAGACTCACCCCTCACACCCAGACTCGTCCCTCACACCCAGACTCACCCCTCACACCCAGACTCATCCCTCATCCCTCACACCCAGACTCGTCCCTCACACCCAGACTCATCGCTCAAATCCAGACTCATCCCTCACACCCAGACCTCATCCCTCACACCCTCTCAGACCGTCCCTCACACCCAGACTTGTCCCGCACACCCTCTCAGACCATCCCTCACACCCAGAATGACAGACTACAGACTGCTGAGGGTTCACTCAGGAGCAAGCTCAGGAAGCGTTGTGGGTGGGGACTAGTTCAGAATGGGTGTGTAAATTTGCAATTAAATCTGCCAATAAAATTAATGAGGGTGGGCCTACTTTCAACCGTGGGCTTATTTTCAAGAATGGGCTTATTTTTCAAGAATGGGCGTATTTCAAGGGTGACCGTGGGCCTATTTTCAAGGGTGACCAAGAGTTATTTTCAAGGCTGGGCTTATTTTGGCAGGCAGGACAGGGACAATATGAACTATTCATAACCCCTGCTAGACAATGGTGAACACCAACAAACCCACTTCAGATGTGTGAATGATGCACATACCTTATACACTCTGACGGTATCAAAGTTGACATTCATCCTCTTGACAAATGAGTCCGACAGCTGGGTTGTGCTATTCTTCTTCTCCTTAACCTCCTCATTTTTCTCCACCTGATGGACGTAGTAGACAAATGCAACCCCAAGTGTGAGATACACGAGCAGAAATCCGGCCAGCAGACCAGCAAGGTAGTCGGAGAAGCTGAGTGAATAATGGAAGTAGAGGACGCCTGCCAGCAGCAGGTGGTATCCAATGGAAAGAGAGGGTGCCTCGTCATCGACTGCAATGCTCTCCGGTTCACCAACAGCTTTGTCAGCTTTGGTGACATCGCTGGCTTGCATTCGACCATCGTTTGTGTCACTAGGGAGGGAAAGCCTTCGTATGTCATCTTGCTGTACTATGTCATCCGGAAACAGTTCACCACTGGACTGATCACCATTCTCACGATGCGAATCGCTCAGGACATTTTCAGGAGAAGGGGAGATGGTTGCTCTAGGTAATATTCTCGGAGGTGATGCTTTAACCACTCTGGCCTGAGCTCTGTCCTCACCCACGTCGTGCTTCTCTGATGATGCCATACTACTTGGCTTGCTGGTTCTGTTTCTCCGCTGGAGATTCGGAGAAAACTTGGGTCTTGGTGGTGGTGCTCTGCCCTCCCTGTTACGTTTCGTGAGGACGGGAGCATGAGATGAAGCGCTGAACGTTGGACCAGAAGGTTTGGGAGGCTTCCTCTTGTTTGATTGCTTCTTGGACTTTTCTGCAGCAAAGTAGTCTTCCTGGAGAGCAAACAGCTCATCATCCTTATCAACAAGCTCAAATGAGCCTATACCTGCCGCTCCCTTCTCCCCAAAATGTTCTGTTCTTCTCTGATGTGCACTTTGCGAGGGGGAGTTAGGAGTGAGTGGGTGTTTGGTGGTGGTAGTCAGCGTGGGTTGGTCCTCGGACAGCGTGTGTAGCCTTGGATCGGGGACACTGTCAGCTGGAGCTGGAGAGGAGCTGCACGCTCCGTTTCCTCCTTCTTGGCTACGTGTACGTCTTTCCCGCTGTTGAGCTACAGTATTAGTACTGTCACATCTTTCCTGCAGCTCAGATTTCTCAATGGGAATTACTGACTCCATTTGTGTTTCTTCACGACCTCTGCCATTTCTGTTCACATTACCACTCTCCATTTCTGGTTTGTTCTCCTCAAGCTCTGCCTGCAATTGAACCTCATGTTCAACTATCGCTGCAGCTGGGTGGCTGGTTAAGAAGTGGCTGTCATCCTCATAGCTGGATGGCAGGGAACTCAGAGGAGACTCACGAAGAGAGAGAGGATCTTCAGGTCTCAGGTTCGTAATACCATGCTCCATGAGTTCATCGACACTCGGAAGGTCCAATTCGAGTGCAGTCATCAACTCAGTCTCGTCAGGAAAAGCATCATCAGTGAAGTCATGTGGAGAGTGAGCTGCATCAAGATCTTGAGATTCAGGGTGTGCAAACGTCTGCGACTCTCTGAGGTTCTCATCTGTCACAACAATTCTCGTGTCAGATTGCTCAACTGTCATGTGTGTTTGCTGATCACCCTCATCACAATTCGTGTCTCTTTCACTTGGTGAGTTCTCTGTTATCAAATTCTCCTCCGAAGAGTTTAAAGGCCCCGAAGGTCCTGTTGACTGTGGTGGAGGGAGGTCTGTCACATTTTCTGTATGTTTCAGTGAACTACTTGCATTGCTACTGGGGGTGTGTTGTTCCGAAACGAGTTTACTCTCACTTTTTCCTACCACTGTACCCACTTCAGCCACAGCCAGCCCCAAAAGTGGATCACTCTGCTGCTCTTCAAACTCAGGTGCATCCCCTTGCCCCAGCGAGTCCTCCAGCCCGCTGGCACCCCAATCCTGCCCTCTGTGACTATGGAGGTGGTGGTCGGATGGGTGCCCCAACAATTGCCACCCCTCTTCTGAATCAACGTTATTGAACTCGTCGTTCAAAGCAGCTTCGAAGTCGTCGTCGATGGAACTCAGCGTGACGCCTGGCGAAGAGTGCCCCCACTCTTTCTTGAGGGAGGGAGGAGGAAGGACGCGACCATGACCACGACTCGCTTGGGATTTGTGTTGTACGTGAGTCTGGACCGATCGAATCCGATCTTTCGCTCTCTCCTTTACCCGTCGTATTCTCTTCGACATAACGCTAGTAGTACTTGCTGTGTAGGTGGTGCTAGTCTAGCCTAGCTCCTGTCAGCAGCTGGTGTGCTGTTACCCTACGTCATATTGTCATATGATATCTGGATGTAATTAGGGAAAACCCCATCTACCATCTGTGCAGTACAAGTGATGGAGTTCTCTTGGACACTGCTACTACTAGCAAGTCTGCTGTGCTTGTTGGTGGGGGCAACCAAAGAAGGCGGGCAGTATTGCATCATTGGAGCTGGACCTGCAGGTTTGTGACTGCAACATAGATGCGTACGCACACACCTCCACTGGTAAGGCCAGGCTGTGTAATTCTGTAATTGCAGAGATAGTGGCTGGGGCCTGGGCTATTCCATTACACCGTATCCCCTGTTGATGAGCTGGCTATTTACCTACCCCAGGACAGAAATTGTACCTTCTAGACCATACAACAGATCTAGAACATTTGCAACAGAATGCGGAAATTTGACAAATCCCCCTAGTAGTTACTCGTCAATAGGGGGTGTATCTTTATTTAATAGTCAAGGGTTACTTACCACAGTCAACTGTACATCTTGACTCCATATACCAAGGAAGGAGGTGGAGTTGCTACGCATTGTTATATTATTGGGTCAAATGGCAAAATGTGCGTGTAGTCAATGGCTGAAATACAGTGCAGTCAGCTGTCATAGCCCCAGCAATCAGTGTAGTCAGTGGTCAATCTCACAGGGAAGAGCTACTCATAGTTTTGCCCCATGGTTGCAGCTGAGATTGTATGGGAGTGACCTTTCCCTTGCCTTCTGTTGAAGTACTATAGGTACATCAGCTTTGAATGGAATGTACCGAAACAACCTGTTAATTCGTACTTGTCTAATACACAGGACTGCAACTTGGATACTTCTTACACCGTGCGGGGAGAGACTATGTCATCTTTGAGAAGAATTCAACCGTGGGTGAGTGAGTACCTCTTACTGTACATGCATGCTACCATTTGTAGCACACTCCATCCATGCAGTGGGGAGGGAAGTAGCCCCGTTCTAGCAACTCAATAAAGTGTGCATTACACGAGCGTGGAAACATTTCCTGCGCACCCGCCTAATACATACCCTAAGCCCTGACCACGCCCCTAAATTAATTATCGAGGCTTGGTATTCTACGTTCCCAGGCCATCATCCAAGTTCATCCCCTACCCTCCCTTTTCCTTTCCCCTCCCTCTCTTCTCCCCCCCCCCCCCCCCCCCCCCCCTTGCAGGAGCCTTCTTCCTCCACTACCCAAGACACAGAACACTCATCTCCATCAACAAGAGGTTTACAGGTAACAGACCAGTCAAGAATGCTTCTGCTGCTAGTGATGAGTATATAGGGATGTGTGCACCTCTGATGGCAATCACCTTGCTATAGCATCCTGCACTGGTATTTGAGTTGAGGAGAGGTTGATTGGTTTCTTTGCCTGGTGTGATATGGGGGGGGGGGGGGGGGGGGGGGGGGGGCTATGGTAAAACCAGTAACTGCAAAACAAAGGGAGCTGTTCTCCGTTAACATGATAATTCCGGCTGAGAGTGGCTGTCATGTTACATGTAGTTGCTTACAGAGTGAGGGTGCTATTGATCTACTTCACGTGTATTGCACAACAGCTGTTGAATATTGTTAATCTTGACTTTATAGGTCATAATTTTCCGTTCTTTGCCTGTCCTCTCCTCGCAGGCAGCACCAACAAGGAGTTCAGCTTCCGTCATGACTGGAACAGCCTCATTAGCGATGATGAGAGCCTTGAGATGAGACACTACTCCAAGAAGTACTTTCCCCATGCAGACGACTATGTATGTAAGCTTTGTGTGCTCTTGATTCTCTAGCCGTATCCATTTCCTTGGTGCTATAAAGGTTGGAGGTCAGGGTTTAACTTAAATATTAGGCTTGCCCTATTTTAAACCATTTGACATAATGGAACCTTTTAACCATCTCCTCAAGTGCATCAATGAAGGTTGCAACCTTCCAAGGTACGTATGTTTTATACTTTGAAAGTGACAGGTAGCCTTCATTTCAATTCAACAAACCTTTGATGCACAATCAGATGAAATATTTCAAGTGCAATTGTCAGACATCAGTTTCCACAGACTCTTACTTCCAGTATACCCAGTCCTTCAATTAGGCTAATATCCCAGTATGTACGAGGTAAACAAGCACATGGCTTGCATGAATCGCTGTCTATGAAGGCGTACCTTCGCAGTGATTACCTGTGGGTTTGTACATCAGTGAAGACTGAGTGACTCCTACAGCATTCTCACTGGATGCACAGCCTCTGGATGGATTGCAGTCTCTTTACCTCCTCGCTCAGGTTCACTATCTGCAAGACTATGCCCAGAAGCTAGACCTGAAGGTGCTGCTGAACACGGAGATAGTCCAGGTGGACAGACTGCAAGACCAGAGTGAGCTCTTCCACCTGACGGACCAGAATGGGATCAGCTACTTCTGCCCAATACTCATCGTCAGGTACACAAGCATACTAGCCTCGTACCCTACAGAGCCTGGGTACGAGGCTAACAAGCATACATGTTTGTTCCTGTAGAGATGTAAACTTGAACATTCTGTAGTGTCCTTGTGTTCATGTCGTCATGTTGTACAGTAGCGACCACAAGTTGTGAAATGCTGCCTGGTGCAAGGCTAGAGCCTCGTTCCCAGACCATTCCCACTGCCAGTATTTGATCACTTGCAGTACCACAATCGATTAAATACTAGCGGTAGAAATGGCCTAGGAATGAGGCTAGCACTGCAAGTGATCCACTACTGACAGTGGAAATGGCCTGGGAATGAGGCTAGCACTGCAAGTGATCAACTACTGACAGTGGAAATGGCCTAGGAATGAGGCTAGCACTGCAAGTGATCAACTACCGACAGTGGAAATGGCCTAGGAATGAGGCTAGCACTGCAAGTGATCAACTACTGACAGTGGAAATGGCCTAGGAATGAGGCTAGCACTGCAAGTGATCAACTACTGACAGTGGAAATGGCCTAGGAATGAGGCTAGCACTGCAAGTGATCCACTACTGACAGTGGAAATGGCCTAGGAATGAGGCTAGCACTGCAAGTGATCAACTACTGACAGTGGAAATGGCCTAGGAATGAGGCTAGCACTGCAAGTGATCCACTACTGACAGTGGAAATGGCCTAGGAATGAGGCTAGCACTGCAAGTGATCAACTACTGACAGTGGAAATGGCCTAGGAATGAGGCTAGCACTGCAAGTGATCCACTACTGACAGTGGAAATGGCCTAGGAATGAGGCTAGCACTGCAAGTGATCAACTACTGACAGTGGAAATGACCTGGGAAGGAGCTAGCAAGGCTATATGTATTTGCATTGTGATTAGACTCACACTGCTATCCTGTACGCAGTGTTCAAAGTAAGAATTCTGTCGAGCAACAGTGAAATTTTAATACAACTTGATGCAGTCATAGATGGACTTTGGGTGGCCATCATAGAAATTGGATGGAGAATGGCCAATGGCCAGGTGTTATTTTGAACTCCGATATGTGCATCATGTGATCTATTTTCCCTTTCTCAGCACTGGTTTGTGGGTTCCCAACATCCCTTCTGGTTTCAGGGGCATAGAGCATGTAGTGGTAAGGAGGCCATGCTCTAGCCTTGTTCCCAGGCTGCACACGGCCTGGGAACGAGGCTACATGTAGCCATGCTCATCCACACCTAGCCTCGTTCCCAGGCCCGAGACGGGAACGAGGCTAATCCACACCTTCTTTGTACAACAACCGTTCAACCCATTCAGTTTCATCAAACCACATCAGATTATTCGCTGTGAGCCATGATCCATTGTATAACGTTCTTACACAGGGCTATGAGTCTATGTCCATTGACCCTGATGACTTCGAAGGGAAGCTGGTACTTATTCTTGGAAGAGGTGATCATTATTCTTAGCAGAAATATGCATCAGTTAGGCAGCTGTCGTATAGAGATCTTGTAGGGAGCTCAAGAACTGAAAAAAGGGATTGTACAACGTTCTTTTGAAATGCTGGATGCATGAGTGGCATGTCACCTTTTCACCTACCATTCCTGATCCTCGAGGTCAGGCACCCAGCAGTTTAGAGGGGTAGTTATAGTAGTGAAGTACGTATAATGGCATCTAATTGTTGTCTGAAGTAAGATATTTGTTTTGCAGGCAATGCTGGGTTTGAGACTGCAGACAACATTGTGGGTAGCGCTGCCTACATTCACATGGCAAGCAGGTATGAAAAGAGTGATTTCTGTAGCACCGTATCGGAGCAGAGTGATGATAATATTATGTTCTGTTTGTTTGTGTTCATTCTCGTGACTAGGTCTCGGATCAAGATGGCCTTCCAGACTCATTACGTTGGTGATTTGAGGTCAGTAGGATGCATATGTGAGGACGTTATAAGTATTACTGATTCAGATTGCCTTAACCCTTTAACCACCGAATTCTTCCCACCAAGACAACACATTTTCATGCATTCAGCGCACACCACTTTCGTAGGTACTCCTCTCCCACAGCATTCGCTCCTCAGCGGCCAAACTTGGTGGGGCCCGCACACATGGAGAGACCTCTCTGGCAATACCGTTAATGATATTCATGACCCCCCACAAGCCCAGCAATCAGAGGTCAAAGGTGGATGTCAGCCGGATTTTCGCCCAGCATTTCCCTAAACTTGGGCCAGATCTGACTGATGGCACACCTTACACCACCAATTTGCAGGTTTTCTTGAGGCCCTGGGTGGGGTCTATGAATATCATTAGAATCAAAAATTCTCGGGTCAATGAATCTCATTAAAATCAAAAGACGCCCACGACAGCCCGAAGGGGGGGCTGCCGCCCCCCCTTCGAAACCCCCCGCCTTGTACGTTTAGTGGGGGAGGCGCGCCGAAATCTGACCAAATTTTTGAGTTCGTGCCTTAAAGTCGTCCCTAGGCCCTCTGAAGACTTTTGGTCTCTTTTTGGACTGGCGAGAAGCCCTACAAGTGCATAGGGTCTAAATGACGCTACTTATGCGTCAATAGGGCTTAAAGGGTTAAGGTGGCACATACCCCTTTACGTTAAGTTACCTAAACAGTCGGGGGCCCCCGACGGTTAAAGGTAACCTAACGTAAAGGGGTATGTGCCACAACACACATCTCTATAATGTACACATTGCACAGCTTGGAGTTCATGTTTGTGTGTTTGCTCAAGGTGATACGCTAAGTTGCTCGTATTCATGGGACCATCTGATCCTGCCACGCAAACATGACAACACGTACTTCTCATTGCTCTAGCAGAAACAGCCTTGAAAGTGAAGCGTCTCCGTGTGCACATGCCACTTTGTGCTTTGGTGGTGGTGGGGGTCAGGGGCGGATACAGGATTTATGAAAGGGGGGGGGGGGGGCACCGTATATGAAACGCTGCTAGAGGCAGTGCATAGAGGCGCGTAGAGCCGATCAGTCCACGCAAAGCGCGGAAAATTTTTCGCCTTCATTTTTCACTTCTCAGGATGGGCTCTCGTGGCACCTTCACGCTTTGCACTGCAAGTTCCAGATGTATGAGGATTGCCAGGTCCCAGGCCTAGTCTCGGAACCAGACCCTTCGTGCGGGGGGGAGGAGGAAAGGGTCTGGCACATCTTACATTCGAGTTGTCCCCAGGTCGGAATGTTCACCTAACGAATCAGAAGCGTTGATTGCGAATGACATCAGGGAAATGATTTTCTCCAGGCTTTCGGTGTCGCCAGTGACTAGACATGGTTGAATCGCTGTGCCGTACCGCGTTACCCGCGGAGTGACTGACAAAATCGAGGAGAGCAACGAGCAAGTCGACTGTGATCGTATGCGTGGTATGCAGTTGATCGCTAATTACCACGCATAATTACGTTCCGTGAGGACCAACTCGAATGTAGGAACGTGCCCAGACCCTTTCCTCCTCCCCCTCCGAAGGTCTGGTTCCGAGACTACCCAGGGCCGCCATGAGCTTCTTCCTTGCTTATTTCGCTCATGAACGTAATACGTACGTACACGGAAGGGTATACTAGATGTGGTCTCGTTCCCAAGCGTTCGGTTTCAGGCACGCACGATATTGCGAGCTGAGGAGGCCATGGCGCCAGGCCAGGAGTTGCAACGTAACGGCAGCTAGCTATATAAAAAAATTTTTCTCTAGCCGGGGGGGGGGGCACCGTCCCCCCTGCCCCCCCCCCCCCCCCCCCCCACCCCCCCCCCACCCCCCCCTTGATCCGCCACTGGTGGTGTGGTGGTGTGTGTGTGTGTGTGTGAGGTGCGTAAAGGTAGGGAGTCACATGGTACTGTTAGTATTTTGATGAAATAGCCGTTTTCTTACAAGATGCTAAAAGATCTTGCAATGAGGCTCTTGGAACATCTTGCACATGGAAATCTTGCAAAGTCACTGTGCAAGAATTGTGCCGCGTTTGCAAAGTTCTTGCAAGAAAACAATTTTTCTTGCAAGTCTTGCAAGAAAGTATGCAAGATTCATAAGATTCTTGCAAGACTGGTGGCACATCTTGCACCATCTTGCAATACTGGTCTACCTGGGATGGTTCTGATCTGCAATCTGTTTCAAACGGCAGAGTTTGGGGTATGTTGCTATCAGATTCATATTCAAAATAGTCAGGTCAATGGCCTATTCTGTTTCCGATGTCATGTAGAAGCAAACACTTTCACTCCTGTACCAACACGCATAAACATTGCAATGTACCCGTCACTCGGATAAAGCAATCTGATTCTGATTGGAACGTCAAGATCTTGGCGCTTGGAACGACAACGGAATAGACCGTTGACCAGACTATTTTCCCCTCTGTGTATGAAAAATTGTCTGGGAACGAGACTTGCTATCTCATTGTGATCAACTGAAACGCAGACATGCAAAGGTCTTTCACCTCTAAATCCATGAAGCATGCATGCAGAGACACTTTGTCCCTCATTACGTAGTAATCTCCTGTGTTTAATTGCAGGGCAATCAACAACCAGCTCGTGGACACCTACCAGCTGAAGTCACTGACGACAATTTGGTAATAAAAAATCCGATCTGCTCTCACATCTGCTGAAATACAGAACTGACCAGGTCCTCTGTAATCCTCTTCTTATGTTGTATTGATTTCAGAGGCGGAACTTACATCGGAAGATGGTGCAGCCATTGAGGAGGAAGACGGAAAGTTTTACCTCCGTGCACCAGGATTTGACGATGTTGACGATCAGTTAGGTGTGTTCATGATTCATATTTGACAGCATGTGTGCAACCTGTGCATGTCACACTGAAGGCCCTCAGCCTATTGATTTCCTGTATCTCCATGTAGCATCTCCATGTGAGTGTTTGTGATCTAGCTGTCTGCCTTCATCTCTGTGCAGATAATGCGCTATTTGAGCATCCATATGATGTCATCATCAGATGTCTGGGTTTCAAGGTAAGTTAACTACATGCATCCCCCCGTCATCCTCTCCTCCCCTCCTCCTCGTCCCCTCCTGCTCTTCCTCCCCCTCCTACTCTTCCTCCTCCCTCCTCCTCCCCTCCTCCCCCCTCCACCTCCCCCTCCCCCCCCTCCCCCTCCCCCTCCCCCCTCCTCCTCCCCCTCCTTCCCCCTCCCCCTCCCCTCCTCCTCCTCCCTCCTCCTCCTCCTCCTCCTCCTCCTCCTCCTCCTCCTCCTCCCCCTCCTCCTCCTCCTCCCCACTCCCCACTCCCCCTCCCCCTCCCCCTCCCCTCCCCTTCCCAACAAGGCAATAATACATAGTCAAGGCTATAGTCGTCATAGTAGCAGCCAATGAATGTCAAGATAGTAGCAACAGCAGTACTAGCCTCGTACCCAGGCCTTCAATCGCGCTGCCATTGGTGAGGTTTTCTGTACGAGGCTACAGCAGTACTAGTAGCAATGGATCAAACCTGTATGTACACATGTCTCTCATGCAGTTTGATTTTACCATATTCAATGAGGGGGGTGCGGCCTCATGGAGCACCAGAGGGAGTAGACAAGTATCCTCACATGAAAGCAAACTACGAGGCTGTTGACATTCCAGGGATGTTTTTTGGTAGGTACATGTACACACACTCGCACACACTCTATGCTGATCTATCAAGCTAGTGCACGAACCTCCAGTGAGCAAGAGAAGTGGTCCAGCTTGATAGACTAGCTATCTGCAAGTAGCAGTGAATACGGTCTAGCCTCTACATAAGCCACGTTAGACTGTAAGTGAAACCAACAACAATGTGAAACCAACAACAATCCATGCAGCATGACAGGTGTGCTAAAGCCTCCTTGTTCACAAAGTGAAGCTGCAATTTGTGTAGCTATAACAGTCATGTACCCATCCACACAGCATCAGCACTCATATTGTAGCCATGACAGTGATGACACAGAGACACGTTAACAACAGAGACATGTTAGCAACTCTTTAGAACACAGGGGCATGTTGATCGCATACCATTCAATTTTTTTCTTTTCCCCTGAATAGCTGGAACATCCACCCACTCCTTGGATTATAGGCGGTCTGCAGGAGCATTCATCCACGGCTACAGATATACAGGTGAACTGGATGTGTGCTCATCTGATTCCTACCGGTTGCGAGAATGCTGCATACAGTGTATGCATTGTAGCTACCAGTATAGTCATTGGAGGCATACAGTCAGAAACCATGCAGAGCGACTGTACTCTAAGGTCCAGCCATCCCCCTCCATCCATCCATCCATCCCCTCCATCCATCCATCCATCTCCCTCCATCTGCCTGTCCATCCGTTCATCATACTCCATCTGTCCATTCATCTCTCCCCATCTGTCCATCCATCTCCCTCCATCTTTCCGTCCATCCATCTCCCTCCATCTGTCCGTCCATCCATCATGCTCCATCCATCGATCTCCCTCCATCTGTCCGTCCATCCATCATGCTCCATCTATCTATCTCCCTCCATCTGTCCATCCATCCATCATGCTCCATCCATCCATCTCCCCCCATATGTACATCCATCCATCCATCTCCCTCCATCTGTCTGTCCATCCGTCTGTCCATTGATCCATCCATCCATCCATGCAGTTCCTCCCCAGTCCATGCACTGCAGGACTTAAATGCAGTTGCGCACACACCTTTCTTGTTCTCCACAAATGTGCAGTGCGGGCTCTCTTCCGCTACCTAGAGTGGCACTATCAGGGTGTCCCCTGGCCGTCCCTCACCATCCCATTCTCTGACCTGCTAAATCATCTCGTCAAGAGGATCAATGAAGCCTCTGTAAGTGCTGCTACACCCCCCACATACTATGCAGAGAGTCTAGTCCCACTGCTAGCGGCAGTCCCCATCTCCTGGTCACGGCTGATGAGGTCTGGCATTGGCCTAAATAAGTTGTGCGTCCTGTGCAGTGGAAATAGGCTAGCGAACTAAGGGACGTGTGGTTCATTGACTGCATTCATGGATGTGTGCTTCAGGGGTTATGTTTTATCACAATAGGGTCCCTACCAAATGTTCGGGGTGCTTGCTGACATTGCTCTCTTGCGTGAGTTTCTGGTGTATGCATCCCATTTTTCCTGTCCCACTGTGCCAGAGAATTGTATCGTGTCTGACTTTGGTTAGCTCAGACTGAGAAGTGAAGTGCTTGTGACTAAGTATACTGCGACATACTGTGTTCTACCATGAACAGTAGCCAATGGTCCTCCCTCCCTCCCTCCCTCCCTCCCTCCCTCCCCTCCCCTCCCTCCCTCCCTCCCTCCCTCCCTCCCTCCCCTCCCTCCCTCCCTCCCTCCCTCCCTCCCTCCCTCCCCTCCCTCCCTCCCTCCCTCCCTCCCCTCCCTCCCTCCCTCCCTCCCTCCCTCCCCTCCCTCCCTCCCTCCCTCCCTCCCCTCCCTCCCTCCCTCCCTCCCTCCCTCCCTCCCTCCCCTCCCTCCCTCCCTCCCTCCCTCCCTCCCTCCCTCCCCTCCCTCCCTCCCTCCCTCCCTCCCTCCCTCCCCTCCCTCCCTCCCTCCCTCCCTCCCCTCCCTCCCTCCCTCCCTCCCTCCCTCCCTCCCTCCCTCCCCTCCCTCCCTCCCTCCCTCCCTCCCTCCCTCCCCTCCCTCCCTCCCTCCCTCCCTCCCTCCCCTCCCCTCCCTCCCTCCCTCCCTCCCTCCCTCCCCTCCCTCCGTCCCTCCCTCCCTCCCTCCCTCCCTCCCCTCCCTCCCTCCCTCCCTCCCTCCCTCCCTCCCTCCCTTCCCTCCTCTCCTCTCCCTCCCTCCCTCCCTCCCTCCCTCCCTCCCTCCCTCCCTCCCTTCCCCCTCCCTCCCTCCCTCCCTCCCTCCCTCCCCTCCCTCCCTCCCTCCCTCCCTCCCTCCCTCCCTCCCTCCCTCCCTTCCCTCCCCTCCCCTCCCTCCCTCCCTCCCTCCCTCCCTCCCTCCCTTCCCCCTCCCTCCCTCCCTCCCTCCCTCCCTCCCTCCCCTCCCTCCCTCCCTCCCTCCCTCCCTCCCTCCCTCCCTCCCTCCCTCCCTCCCTCCCTCCCTCCCCTCCCTCCCTCCCTCATTGTGTCTGTCTTTGATTAGCTCAGACTGACAGTGAGGATATAGGAGTGTTTGCGACTGCCCGGGTAAGTATTAAATACACTGCAACACGTTCTGTTCTACCAATGTACAGGACCCAATGGTTCGGTAGTATACCTGGAGGAGGTCCCTCTGCAGGCTCTTCCAAAGTTCCAAGGTACTTGGAAGGGATCAGTTGGAATATATGGCATCGGAAGTCAGCGGCAATATTAGTACCTGCCCTGGCCCTAATATACTCTAAGTATTGAACTGACTTCCGGTGCCGTATATTCCAACTGATCCCTTGGAAGTTGATGGTCGTGTACGTTTATTGAGCTTCAGGATTCTGTGCAAGTAGTCTCAGTCCCAGACCCAACCAACCCAGCATGGATTGCTTTACGTGCTGGATGAATGGTCTGGGAATGAGACTGCTGTGCATGTAGCAGTGATCTTGTCCGTAACCAGCGTGCGCATGACCACACTGCAGACATGACTGGCCATGAAATTCAGGGCTTCGTCATGTGGAACTTTGAGTATGGAAAAGACTATTCTGGCCCCGAGTAAGTCTGAGAGAAGACCTAGCTAGAGTGTGATGCTTGAAAGGTATTCGAAATTCCAGGTTTCCATTGCTATGACAACAACAACCCCTTGTACCATGCAGACAGGCTGCATCCCAGATTTGAAGCAAACAGGATGTATAAACTTCAGTTAGAGCCTCCCAAAATTTAGGATTTTCCAATGAAGCCCATGCAAATCTGGAATTTCGTACTGTACAGTGATGGTGCGTATGCTATTGAATATATCTCCTAATACGTAGTCTACATTTTGCACACTTCAAAATAAGCCTAATCCCACAACAAATACACTGTTCTCCATCTCTCCACTAAGGCAGTAGTATGGTAAGGTTACCAGAGTATAGAGTTTCTCTTTTCACTGATTTAACAGCAAAGATGTGCTCCGTGAGGACAGGGCCATAGGTGATCCTATTGTCGGAGATGAGAGCAACTTCCTACACCCAGTGCTCTACTACTACCAGAGCCCACCAACACCTGGTACGTACCACATTGCAAACTGTCCCACATTGCAAACTGTCCCACATTGCAAACTGTCCCACATTGCAAACTGTCCCACATTGCAAACTGTCCCACATTGCAAACTGTCCCACATTGCAAACTGTCCCACATTGCAAACTGTCCCACGTTGCAAACTGTCCCACATTGCAAACTGTCCCACAACAAGTGCACTGTTCTCCCAGGTCGAAACGTTGTGTGATGAAAAATTATTGCATCTCGGTCACAAACTTTGGCAGATTCTGACTATTCCTACCTGCTATGTACTATTAACCTAGTAGTTGAGCTCAGCAAGCCAGTCGTTGTTCGGCACCCTCCCCCCTACTTTACTCACAGTATTGCAAACTGTTAGCTCTTACAGTTCAGATGTAATTCGAATGTTTACGATGAATGACTCCCCCCATTTTAGGCAGCAGATGGGTGAGTGGCTCCTTTCCTAAGCCAGACCTCTATCACCACATTGTAGAAGACTTCCTCACAAACTGGTAAGAGGTTACGGCTTTTCATGTTGCAAATACGTGTGGCTTGATTCCTTCTCTTCCCCCTAGGACGGCTCGAAGGGCTCACATTATTCCCTTGAGGAGATTCCTGGAGGCTATTTTGCAACAAGATCTGAGAAACTTCTTTGCTGAGACTTGCTTTCAGGTTAAATATCGACACCACAGTCATGGTGTGCTCTGCTCCTAGCCTCATTCCCAGGCCCCCACACGGGAGACTAGGAATGAGGCTATTTTGCTCCTTGTGTCTGAACTCCCAACTTATTATCAGCAGTGTCTATTTAAATTGCTAAGCCTCATTCCGTTTTGGCAGTCAAACGGCCAGCACTATCACCCATCATGGAGCTGCCGTCAAGATAGTTTGCTCCGCTACTGTCACTAAATAGTATTTTAAGAAAAATAAAAATGCTGGGCTGGTCCGGGAATCGAACCCGGGACCTCTCGCACCCGAAGCGAGAATCATGCCTCTAGACCAACCAGCCACACATGTACTGTTTGCTCAATAACAGTATGCATGGTAGTGGAGCAAATGCTTCATCACTTAGCATCATACCTAGATATCAGGGAGACAAAATAGAGGATTGGCACATTCCTGCCAGGTGGTCTTTTGCCCACACTTTTACTTTAGGTAGTTGAGCACCATACATAGCCTCATTCCCAGGTTTCGTAGGATGAGAGAAAGTGGCCTGGGAATGAGGCTACACCATACCATGATCAATCGCAACTGCTGTCGGGCCTGATAACCGTCTCCATGGCAGGACTTCCTCGATGTTGACAGATTTGTTGTTCGTAAATGTGCCACTCCTACCAAACATCTAGGAATGTCACTGCTTGTGATGAAGTTTACCAGGCCTTCCTCTCCACCGTCAGCGATCAATAGCTGGAGCAGGCCTCCTCTCCACCGTCAGTGATCAATAGCTGGAACAGGCCTTCCTCTCCACCGTCAGCGATCAATAGCTGGAGCAGGCCTCCTCTCCACCGTCAGCGATCAATAGCTGGAACAGACCTTCCTCTCCACCGTCAGCGATCAATAGCTGGAGCAGGCCTCCTCTCCACCGTCAGCGATCAATAGCTGGAGCAGGCCCTCCTCTCCACCGTCAGCGATCAATAGCTGGAGCAGGCCACCTCTCCATCGTCAGCGATCAATAGCTGGAGCAGGAACTGCTTGGGAACAAGGCTTAGCCTAATAAATAGCTGGGCTGTACCTTCACAATCTTGATCTTCTTTTCTGTTCTTTCTGCTATGCAAGTAATAGACCAGAAATAAATATTGAGTCCATGTGTGTGGGTTTTACTGTACTAGCATTTAATACCTTCCTGTGCTGCTTTTTACAGCTGATTCTTACCCATGGAGACAGCATCCCTCTATCCTGTCAGCAGCACTACTTGAAAGGTGAGGGTTTAGAAAGCTTACTGTTCATGATTATGCAGTTCGTCAATCTTCCATCCAAGAAGTGTTCATCAAACTGACAACAGTACTATTCATCAGGGCACATCACTCCAGGTTAACATCAAACTGACAACAGTACTATAGTCTTCATCAGGGCACATCACTCCAGGTTAACATCAAACTGACAACAGTATAGTCTTCATCAGGGCACATCACTCCAGGTTAACATCAAACTGACAGCAGTACTATAGTCTTCATCAGGGCACATCACTCCAGGTTAACATCAAACTGACAACAGTATAGTCTTCATCAGGGCACATCACTCCAGGTTAACTGATGGAAGAGTGCCCAAACGTCTTACCTGGTTTTGGCCTAAAATGGGCCTTGTCGGGTGCAGAGGAATACAGACAGCATGCGTGCAGAGCTGCTTATAGTAGCATTTGTATGACATCCTAGCATAGTGGCGCATGCATGCAGCTTGGGATACCTTGGGATACCTTGGGATAGCTTGGGATACCTTGGGATACCTTGTCAGACTAGTAAGAGACGGTGGGTCCTTCTGCCTTGCTGCCCAGACTCCTGTTGCTTAATGTTTTTCAGCATCTGCCATCATTGGTCTCAATTGTGCATGGTTTACATGCCAGCATCTCCAGCACATTGGAGCTCAAGGCCAGAGGAGGTTGGACACGCTTATATGATGCACATTTCATTGTGCTCTTTTGTGGATGTATGTATGGTGTAACTAAAAAAGCGGCTTTTTCGCTGAAGTGTGAACACATTGCTGCCAAAACTAAGCAGCAGTGCTGTACGTGGTCTTGGAGCAAGGGCTCATCGAGGGCTCGTCGAGTACCGCAGCCCGGATATGGTGTTTTTGCATCTCGTCTTGCCAGTCTAAAGATGCCACTAGGAAGCGCCTTGACTTCGAAAAACCTGGCATCGACTAGCAACGTTTTCTACATAATGTTCTGATCATTCTTGCTCCGTTGCCTGGGGTAATGTCACGTGACTTATGACACATGTCCATCTTCCTCTCGATAGAGGCCTACTAGTGCTTAGAGGAAGTGGCCCTGCTCTAGCCTCGTTCCCAGGCCTACGCCCAGATTTTCTCCACGGCTGTGAGATAATATCTGGGCGGAGGCCTGGGAATGAGGCTAGCCCTGCTCATGGTACACTTATCAGCTGGCAATCTTCTTAGGCCATCTACAGACCAGTCATGCATGACTTTTTGTGTACTTGATTGAAGTGTTCTGTAGCCATTGATTATATCCAACTGCCTTCTGTCTGGAACCCCAGGTCTTGGTGTTTCTTCTTCAGATGGAATCGTTGATTTTGGCCCACCACAATCCTTTGAAGACTTGTGAATGTAGATTCTAGTATACGTAGGTGCTCCTCCTAGGCTCTTATTTTGCGTAATTAAAATTTTGTGACACTAGGAAAGGGACATCATTTTAGCATGTAGCCACTTGGTTGTTAAATTTTCTGTGAAATCAACACCTACAGAGAAAGATATTTGGAAAGCTTGACTAGGAACACCATACTATAGTTATTTAATTACCCCACCCATGTATGACATCGTACGTAATGATAATCAACCGTAAATCATTATGATTTTTTCATAGGGCTAGTTATTATTTTTATCAATTATTGGTCTGTAATTTCATTGCATGGTGAATGTGATTTCAGTAGATACCAGCATGTGATTATTATTACATGTGCTCTTGGAGCATGAACTGCCGATTGTGGCGCTACATGCATTGTGCTCTTGCCTGGAGCATGAACTGCCGATGGTGGCTACATGTGCTCTTGCCTGGAGCATGAACTGCATGCCGATGGTGGCTCAGCGCTCCTCTGCTAGCACTAAGTGGTGATGAATACATGCATGCGACGTTGCATGTGGCATGGGATAAGCAGAACCTTTGGTGAAGTGATTTCCAGATTAGTGAGATGCATGAAGGGGATCGAGGAGGCCACATTTTGGTTCTCTAGAACGAACTATTTGACTCCCTAAAAGACAAAAGTGAATTATAACAAAGTAGTAGTTATTTCGGATTCGCCCATTCAAATGATAATGAAAGTGAAATGGAGCGGGGTATGGAGGAACAGGGAGGGTACAGCCAAAGAGCAGGAAGATCAAGCTCGAGGGTTTTGGTTCCACGTATACTTTTTTGTTCACTTCGTTCGTGGTTGCTGCTTGAGGTCTGTTTATAATTTGTGCTTGCCCTTGTGTCCAGCTAGTTTGCAGTGCTTTGCACCTGCGGGAGGGCTCTCCATGACTTAATTCTGTGGAATTACATGCATGCAAATAAGCAAAAACCCTGTATTAAGGTAAAACACCTTCCCCATAAATTCTTATGGGCTTATAGGATCTCGAGCTGCATGATCGATGACAGCATTTGCCATCATTGGATGGTAAAGAGTTAGTACTCACAAGCTGACTGCACATGAACGATCTTTGAGGCAGGTTGAAATGTTGTTTTTATTATACAGTGCAGAGAACGTGACTTGTACAGCACAAAATTATGTGTGAGAGAGAATAATATCTACATGAAAGTGGTGATAAAAACACAATTCAGAACTGATGATACTCTTTATAGGATTTGAATTACAGATGATACAAAAGTGTTGGGGGGGAGGCATAGACGGATATAAATTATGACACAAAGATATTCGAATATTATACAGAGACAAACACTGACGGGTATTGTTTGTACCGGGTATATACAATATCACAACATGGTGGAGCGCACAGGGCCAGTATTGCAAAGCACACAAAGTGCAGGAACAACACTGATAATCGATCTGGACGTGTACGAACATACGTGCACTATGCAGTTATGATTGGCGCAAGACAAGTTCCTTTGCTATTCTTTGCACTTCATCAAAACTTAAGTCCGTTTGGTGCAGGTGCTGCTGTAGCCAGCGTTCTCCCTTGTAGGCAACTAATTCCCACTCTGGGCGTAGCTGCGTGAAGTACTCATCCATGCAGGCGACAGCCAGGGCTGTGGTCCAAAAGTGTGCCTTACTCTCATCATCTGCTTTATTCAGAGAAGTGCTGTTCGGAGTGGGTAGTCCTCTGCCTTGTGTGGGGCTTGCTTCGCCGTCGGTGCTCAATTGCTCCTTCAGTGGAAGTTTTCTGATCTCTTCCAGGGGGACTCCGACAGCAAACGAAAATGCCCGGACTATTGGCCAAGCACCACAGTGCAGTTGCATGTGGATGAGTGGTAGAAGCTGGTTTGGTCTCCGCAGGTCCTCCCAGTCAGGGTCAACACTGGAGTCGCTTTCACTGTCTGAGATTGTGAAGTCGTCTTCGTCTCCTTCAGCGAGGTGAGTTGCAATGGAGGAAGTGTCCATCATCATACTGGTGGAAATATCCAGTCCGCCCACATAGCCATTTGCTATCACGGTCGAACCAACCACCGCCTCCCCATTCAGAGGCCGGAATGAACCATTGCTGTTTAGAAGAGGCATCTGGGGTAGGTGACCGTTTGCATACAATGGTGGTGGTATGCCGGCAGCTTGGCCAGATGAGGTGCATTTCAAAGTCTTGCTGTGAGACTTGGATCCTTTTCCCTTGGACGGCCTCGTTGATGAGCCTTTCGGATGACCACTAGTGTAGTAGATGGGCGAATACACAATCTCCTGTTTGTCCTCATCCCAGTACAACTGCGAGGCCCTTTCCTGCTGATATTCCAGCTGGTCGTCAATCCTCTGGCCGTCCTCCATAGGTGGATTGCTATCAGGACAGATCAGGCCTAATGTTGCAATGTTGGCGGCTGATTTCAATGTGCTACTGAGAGCGGAGATGGTGGTTTTGGTTAGTGACGTGATGGAGAAAGGGAAAGAGGTGGTTGAGCCCCCGTTACAATGGCGGGGTGGGTAACGTGGCCTCTTGCGAGAATCTCGCTGCACATTGATTCCCAATATCCCATGACTGGGAGCTTTGGTTGAGGGTGGAGGATTTGAATTCTGGTTGTAGGGGAGAATCTGCATCAGTCTGTGGTCACTGGAGTTCTGTGCATCACATTTGAAGTAGGTGAGGGCGCAAGGAACGCCAGACTGTAGACTACTTTCAATCAGATGCTCTTGCACGGATGGATCTGCGGTGTCCTTCTGGGTTCCATGCGTGACTGTGCCGTTCAGTCTTGGTCTCTTGGGAGCAGGTTCCAGCTTGTCCTCACGGTTGCTGTTCTTTCTTGAACTTGCTAGCATCTGCATCTCAAGATCTTGTAGCTTGGACCACATTGCTGTCTGGCTGAGAATTGAAACCAGCTCAGAGTTTTGTTCTGAGGTGAGATTTGGAAGCACTGCTTGCCCAATTTCAATTTCTGCTTGCTCGCTGCCAACCAGGCCAGTGATGGCAACACTGCCCGAAGATGTAGGGTGACGTTCTGCCATGTTATCATCACTGCTATCTGTTTTCTTGAGAAATGCGAAGGCAGTGTAGGCGTTTCCGCTGTAAAGGGTGCCTAGGCTTTTGGGGGTGCTGTCGACAACCGTGTAGCCTTCTGGAGGGTTCCATCTGAGGATAGAATCCATCAATGCTGGTTCCAGACTATCCTTCAACACTTCCATCACCTGTGGAGAAGGGATGAGGAGGAGGAGGAGGAGGAGAGGGTGGAGGGAAGGAGAAAGGAGAGGAAGAGGGTCGTGCAACAATCATGTGGTCTGTTGGAATCAAGTTGCAGCAACCCAGACTGGGTTCTGCCTACACTGGTCAGCGGTGTCCATGAACTCTCATCTCACCTTACTATTTATATTTACCAAAAAGGAGACAGCAGATCTAAGGCAATTTTACCATCCTAATGTAAGCCAGGGCAGAACCCAGCATGGGAATGTCATGCTTGGCCCTATTTTTTGCTCTACTAATTGCCCTTCAGAGCAAATTCTGAAGGTTTACTCTTTTTCATGAATGTGCCTTTCTTAAAGCGAGAGCTCTCATGTCTGGAATAAAATTGACCGGACCTACTATGGTCAGCACGTACCTTCGTTTGCAGTCTCTCTCCATCTGCCAGCAGCACACACCTCCCACCCGAAGCTGCCGCAATCCCTGTCACCAGCTCCACGCACACCTCGGAGCCAATTCCAAACGTGTGACACCTGGGCAGGGGGGAGGCAGGCCATGCCAGTCAACACACAGTGAGTGCTTCCACTTCATGCACAAATGTACGACAAATGTTCGGAACAAATCACCATGTAAACTACAAGCAAAATTAACATTTGCACACTACATGTAAAACAACAGCAAGACCTTTACTATTCAGATGTCTGATAACAGAAGCCATTATATCGAGTTAATGTCTGGCCTACCACCCAATATTCTGGGAGGTTTTTGGCACTCATGATGCAGCACCATAGCAACGGATTGCTTTCTCAATAAGGTTTCCCCTGGAGCATCAAGAGCTAGGAGCTATAGCTGTGGTGTGATGAGAGCGGAATGGTATGACCAGGTGCTGCATCCCAGACTTACATCCAGACAACCCACCACAAGCCTAAAATTCCTTAACAGTTTGACCCACCCAGCATCAGACAAAATCTGGTGAGCTAGGAGACTAGGAATACACTAACTTGAGAGGATCAAAGGAAGACGTATTTTTGAGGATACAATTAAAGGGCTCCTCAATTGAATAGTAGGGAGAGTGTAGACAGAAACAGTCCAGGTGTGTTGATACAACTGTGCTACCCCTCACACATAGAGCCGAAGCTATGTACTGTCTGGTACACATTTGATTTTGATTAGCGGCAGCGGTCACTGGAAACCTCTTCATACTTTAACAGGGTGAATTACGTAATGGTGAAGTGGAGAAATTGGAGACAGCTAGCCAGGAGGGCAACTGCACTTGCCGCTAATCCAAATACAATCACAAGCAGACACACAGTCATTAACAGGAATCACAACATTGTTATTTGAAGTGAGGTGACGGCACAGGGACAATGGGATATGTGCGCCTGCATGCTAGCTGATAGCGAGACCCATCCATGTGACGCTTGATGTCCGGTGATAGTCAGAGTGGGTGGATACCTTGGAATCAGTCTGCTGTGTGGTTATCAGTGATCTCCAAGCATTTACCTCATGAGCTGGCAAGCAGCCAACTAAGGTTCAAGATCGCTGATTATTCGAATTGTCTGCCAGTGTAGCAGAACAGTATACATAGGGCCTGCGTCGCTGATTATTCGAATTGTCTGCCAGTGTAGCAGAACAGTATACATAGGGCCTGCGTCCACAATAGATAGTTCCCTCCTGAGCTGGAGTAAGCAATCAGCTACATTGTGTCAACTGAGTAGGCAGACAGGACCATGTTAACTAGTCCGTGTAGAAACAAGTACACCACTTATTGGGTTATCTTTTCCCTTAAACAATCAACTACCCTGGACTGGGCCCTTTTGCCCACCCTTTCTACCTCTGTAAAATGCAAAGCAAGTTTAATTTGTAATACGCAGTCACAGATCTGCTGGGGACGGCCAAACAAATACACAAGAAACAAGATTCCTTCCATCACTAATAGGTATTACCGTGGAACGTGAAGCAGACTTTCACAGATTTTGTATCAACTTTGTGTCAGTGCAGGCTGCAAGCCCTCTCAGCAGGGCAGGACTAATGTTTCAGGTAGTAGAGTTATCAAGGCAACACTAACCTGCTATAACTACAGTGGTAGATAAGGTGAACATGGTCGTTTCCACCTGGGCGGTTGATCAACACAGCTACAGCTGCTTGCCTCTAACCAAGCCATTCACTAATAACTCTGTCCTACTAACTCCCACCCGTGTTCCCTCGATCCTAAGCCCACCAACCAGCCTAATTTGTAGTGCAATAAAAGAATTCAGTACTCACTGTGTACAGTGGAGTGCAAGCAGGCAGGTCGATTGCCAAGCCATTGCTCATGAATATGCTCTGTATTCATACCTCCTCTGTCTACACAAACAATGAAGAGTGTGTCAAGTGTATTCACCCACTGCCACAAACCCAATAAAATTATGCACTGTATACACAGAGTCTAGACCGAGTGACCCAATAGAATTATGCAGATTATGCAGTGTATACACAGAGTCTAGAACGAGTGGATTTTCATGAGCCATTCTTGTTGAGGGGAGGTGTTAGACTGGGTGGAACACTGGTCTAGAAGACATCCAATTAAATGTTAATTCACTGTCTGGAAAATTTTTAGACTACACCAAAATGTGACAATCCAATCATACAGCATGTGCTAAAGACAACAGATATGTAGTTGTTACACAAGATGATGGTAGCCATCCTAGCAGGGTAGCCATCCTAGCAGGGTAGCCATCCTAGCAGTACAATAAACAGAGGGGAGGCCTGGTATATTGTCCTACTCCACCTCTCAAAACGAGAGGAAATGCCATTACCCCATCCATCCCTAAATTCTGCAATTTATGGATGGGGGATGGGTAATGGGATTTCAGGTCCAGAAGGTTGATCATGTAGGAAAGAATGAACTATGAACTATGACGTTGCTCCTTAGCAGTGGAAGCCTGGGAACGAGAGGGTGTCGTACTCCAGGTTCCCCAGCACTTACAGTGCCCCACCAGGTGGTGGTATACCTCTCTTTGGGTGTAAACAGTGAGTGTATAAATGTACACTCGGTCAAGGTTGGTAATCGAATAACTGCTTAATATACTAATTCTCAACCGCAAGTATTACTAGAATGCACTCTTGGTAAACAACACTAATCACTGCAGAGGCGTTATCGCTGAACTTTTGTTAAACAATACTAATCACTGCATAGGCAGTGCATCAAAACCAGATTAATCAACCTTGCCAACTGTGACAAATACCACACCTGACACCAGTTCCATAGCAACCAACACACTCTTAACATTATTGGATTCACTGCACAAGGTGACAAATACCATTGGAGGGCAGAGGTGACTTAGCAACCAAGTTGGTTGGCTTCATGGCCCCCAATATATTTATGTCCACACAAATTGCCCATAAAAGATCACACACAGTATACTTGATTACCTCCTCCCCCAGTCTGTGTGTGCCATGGAGAGAAGCTTGACCTTGTTCCAAAGTGTGGTAAACTGCCATGCACTAACCTGGATTCACTAACTGCTGATGTATGTCACTGTTGTTCGCACCACATCCCATGATGTTGGGCTAGAACATTAACGACACAGAAATTACAAGGAACTCCTCCAGATGTCCCCAATCACCAAACTGAATTTCCGTGCGTTCCAGACAGCAAAGTATGTAAATATAAAAGTTCCCGACATACACCACCTGTACCACCTGTACCACGGGCATGAGTTAGCCATTCCTAGCTAATAATTTCGTTAACCTTCACATTGCTAGGCTGGATGGAATTTCATGTATGCGTGCGTGTGTGTGTAGAGTCCAGATGTGCCGCGAGACTATGTCGGTGAAACGGCTCTGGCAGCAGACATATCACATACCATTGCACCAATCTTCCTGGGCAAGGTAGGGAGGGCGAGTGTCGCCCACATGAGCAGGCACAGTTAAAATCACCTCATATATAATACGCAAGTGTATTATGTGTGCATGTGTAGGTATTGTACATGTGTGCATGTGTGTGTACACACCTGCATGTGTGCACGTACGTATAGGTGCTTCGTGTGTACTTGCGTGTGAGCCTGAGTGCACGTGTATTTGCAGGGGAGTTGGGGACTAACGCAAGGCTCCACTGCTCCATTAACGATTCACAGCCCTTTTGTACTGACTCTCCCCCAGTGGTGAGTACACTATGAATATCCAGCGGGAACCTAATGTTTACAGAGCAGGGCAGGTTTGGTCTAAGCTCCATTGATCACAGACACTACTGGACTCCCCTCGGACCAAAACCCACGGGGCGTTCTTGAAAACACATGACCAACGTAGAGAAGACACACGGACCTGGGCACACGAGCTCACTTTGGAACCACAAAGAATGTCCAACACTTCTACATACCCCTTGCAGTAGTATGTTCACATTACTGGCAGCTTTTATTAACCATTGGGAGTGTGAATGCTTTGACAACCTGGTCAGAATTAAAGGTACTAGAGCAGAACCATAGCAGATATGTCTAGGCTATACCATCCTCACAATACAAACAGCCAGGCACCCAGTCTGGTGTACAAATAGCCCAGAGGGGATTGTGTACATGTCCTGCCCCAAGGCTGTTCCCCATTAGGACAGTTTACAACCAGCACATCCCTTCTAGCTGGCTGTCTGGGTACACATGCACTGAATGAAGGAATGAGGATGACCTACACATAAAGACATGCACACATTCCTTTAAGATCTGGCTCAACTTCCTGTCTGCACCAATCCCCAATCCCTTCCAAATTTCCTCCCAAATTTTGACCAGCCTTCCCTTCTGGGAAAGAGGCCATTGAGCTGGCCAGCACAGAGGCTATGAGCTGTGGTGGTTCCCAACAGTACCCAGACATACATTTCCCAGTAGTGAGTGTGAAAAAGAGAGGAGGAGGGGGAATCAAAAAGTTGCACTGGTTGGGCTGCTTCTGAGGTCATATTCTAGTCACAGCATTGGAGTGAACATGTGGGCCAGTCTGCTTGTGGGGTCTTACATGTGTTGGTCATGGAAATCAATGGAGAGTGCACAGATCCTGCTTCAGGGCTGTTCCAGAAGGTGCGGCAATTGTCAGGTACGGTGGAGCGTGAACACAATGAGGCACACGTAACCTGGAAACATTGCACAATACAAACAACCACACTCGGCCAGGACACCACTGCTTCAGGATTGCCCCACGTCTCATTTCAGACATCAGGGAAACTGGCCCAGTTTAGACTACGATGGTGGGAACTCCAACGCGACTTGAACCGCACACAATGGGGTCGTGGAGACCCTCCAGCCAGTTGTTCACAGGGGAATCACTGTATTGTCTAGCCATTGGACCTGTTGCTTCTGCACCATCTTGATACAATGAATTGCACACATACGTTACATACACAAAATTCCCAGCTGTCCAGCTAATTAATGACTATATATGTAGGCAGTGCGAATCATACTGACACTGGGTGTTTATTGTGCCCAGACTGACTGTGTAAAGGGGAAGCGGCTAGACCGTTACTCTCTACTCGTGACTATGTGGTCATGCTACCTGCCCATGGCTTGGACAATGCACACCTGTACAATACTGTCATACTCTGGAGTCTAGCCACTACAAACGCCACGCAGCACATGCACTACACCATAATTTATCAATGCGTCTGTTGTGGGTTGATCCGCCATGTAGGTGTGCTCTGGATCTGTCATTGGAGTGGGGTGTCAAAACTTGAGAATTATTAGATTATGATATACTGTGTCAAAAAGCCAATAATGAGTATGGGGAAACCAACCTCTCGTGTGTGACTGACACAAGTATTGCCTAAAGCTCTCATCCAGTGCAAGCAAATCCAGAAATAGTGCAGAGAGAAGTTGGTTACACTATACAAGTACAATTAACTGAACCTGCCAGTGTTCTGGGATTATTTTATTCCCCCAACTAAAATTCCAACACCCTTGCAAAGCCATAATTAAGTTATAGTTACTAAAGGTATTACAACACTACATACAACCTGCTTGGAAGGGGACTCAGAGATAGCGAGACAAAATTGAGAGGGTATTAGGTAACCACAGTCATGGATATTGCTAACTGAGTGGGGTGGGTGGGGGTGGGCAGGGGCGCAGAAGGCGGCCCGGGGTTGTACATGCTGAACAGGTGCATACGTATTATTACTGTCACTGTTCATCATTGTTTTAAGGTTAATGGTGCCACCACAAATGCTTCTCTATTACCATAATGCTTCCGTTTCCGGAAGGAGATAAGGACGACAGGTTGACTGATGGTGACATGTCCCGTAACAACAACAAGTATTTGCAGGAAGCAACACAAGATGAAGTAGCCTCGTTCCTGGGAACGAGGCTAAGGAAGAAGTGGTGATGAAGCAATTTTGCAATCTCAGATTGTTTTTATTTTCCCGAAAGAAGAACTACAAGATGTGGTACTAACCCACTCTCCCAAGGAATTCCATGACTTCACAGTTTCGTTTAGGAATAGGAAGGATGACCTACAGGAAGGATATGAGGGTGCCCTTCACTCTACCATTAGGGAAGAGTGTGGTAGGAACTGTCTATGGAAAATGCAAGCTGCATGTGTAATGCAAGCTGGACGTGTAAACATGAAGTTACGTGTGGGTGGGATGGGGGGGATTGACAAACGTAGACTTGTATAAGCATCACCCAGTGTAATATAAGGAAATGCTGGTATGGTGAAACGACCCTTGGCAGCTTCACAATGATGATCGTTTGTGATTAACTGTATGCCTAAGGTGGTGTGTGATCTTGGAAACTTATAGTACTTATGCCAGCATTGATCACCAGCCAGAACCAACAATTACATAAACATCAGTACACAGGAAGACCTTCAGTACACACAGTGTTGTCTAGACAAACTAGTAACCTAAGAGTTGCTAATCCAATCGGAGGCCCTAAAGTACATTCCTAGACACTTGAACCGCAGTTCAAGTGTACAATACTGCGCAACCGATCACGCACATGTCAATCAGATTAGCTGGCTGGAAGGGGTGGGTTACGTAAGGGTATATTATGCTCAAGTGACCTGTCATTACCTAGGCAACAGCCCAAGTCAAGATGAAGTATATACAAGGGGCAGGCTAGACAAAACCAAAGGTACACCCCCAGAAACATGACCTACAGGTGCCCAACGCTGATACGCCAGGTGCCTGGGAAAGCTGGTGGGATGTGTGCTTGCAGTACTGTGCAGCATGGCTATCTGCCAGACTCATCAGGTTGTTCAGACACTACATGATGGAGGTTGTCTGCAGGGGCAGCAAGAAGAACTTTTGCTTCCATCAGGAAAGACAAGCTGCACAGCTGAAGGCAAAGGCAAAGGTGCATTGCACCTCTGCAGAGCTAGAGGCTGCAAAGCAGGTGACCAATTTTTGAGGTCTGAGATAGGTTCTGCTGGCTAACCTAAGTCCATTCAGTTCAACAAACCAGTGAACAATACAAGTGAAGTGAAACAGCATAACACAAGGTGACGACATCAGTGAACTCAGTGTAAAATGGGCCTGAGGGACCAATGCTCATGGTCTGTTAAGGTTAATGGAATATGGCCCTTCATTGTAAACTGGTAAGGACATGCTGAATTCAAACCGCAAGTGACAGCTCTAGTGCTGTAAACAGGGGAATCTTTAGTCTACAGGAATGCATTTTTCTGTAATCATATTTTCAAGAGGTGGAGTCCCATTCTGAGCTCAGTAAGCCAGGATGATGCCTGCATACAGGAGATGCCCACACTATGCACTCATGAGGCAGACATCCAAATAATAGTTTGTCATGCACATCTATAATCTTTGCAGAGAGCTCCGACTCTACATAGAGCTATTAGTGAACATTCCATAGGCTGGTTGAATTTCAAGCGTGCAGAGTAGCGGTTGTTGGCAGAAACTGAACGTTCGGAATGCTACCACTGCAGGAAGCAAAGTATTGTTGCTGCACTCCTTGTGGGGAATCCGTGCAATGTAAATAACGTTAGACCTATGGTGCTAAACCATTTTGACTACAGGATCATGGTGCCGTGCAGCGAGACTTTGATACGATAATTGTCTGCTGCAGGTGTGGAGTTAGGGTTCGTACTTGATGACTTGATGTCACATTGCATCTATGAACAGGCTGGTGGATGCAATCAGAGTCTGCTGAAGTATGCAATGGGCGTGGTCAATATAAATGGCCGCAATTCGTAACCTTGCAAGTTAAGCCATAACTCAGCTCTACCCAGCCGGTACCCATAGCACTATAACAAATCTACGCTGACACTTACACAGCTATTATAGTGCAGATCTTAACTGTGGCTTTATCTATTGCGGTACTTAATTATTATTATGGACGAAGGTCTCTTGGAAAGTGGCCATCAAAATTCCCTTCTTGTGTGTGCGTGTGTTGAAGTACCTAAATGGGTTTGAAAATTCCTGAAAGGTGTCAGCCAAAGCATCCAAGCTGATTGGATAATTGGAGCTCCGTTTGGGGCCATCAGGGTTAACAGTTTATCAACTCTCAACCGGGAGGTATTAATCACTGACACCGGAGACGGCTACAGAATTGCATTTGATGCGGTGATTGTTGACTTTACCAGCGGAGATTGCCAAAGAGTCAACGATGCTAGCAGCTGTGAGTACATAAACTCTGTGGAATTACAGCAATTTTCAACCTGCAGCAATTTGTCTGAAGGAATGGAATGATTATTCCGTTGAGTTCCCATTAGTGGTACTTTTACTCTCCAGTGATTCACTAACTGACTATTGGCTATACTTGTATGAGTTAATCTGGTCGGTACGTAGGTGCACCAAATACTACATGCAGCACAGCTGTGTCAGGTATGCACTCCCCACATGCATTAAAGAAACACTGTCACTCGATAGACTGCCAAACATCCAATTTGCGACTCTCACTCTACCACACGCAGTCTTTGGGAGCGCTTCGGTCTGTGATGCTGCTGTTAATGGCTGGCTATTAGATTCCTGAACATCAACCTAAATACTTCACAACAATATAAACTCACTTAGTGTCCCTAATGGAATAAAATGCTGTGGGTATAGCATTTCAAGTACGAGACAATTGTCCCACAGCAAAGCAAGTAAATCTAATTTAGCACAACACATTGGCTGCTGTGAATGCCAACAATGCTGAGGGGGGTAGTTTTAATTACGCAAACGTTATAATGTCAAAATGAAAGATTTGAACCTCGACACAGATGGGATGTACAGAGACCAGTGGCTTCTCAGAGCACTTAGATACTAATCAGAGCATTGATTAGCTTTAATTCCATTATGGGTAGAGTGTGTGTACTTGTTAAAACAAAGCATACACTCTGGTTACAAATGGCTTGGTAACCACATGGCCCGCTTCTGACCGCAAAGTGATGCTACTCACGCATAGCATCTCGGGAGGCAATGCAAGATAGTCAACCGGATCCTACACACAGGATCCTACACACAAGACACGTGGGGTATTGTAATAAAAACTGATACACAGTACTACGGATCATAGTGGCAATCTTCCAGAATGCTTTTTCAAAGTTCACACTGATATTTGAACCCCCCACACACGAAACTAGATAGCCAATAGTCTTCCTGCTAGTCGATCGATATTCATTCAGGATGACTTTGTAGCCAGAGGCACTGTTCGTACGTACGTGCACACTACATACTATCCCATAGTAGAATACTTTAGCTACAAAGCCCCAACACAATTCCTTCTCCTATTGTGTCAACCCTTGTATACATTCAGGATAGAGCCAAGAGGGTGACACCCTTTTTGTGAAGGGTTTGTGCATTCATAGGACCTCCCTTTGGTGCAAATTCAATCTTGTCCCATAGCTACGCCAGCCGAGACCAAATGCCTGGCATAGCCTTTGCCGCAAACAAACTGCATTGCTCTGGTACATCAGTGCAGTGTGTTGCCGGAACACATGACACTTAGTAGCAGAACTCGCTCACATTCAGCAACACACTCTACACGCACCAACACACACTCTACACGTACTCTACAGGCACGTATCCAAGGCAACAACACTCGCTCTAATAGGCATGAAAAGGCTGAGCATTTAAACAACCAAGCGAATGCATTAGGCCAAAACACAAATGGATACATACACAGCTCGACAACAGTTACAAGTGCTCACGGGCCACAGCCATAGTGGAACAAGTGCTGAAGGCATTAATAATCATATACAATGGGCTCATTGCATCCAAACACCTCTACACAATGGCATTTGGCACGACATAGTTTAGCTACATGCTCAAGACATAGAAGAAAAAACTGCCAGTGGGCAATGCCTTGGTTCCTTCAAAGCTACCGCAGTCCCCCCACCCTCACCAAAGACTAGCCAACTACTATCACATGCATAAACATGCAGCAAAGGTAAATGGATCACGGATCCCTTTCAAGAAGTCACATAACACACGTATATTACTAGCTTGGCATCACGGAAAGGTTGTGTGTAAGTGCTTGAACTTTGTTTGTGGGTGAGTGGTTACGTGCAAGTGCATCAACTTGTATATTTTTGTTGTTTTGTGGGTGAGCATGTGTGTGCAGGTGTGTATTGTATATCTGTGCGTGTTTTTGTGTGCATACATGTGCGTGCACTTGTGCGGTATGAAGGTCAATTTATTCCAATGCCTAAGAACATGTCCAACAATGAGCACGATTGATCAATTCCCACTTCCACAAGCATCTAGTTACACAAAGCACCCCAGCTACACACAGCACCCAAGTTACACAACTGCAATGCATAGTCATTTCAGACAGTTAATCTCAGACAACAAAAGACCACCAGACATTAATTTTATAGAGAAACAGTGGATGGTGTGATGCATGTGATCCCAGTAGCTTCCTCTGAGTGCCCAGCACTCTCAGAAGCCCACCAGCAACCGCCCCCTCCTTACCCTTTTACCCTGGGGCAAAATCTCCTTCAGCCTGAACAATAATTATAGTTATTGAAATGGCTTCCCTTAAGCTCTCCATCACAAAGCAGCAGCCCAACGCAAAGGAGGGATTTGTGTTGTCTAATTATGGCATAGTTCAACTACTTTGCCAAAGGCCTATAGCCAAAACTCGAGCGTCCACATGGCTACTCAAATCACCCATCACTGTTTCTGTTGTTGTATAAACATTCGCATAGGCCACTTGGGTCCTGTGCTGTCCTCAGAGGTACATGTACTGCGAGCCCTAGTTCAGTCCAAATGACTACACAAGTGTAAGGACTACCTGGAGCTACAACTAGTCAGCACCAACATTGATCTGTTGTCTCAAGAGTCAAGAGGGGAGGGCTAGCGAGACTAATTTTACAAGACGCCCACTATTATCATGCTACATATCAAGGTGGGAGATGTTGGAGCTCTACTATCTGTCTTTACCAGTTGCACTATATTGTGCGACACTTCTTGTTTTTATGTTACCCTGTAAGAGCTTGTAATACTTAAATTGCCATTCCTTGTAGAGCAGTTGTCAGCCAAACATTGGACAGCTCTGCTCACTAAAGCTGCATTTTATATCAATTAGCCTAGTGGCATGTCCACTGGTGCATGACCGGGGCTATAAACTCACATCATACGGCTAGCACGGAACCTTAGTGAGCCCAAGATGTTCATGCAACATATACATGCACCACCAGGTCTCCTTGGGGTGCTGACCATTGCACATACACTATGTTGATATCATTAACTACCATTTTGCTGCATACAGCAGTGCTCAACTCACCTTGCTTGGTGTCTGTTTTTCTTCACAGTATGCAGCACGGCTTGTGTGTTCGTCACACCCCCATCCGTCAAGATGAAAACCTGGCACGGTAGCCCACTGCAGCGACTGCTCTTGAATATCCACCGTAGTGGTGCCAGCAGCTCAGTACCTCCGAGACATGCATGGAGCTGGTTTGCAAATGTCATGGCTCTCTCTACTGTGTGCTTGGAGTATTCAGTGCTTGAATGGAACAGTTGGCGAAATGTTGACCCGAAAGCAATGACATTGAAGTAGCTGCCGTCGGGGAGACTCTTGACGCACGTAATGAGCGTGTCTGCTGCAGCCTGGATGTTTGTCCCACTCATGCTTCCACTGCAGTCGATAACAAATACAAACTCAGATGGATGGAGGGATTGACGCTGAAACTGGGTGGGTAACTGTTCTCTCGAAAACGAGTTGCTCAGCATCATGATCCCATCCCATTCTGACATAGATGTGTGTGCATGTCCAGCGGAGGTGCTGCCATGGGATGCAGGCATCCTTGACACAAAACTGCAGCAGGAACCAGCAGAAACGCCATCAGCTAACTGCACTACAAACCTGGAGGAGTATGGTGACAATTGGAGATTTGTCTCTCGGGTGTGGGTGTATGTTGCCTCGTACGAAACCTGGACAATGTTCCTGTCACTGCCAAGGTTCTCCCACCTGAACTTCTGTATGCCACTACCATTGACACAGACATGGGATGTCGTATTCAAAGGTGATACATCTTGCACCGTGAGTGGGGATGCAAGGTTGAGATTGTAAGAGAGTTGCTGGGTGGGTAGCTTGTTGTGCACACAATACTGCAGCTTGCTGTCGGTGCTGGTGGAGGTGAACTTCACAAGAAACTCAAAGTGAGCTCTCAACTCACTACCCCCTCGTAGTTTGCCTAGGTGAAGTAGCACGTCTTCGCAGGAGTGGGTACCACAGTAGGACGTGACCAGATCCTTGTACCTCTTCTTGAGCGCAGCATACTTGGGTAGGGTCCGCTTGCAGAAAGAATACTCCACAGGGTCGAGCTTCGTCAATCCAAAAGCATGTGTGTCGGTCTTCTCCCCGTCCAGTACCTTAATCTGGCACTCTGTGAGACGGACGTGCTGTCTGGTAGCATCACGATGCGCTATCATCGAGGGTACATAGAGAACAACGTCGGTATAGTCTCTGTCTAGCAGATAGGTGCTTGTAGCCTTCCCTCGCCCTACCTGCCCTACTACTTGTACGTTCACATCACATTTCTGGGCAACGAGAGGCTCACTGCTGCTGATCGAATGTAGCAATAAGCAGGAGAACATGTCTTCACTGTGACTGTGGTAAAACGATGAACGTTCAGCTCTCGATCTTCTGGTTCAGGACCAATTGACCAACTCTAGGCTATGATGGGTTTTAATACTGCCATAATTTCACAATGCTTTGTTGATTGAGCCAGACAATACAATGAATATCGAATAACCGGCGTCTGCGGTCGCAGAGATCAAAGGAAGTTGTCTGAGTCAACTATCTTGTCTGCAACGTATGTGGCTTCATCACGTTGGCTCTCGAACGCATCCACAGTGTTGAGTAACAGATCTATAACAGTACGCGTGCGTCCTTTTCTAACACTATTAAAGGTAACAAGGAGGTAGAAATTCTGCTTGCTAGCTAGCGCTATAGCGGCTGTCGTACTTCTATGATCTGACACATAAATTGACAGTGTAATAACGTTACTAGGAGTAACCCCCTTGCTATTTACTTTCTGAGCATGCGCAGTGAGCCATTCAAACACATGCCAGTGGGTGTCAATTCTGAAAGTGTACTAGTAGCTAACTCGTCGACTGTTTCCCCACTCTATTTGAAATTGTGTGCGAATAAACGCTCGTCGAAAGGCGCCGAAAGGTTTCGAGAAGACAGCCGAGAGACTTTAGAAAGAAAACGAACGAACTGATTGTCACGACTCAAGAACTCGAACTGAAACGTTGTCGATAAGCGATTCAAAATGGCGAATGTCCTTGACAGATCCCTTGACGAGATTATTCAAGCGAAGAGAAGCTCCCGAGGTCGTGGTGGGAGAGGTCGGGGGAGAGGCCGAGGAGGGAGAGGAGCGCAAGGAGGCAGGGGAAGAGGAGGAGGAGGATATGGAAGAAGAGGAAGAGGCTCGAATGCCTACAGCTTCACTCGAGTTGGTGGCCATTTTTTTGCTCACTATCCTACATAGCTACTTCTCACTACACTTGCACACATACCACACCGTGGTCAGTGCTATGGTGCCATTTCAAATTTGGCAGTTCATGCAAGCACTCCTAGTTATGGATTTGCCGTTCTCAGTTTTGGTGCCAAAGCATGGCAGTAATTGAAATGGGGTTTGATGGTTTCTTAACCATCTCGAGTTGGACGTTGCACAGAAATTGCAACACATACCCCATTAGAATTTGTTGTGTGATATGCCATGCCACCTGTGTGAAATATTTCTGGCACCTATAGTAGCTGCCAGCTCTCTCCTTCAAGGAACTTTTTCCTCACAACGGAAAAGTAGCCATACTAGAGGTGTGCATTTTACCACAAATAGTGCCTAGAAAAGGAGGAAACCACTGATGGTGTCGGAAATAGAGATGATATGCTGAATCCAGTGCAATCCACCTTTAGCCGAGTCATCCCTCCTACCCTTCTAATGCCAGCTGGAATTTCTGTCCTGACCACAGCCACAACAAATGCCAGACAAATGGGAGCACGATAAATATCAAAATGGTGGTACTGCTGTGACGACGACCTTTCGATCAGGTGGCGGCGGTCGGGGAACAAAGCTCCTCATCTCAAATTTGGACTATGGCGTTTCGGACTCTGATGTGAAGGTTAGTGGTATGTAAGGTCACTCTTCCCTGTTCTGTTACACTAACGTGTTTGTAATCAAGACTGATTCTGTATATCTTCGAACACGCATGTTTCGTCTCTGACGTTTGCAGGATTTAGCAGGGCAGATCACATTTCAGCGTGTACTCGCATACTTTATTGCTGCTGCATGCGATAAGCACATGCGCCTATTAACCAGTCTCTACGGTATGTGAGAAAGTGCTTTCTCGCTGCTTTTCGATGACACAGATTTAGATTGTGTTACCGACTGTTTAGAAATACAGATTCCCAGGTTTTTCTAGGAATTGATCACGCATACGCCAGTGTATACCTGGCCGCTTTCTCTCCTCCTACATGACCTTGGAACGAGGCTAGACCCTGACCTGATGGAGAGGAGAGCAGTTTATGTCATGCTCCTTGAGAGAGCTGTCCGCTGAGTGTAATAGACATCACTCTTGAATAGTACCCCAACATAAAAAAATCGCATTGTAAGGATTTTATAGTAGCAGTGGCATCTGATCCAGTATTTAGTGATTAGGATGCAGTCCACGTGCATTGTACTTCAGCACATTGAACGAAGGCAGCATGAAAAATGAATGTATGTTACTAGGTAACGTACCACATGTTGCTGATGTGCGTCGGAGTCCACATGCTTGAACACACATAACAAGTGCAAGGTTGCCCACCTCAGTGAAAACCAGCATCCCGCATTTTGAAAAGTCAAGTTAGCATTGGGTAATCGTATCAGCTTCTTTAGACTGTGGCACAGAGCAAATTTCATAGTGATCAGTCATCCGTTTGCTGGGCTACAGTCTACAACACACGCTTGAATATGTTTCCATGTGAACGCAATTTTGATGTTGCTACAGTGGGTCAATATTTTCTGTATTGCGTGTCTTCCTTTCTGGGTACCTGAGCATGTTTAGTACATAGCTCCACCAAGCTAGCCACAATCCTTCTTGCAACTCGTCTGGATGGATGAAACTACAGTGCAGCATGAAATGGCACCATTTGCTGTAAATAGTGCCTTCTGTGTGTGTAGCAATGCATTCCATATACTACATATACTAATTGCATGCATCCAAGTATAGCATGGGTTTGGGTGTTAGCGTTCCTGAGGGCCAGGCCATCCTTAAGCTTGCTGGTTAGCTGTTTTGTGGGCATCTCTGCTTGCTGGATAGCTGTTTCTGTTCTCAATCAGCATGCTCCTCCGTGTTACAACTGGCTAGTGTGACCAACTGCTTACTGTGTACTGACTATCACTGGCCAAGGTTGCACTCTCCGATGTCATTTTGATTGCATGCCAACTCGCAATCATACCTGATATAATCCTTGGGTGTCCTGCTCAGCAAAAATAATCTTAGCAATTAGATCTTGGACTTTGACTTTGGCATGAAATTTTATCTGCGATCACAGTTTGTTAAAATCTCCAGGCATACCTGCTGTCATTCTACACACATTGTATGTACAGACACACATGAAAACATGAAAGTCAATCTTAGAACAAGCCTAGCCTTGTTCCCAGGCCCCACACCTGGGAACGAGATGGTACCGTCACCTGACCGTGTTGTGTACTCCCGTTGCCAGGAGCTTTTCTCCGAGTTTGGTGACCTGCTGAAGGCTGAGGTGCACTACGACAAGAGTGGACGCTCCCTGGGAACAGCGAATGTCATCTACTCCAGGAATGTTGATGCTATGAAGGCTGTGAAGCAGTACAACGGAGTCCCTTTGGATGGTAAGTGTGGGTGTGATGTCATTGTTAGTGCCTGCCTACAGACATGCTTCCTACTTACCACATTTCGTTGTGGCTGTTGGAAACTGTGAAGTAAAGCTGAAACACCCTTCCTCAGCCGAAGCTTCCCCCCACCCCCTGGGGATCGGAGAGCCTTCAAACATTCTTTTCCTGGCCCTCCGGAGTCTGGAGAGCATAGAAACGCTTTGCCATGCTGAGTTCTCACCCCTTGTCGCAAACAAAGTAGTGTTCATAAAGGGCTCCAACGTGTTTCTTTGAAGATTCACGGAAGAGTACCCACTGCCCTTTGATGCTCGACATACACTAACATGTCATATCTGTTCTGGTGCCTCTCAGGTCGCCCAATGTCAGTGCAGGTAATCAGCACAGGTGCAGGAGCTCAGCAGAGTGTTGGTGGTGCCAGACAGCGCCTTGGAGCTAAGCCATCTGGGTGAGTTGTTGATCCTCCTCAAAGATAATGGGTTTACAAGGAGCCGCAATGGCTACTGCTAACTTTGTAAGGCCACTACAATCTGATACCTCTTTTTTGTTTGGCCAGCTCTTTCTGTTTGAGGAAGGAACCTACATGGTAACTAAGGGATTAATCTGTTGGTGTCATCAACCGCATGATATACAGTAGTCTTGCCTGATACTGTATAGCGGGTTATTTTCGTGGGTGGAAATTTTCGTGAAATGCTGGATATGGTTGTCAGAGTTAATTTTCGTGGTTCTAATTTTCTGTGCACCCGTGTTCGCGTTATTGTCGCGGATGATGTAATATGAAAATTAGTACATGTAGTTTGATGGCCGAACGACATTGCGCTTCACTATATAGCGTGAGTGCGATGCTACTTCGTCTGTAAAAAGACGTGGGAGGCCAGTGTTGGAGAAGAACTAACATGCTAACGCGAGAATGGCAACCGATTTGCTGTAGCGAGAGTTACTGGGTCACTTGGGTCCACGATAAAATTTCGTAGGTGACTTCTTGATGAGTCATGAGAATAATGAAAATTGGCACCCCACGAAATTAACCCACTATACGGTAGTCATGTGACTGGTTCGTATTATGTAACCCTGTCAAAGGCTGTCATCAAGCTAGCCATGGCAGAAAGTGAGAGGAATGTACTGCAGGATGCTAAAACTGGTCTCCAGCAAGCCAGCTACCATAAACTCTACATAATGCATACAGCAACCACTTGTTTGGGATGGTGAGCTTTGATGTAAGATCCAAAGACTTTGTCGTCCTCCAACAAATTGGCCATCACGTCTTTTGTCAAAGCTTGGGTTTGTCATCTTGGCAAGCATGTAGTGTTCCTTGTGTCTTTGACATAGCTGAACCTGAACTGATTTGATTGACACTAGTGAATTCTGCGCATGCACTAAACAAATGATGCCACGTGTCAGGAAGCAGGCATGTGCTTATTAACTCGGCAGAGTTTGTCGGGCTGTAGGTATCAAGTAGAACAATTGGCACTGTTTCAAATTGCTGGTAATAATCTCTCCTCCCACCTTCTGGATCTCCCGAGCCTTCCCCCTCTGTTTGCATTCTTTGAAGACTGGAAGTGGAAGCGGCCTCAGCCTGGAAATGTTTGGAGAAAACGTTGGGTAACCCAGTTCACCGCAACCGCTAACACAGCATCTAAATGTGACTTGCTGGCCTGAGAAGAACAAGATAGGCACGTAAGAAGATGAACAAGTTATGCGGTGGAGTCCATGGCGAACGGTAGCTGACATACCATGTTTGGCAGCTCGTTCTGGCATCTGTGCCTTGGTCTGCTTGTAGATCAGCGTAGGGCTCGTACCCCTTGCCCTGCTGGATAGATAATAAAGCATACCTAGTACCTGTTTCGTTAACTTTCATCCCCTTGTTGGCAGCCATGATGGTCGAAAGAGGTACAGCCGTTGATAGTGGACCATCTGGCTTTGGTAAAGCGGAACCCATGCACTGGAAATAATCAAACAAGGCCATGATCTGGAAATAATCAAACAAGGCCATGATCTGGAAATAATCAAACAAGGCCATGATCAGTACTCGGTAGAGACAATCTTCACTGTGTCCAGAACTGATTTTATTCAAAAACAAAACGTTCTCAAATCTCCACAGTAATGCAAAATTCACGGAAGTTTTCTCCCACGAACAAAACCTGCTATACAACATGCACCTAGTAATGCGATGTGCCTAATAGCCAGAGGTTATGAAATTGGAAGCTGTAGATGCCTCTATTGAAGAAGGTACGGACATCTTCACTCCACTAGCCCCAAAGCAGTCTTTCTAAGTGTCCCACACATCCCAATTGTGATTTCTGTACCTGATTTGGTAGTGTGTGCTCTCAGTTGAGTAATGACATGGCTTGTACTGTCTTGGCATTGGATATATATATTGTCTGCAGGTTTGGCCAGGGACAGAGTCGTGGAGGCAGCTGGCGAGGCAGTTGGCGAGGTACTACGCGAGGTACTCCACGTGGCAGAGGAAGAGGGAGGGGCAGGGGGAGGGGACGTGGCAGAGGTGGATGGTCAAAAGAACCTGTCCCCACAGCTGAACAACTGGATGCTGACCTAGATGCCTATAAGGATGTAAGTGCTGGAGAACCAGTATGGATTATAGATGTTTCACTAATGGTGTGCATCTATTAGGTAATAGGATGGATGGTGATGAGGTAATAGCAAGAATACTTATCCTGAAATAGCACAAAGCGTAGTAGAGTTTTATTTCATATTCGTATAAATTGTGCATGACCACATCTGTGCCTACATAGCTTCTTGGGGTGGTTTCCAGTCTACCAGTTCTCAATACAGAAACAGAACCTTACCAAGTACGTAACTGCTGACAGATGACGACAACCCTTCAGTTCCAAGCTTCTGCAGTGTTGAGATCCATTTGCTGGCTCTTATGAACTCTCGCAGTAGTTGCTATGCAGATTGCTGCCACAATTCAGGCAAAACAGACGAGTCAATTGCCAATGTCGTCCAGTTTAGTTGGTTACCAAGTCCACGCCTAGCAGTCAGATTAATAGTTACACTCCTGGTAGGGGAAAAATTGTGCAGCGTAAATAATCTAAATAATGTTTGAGTACTTGGGCTTGGCCTACAGAAGTTCTGACTACACTGCTGTGATCGCTTTCATGCCCTGACGTGAATGTGAAAAGTTGGTGCTGAAACTCACCTTGGTGGTGGAGATATGAGCGCTTTTGTCTCGCCGTGGCCGCCATTGCTCGAGCGCTCTCTTCGACTTCCGGTGACAGTACCATTCTTAGGAACGGCACACGAAGATTCTGACCACACGGCCGTGATCGCTGTCGTTCACTGACGCTTGCATGCCATAACTCACCGTGCTGGCTAAGTTGTGAGTGCTGTAATAATGTCTTGTCTTCCTTTTGGTCGCCATTGCTCGCGATCGACTGAGCCACGTGGCATGTGCGTTAATTAGAACGAATTGCAATAATTAGCTTCGCTACGCGAGGCAACCGCGGCGTTGCAACGGCTACCAGGAGTGCGGTTGCCCCTCGTTGAAACTGAAGAAAATGGACAAATCAGCTTACCCACAGTGATGTGATCTATAGACTGCTTTAGTTCAATGCAAGCGACATGTTTATGTGACGGCAACATCATGGTAGTGCTGCACTGGCAAGTCTGTGTTGTGACATTTGGGACATTATCATCCTCAGATATTCTGATTAGAAGAGCATAGGACCCCCGGCGTTCTGCCATCTGCTGGTCCAATTAAGCTCTAAGTACAGTGTGTGTGTGTTAGAAGACTAAGTATTTGCATTTCTGAACATTTGTGATGGTATGCATATTTTTATCCCTCTCTCCAGTCTACTGATGCCATGGAGTCCTGAATACACAGGGTCCGTAGTGAACTCGAACTATTATACAGCTCACCTTGTTTCTTAACTCTTGTTTTGATGTACTGTAGCACCTCAACACTTTCCCTTGTATCCAAGTGGCCGAGCTCTTTACTTTCAATTTGTGTACGTTGACAGTGCACTGAAAACTACTATCAACCTTTTGACACGCTTTCTTTGTTATTTCTAAATAATGCACATCCACTTATGGTGTGCAATAATTAGGTTCATGGCTCATGCTCAACGGTTGGGGAAGTTGTGCAGGTATTGCAGAGGTTTGCTACCTCGCAGCAGAAGGTAGGTACAGGTAGATCCCTGCTAGGTACATTGTGCACAACTACAGATAACACCCTGTCGAAAACTAAAATTTATCTATCTATTTTCATTCATCCACATTCAGCATTGTAATGGTGGCAAGGAAGGGTCATGATTAGCCTTCTTAGCCATCTCCAGTATGTGAATACGGAGGTGGAAGGCCTGGAAGATGATGCCTCCCGGAGATCTGGTGACCAGATCTCCCTCTCTGTATTTACAAACAGTGAAAGACTGGAAGTGGGAGTGGTCTGGGAACAAGGCCTAGTCTCGACCCCAGACCCAAACCAACCCCAGCGCAGATTGCGCATGATGCTGGAAGCGATCCGCGCTGGGGTTGGTTTGGGTCTGGGAATGAGGCTAGGTCATGCCATGATGTGGCCAAGTGTTAGTCCTGTTGGGCTAAACAAACTACAATCGCGTATCATAGTTTAGCCACTTCGCATGTGAGTGGTACTCACAGTGTTGCAAAACTTTCAGTGAATCTTGCAGTTGATCATCAAGTGGGCAAAAGAGATGGCCTGCTCCACTGAGGCTGTTTTCCAATGTAGGGATGTGTCAGGGGTCTCTCATCCTCTTCTTCATAAGCGAAATCCCCATTTTGGCAATTCCTGCTTGTAACTTTGGGGTGTGACACACGGTTCATGACTTTACCGGGGGGGGGGGGGGGGGGGGGGGGGGGCATGTGCACATGGTTTAATTTGTATTCCATAGTATGGTGACGATGATGCCACAGTGTAGTGGACAACGATATACAAGAAATGTGCGGGATAGTAATGGCTCTAGTTCTGACGTTTGCCGGGTTCAATCGCTCTATTGACTTCTTACCTGAGTGTGGTAGACAGTGAAACTGCATGGTCACATACATAACTGCTCAGTAGTAGACCTTGGCGAATTATGCTGGAGCATAATAGTAGAGCGGAAGCATAAGAGCATAATTATTATGCTTGAATAATGAAGAGCTGTTTAACCCTTTAAGCCCCATTGACGTCTATAGGCGTCATTTAGACCCTATGCACTTGTAGGGCTTCTCGCCAGTCCAAAAAGAGACCAAAAAGTCTTCAGAGGGCCTAGGGACGACTTTAAGGCCCGAACTCAAAAAATTTGGTCAGATTTCGGCGCGCCTCCCCCACTAAACGTACAAGCGGGGGGGTTTCGAAGGGGGGGCGGCAGCCCCCCCTTCGGGCTGTCGCGGGCGTTTTTTGATTTTAATGAGATTCATTGACCCGAGAATTTTTGATTCTAATGATATTCATAGACCCCACCCAGGGCCTCAAGAAAACCTGCAAATTGGTGGTGTAAGGTGTGCCATCAGTCAGATCTGGCCCAAGTTTAGGGAAATGCTGGGCGAAAATCCGGCTGACATCCACCTTTGACCTCCGATTGCTGGCCTTGTGGGGGGTCATGAATATCATTAACGGTATTGCCAGAGGGGTCTCTCCATGTGTGCGGGCCCCACCAAGTTTGGCCGCTGAGGAGCGAATGCTGTGGGAGAGGAGTACCTACGAAAGTGGTGTGCGCTGAATGCATGAAAATGTGTTGTCTTGGTGGGAAGAATTCGGTGGTTAAAGGGTTAATATGTGCATGGAGGATCAATGAATCTCATTAAAAATCGGCAAACCATCCCAAACTGGCACACAGTGCAAGTCTAGGCCGTTTTCAGGGCCCATTCTCACCAACTATGAATCTCATTAACCCTTTAAGCCCCATTGACGTCTATAGGCGTCATTTAGACCCTATGCACTTGTAGGGCTTCTCGCCAGTCCAAAAAGAGACCAAAAAGTCTTCAGAGGGCCTAGGGACGACTTTAAGGCCCGAACTCAAAAATTTGGTCAGATTTCGGCGCGCCTCCCCCACTAAACGTACAAGCGGGGGGGTTTCGAAGGGGGGGCGGCAGCCCCCCCTTCGGGCTGTCGCGGGCGTTTTTTGATTTTAATGAGATTCATTGACCCGAGAATTTTTGATTCTAATGATATTCATAGACCCCACCCAGGGCCTCAAGAAAACCTGCAAATTGGTGGTGTAAGGTGTGCCATCAGTCAGATCTGGCCCAAGTTTAGGGAAATGCTGGGCGAAAATCCGGCTGACATCCACCTTTGACCTCCGATTGCTGGCCTTGTGGGGGGTCATGAATATCATTAACGGTATTGCCAGAGGGGTCTCTCCATGTGTGCGGGCCCCACCAAGTTTGGCCGCTGAGGAGCGAATGCTGTGGGAGAGGAGTACCTACGAAAGTGGTGTGCGCTGAATGCATGAAAATGTGTTGTCTTGGTGGGAAGAATTCGGTGGTTAAAGGGTTAATATGTGCATGGAGGATCAATGAATCTCATTAAAAATCGGCAAACCATCCCAAACTGGCACACAGTGCAAGTCTAGGCCGTTTTCAGGGCCCATTCTCACCAACTATGAATCTCATTAACCCTTTAAGCCCCATTGACGTCTATAGGCGTCATTTAGACCCTATGCACTTGTAGGGCTTCTCGCCAGTCCAAAAAGAGACCAAAAAGTCTTCAGAGGGCCTAGGGACGACTTTAAGGCCCGAACTCAAAAATTTGGTCAGATTTCGGCGCGCCTCCCCCACTAAACGTACAAGCGGGGGGGTTTCGAAGGGGGGGCGGCAGCCCCCCCTTCGGGCTGTCGCGGGCGTTTTTTGATTTTAATGAGATTCATTGACCCGAGAATTTTTGATTCTAATGATATTCATAGACCCCACCCAGGGCCTCAAGAAAACCTGCAAATTGGTGGTGTAAGGTGTGCCATCAGTCAGATCTGGCCCAAGTTTAGGGAAATGCTGGGCGAAAATCCGGCTGACATCCACCTTTGACCTCCGATTGCTGGCCTTGTGGGGGGTCATGAATATCATTAACGGTATTGCCAGAGGGGTCTCTCCATGTGTGCGGGCCCCACCAAGTTTGGCCGCTGAGGAGCGAATGCTGTGGGAGAGGAGTACCTACGAAAGTGGTGTGCGCTGAATGCATGAAAATGTGTTGTCTTGGTGGGAAGAATTCGGTGGTTAAAGGGTTAAGGGCATAATAATGGAAAGGTCTGTTTATGTGTCAGCTAGAACCTAAGGCTGACTATTTCTGGTACTGGCCTAGGGCAGTGCAATGACCTTTGCATTGTAATAGTGTAATGTGATTTTGTCCTGCACGCCCTGGACTTGAGGCTTGCTCAGCCACATATAAGGGGACATGTTATCTCTCTCGTAATTATTGTGCACTCCTGCGTCCAAACAATGAGCTATCATGGTGTCACGGTGCATTTCCTAACTTGCAAACCCGTAAGGAAATCTGTTCTGGAAACTGTGCAACTCAATGACAGGTGGACAGGTCATGTTCCCACAAGAAAATGGCCTGTCCTCAGTTGCCGCGCAGATTTCAGAATAATATTGAGGACAGGTCATTTTCTTGTGGAAGCATGACCTGTCCACTCAGTGTCCACTTGTCCTTGGTAGGAAATACTTTTTTGTTAGGGTTTCTCATGATGATTCACCTTTGCTTGTTTGTTGCAATCCTACTGTTCAGACCTCTCTTGCGAGTGGCCACTTCTGCACGTTTTTTCACGTCTGAAGCTGTCAGCACTTCTGAGCCGCTCCCTCCTCCTCCCCCTGATGGTGCCGACAAGAGTTACCCAGAAAAACTTCAGAGTCTGGTTAGAGATATCTCCCAACTCACCTTGCTGGAAACAGCTCAGCTAAACGAATTGTTGAAGGTAAGCTCTAATTGAAGGTAAGCTCTAAGTAGTGAGGGTAAATGTGAAACGTATTGACACGAGAGTCCATGTGAAACGTATTGACACAAAGGTCAATGTGAAAACTTGTGTTGACACGAGAGTCCATGTGGAACTTATTGACACAAAGGTCAATGTGAAAGCTTAAGTATTGACGCGAGTGTCCGTGTGAGAACTTCTTGACATGGGGTTCGAGTGAAAACTTGCTGACACGAGAGTCCATGTGAAATGTATTGACACAAAGGTCAATGTGAAAGCTTATTGACCCGAGGGTCTGTGTGAGAGCTTCTTAACATGAGGGTTCGTGTGAAAACTTATTGACACGAGAGTCCGTGTGGAACTTATTGACACGAAGGTCTGTGTGAAAGCTTATTGACACGATGGTCTGTGTGAAAGAATGGGTCCATGTGAAAGCTCGATTGTTAACATGAGGCACCAAGGGTCAATGGCGTATGAAAGCTTATTGATACATCACTATTCACTGCTGCACAGTGTTACAGTGGTAGGTTATAGCAATTTTGATTCACTTACAGCCCGTTTACACTACAGACCGAGAAGGGTGGATTCACTCCGGTTCGACACAGATCGATCTGGGAGGTGCGTTTACACTACGCCGTCCGAGCGCTCCATGTACGTGTGATTCGGGGTCGAAGTTCATGATTAGTCACGTGCCCAGACTGCATTCTCACGAGACTAGTCATGTTCGATATACAACACCATGACAACCCCTAGTCTCGAAACCAGACCCTTTGTGATCTGGTTCGGATACTATTGGCAACTGTCACACCCCCCCCCCCCCCCCCCCCCCGTCCACGTCCACGTCCACGTCCTACCAATGGGTTCGATTCTGTTTACACTTGGGGCGGGAGCGCTCCGGGTCAAACCAGTTCGATGGAGTTTGGTAGTCCAATACGGAGCAGATCGGGGCGGTTCGGTTCGTGTTTACATTACGAGATAATTCGAACCAGTTCGAGCTGGATCGATCCAGAGCGCTAGTGTAAACAGTGTGTGTTTGTGCAATACCGGTAATTTATGTGTTCCGGCATGTGTGTGTGTGTCAGACATGGGGGGGGGGGGGGCCTGGAAGGGTGTTTAAGCTTCACCTAGACTGAACTACAAGATGAGGAAGGAATGACAACACTAATCAAGATATGTTTCAATACATATGTACACATGTGCACACCCACACCTCCCCCCAACACTCACACAGTCAACACTGAACATTCCAGATGCCCCGGTGATGACTATGGGTGTCATGCCTGGTGCAGCTGCTTCTGCGCAGGTCAGTAGAACCCAACCAGAATATACCAAAGGTGGTGGGGCTAGTACTACATTGTAAAGCCTGTTCTATTCTCATATATATATACATGTAGCTATATCAGGGTAGCCTCATTCCCTGGCTCCCCCCTGTGCGTGCGGTGAAGAAAAAGAACCCCTCTGTATTTTTTGTTACCGCGCACACACGGGGGAGCCTGGGAACGAGGCTAATAACAGGGCCTGTGTGGCTCTGGTAGCCTCGTACATGTACCCAGTCCCACACCCAGCTTTTCGTCGCTGCTTAGTACGGTAAGCAGCGACGAAAAGCTGGGTGTGGGACTGGGTACGAGGCTATGGCTCTGGTAAATTGCCTGAGTGCTCTGGTAATTCTAACTCCATTCTCTGTCCCTTGTGATGAAGAATGTAATGAAGCTGGTGGTTCCAATAAAGCTTCAGTTAAAGAAATTAGTCGTGCTCTGCCATGGGAGACACGTAACTGTTCCTTCCATCTGCACAGGGCGAGGAAAAGCAGGAAGAGGAACAGACCTCATTTACTGTGAACCTGGTCAAGTATGCGCCTGACTCCAAGATCAAGTTGATCAAGGAGATCAAGACCCTGGTGGAGGGGATGAATCTTGTACAGGTACATCTGAACTACTACATTCATACATGAACATGGTTTTATTGTTGGGGGGGGGGGACGTTGCTACCCCACTTGCAGAAAGTTGGCAGTACCAATCATTTTCAGAAAATCATCACATGACAATTGTAAAAGCAATTGCGGCAGGCATTGAAACATGACAATCGTACCCATTCCCGTGAATCTTTTGATCGTACAAGTGTAGACACTCTGCATGCATGATGGATTTTGTTCACGCCATATTCAGTAAGTAATATCCCCAGCTATTATGTACATGCACGGAATGAAATAGATTCGCCCATTGCAATTTTTGTTGCCATTATGGTTTTCAGTTGCAGCATTGGGACAGCAGTGTGCAGGCTCACAGGGAATGTACAATTGGACTTTTAGCGATGACAAAAGAAAAGTGGGAGGGGCTGAAAAGGGTTGAAGTGGGAGGGGCTGAAAAGGGTGTAGCTGAGTTGAATGACGTGAGGAGTGCAAAGTATATGAACTCCTGTTCAGAGGCATCATTAGCCTCGTTCCCAGGTGCTATACCGAGTGCCTGGGAACGAGGCTAAGGCATCATGTGACTACAGTGCGGTGTTTCCTTTTCAAAATTACTGCATGGACTGATTGGCTCGGGTGATGGACACAGTATGCTCCTTTAACGTACAATCTCTTCTCTTCCTTTATATTCAGTCAAAGAAGTTTGTGGAGAGTGTTCCCCAGGTGGTGCAGAGGGACGTCAGTAAGGAGGAGGCAGAGAGACTGAAATCAGTGCTAGAGGCGGCAGGAGGCGTGGTGGAGCTTGAATAAAACTGTCAGTGATCCATGCATTCTCATTTCCTTGCTCTCTGAAATACTGGACCCGGTGATTGTAATACTGGTACAGCATAATATTATCATAATATTCATGATCGAGACATGCCATTATAATTGTTATAAAGTAGAACCATTTTAATTGCAACTGCATGTATAGGACCAATAATTTAAGCTATACACTAAGACAATCATGCATGCACTTATAGGGCCAGAGGGTAGCCTCATACCGCATGGTGCTGTATAGTTATACTGGAAGCGATACATGCACGCACTGGATAAACGGTCTGGGAACGAGACTAGGTGCTGTATAACTCATGCAGAATGCATGGTCATGCAAAGGATTTCAAAACCACATCATGCAACGTACATCACCCTGACCAGCTATGGTTGTAGGTTTCGACCATACTAATAGATCATTTGCAAAAGCCCTCTCAGGCATTCTCCAAACCTATCTCATGCAAAGTGAAGTATAATTACCTCTTGTTCCCAGGGCCACTCCAGTTATACTATAGTCCACTTCCTTGACCTTTGAACTTGACCATGCAGTAACAATAGTGGTTAAAAAACCGGGCGAATTGGGACAAAGCTAAATGTGAGGCCTGCATCATGAGCTCAACAAAACTAGTATAAGCAATCTTTATGTATCAAATATTCATATTTGATTCCAAATATTTACAGGCACTCAAAGTTCACACACAAGCTTCTACATGTACATAGTTGAACACACAAGGTATTATATAATACCTATTGCAAGCAGCATACCAGTATTAAGCACTTCATAAACAACAATATAGTATACATGTACACTAGAATATAACTTCAAAACCAATACGGTATATTGATCGGTAGGAAAAATACATCCGGCTAAGTACGAATATCAAAGCAGAGAGTCCATTGCGCGAACACACTACAAGAATTCAAGTCAATAGCTTTTCCACCGAGTTTGTGCATTCTGCAGTTGCTCTCTATTGCTTTCTTGGCATCTTTTACAGAGAGACAAGTAATAAATTTGCCTGGGATGAGGACTGTGATGGGGTCATTTGTCCATGGATGGCCTTGCAGTAATGTATTAATTTCTGTGTCTAAACGGAGGTATTTGGCAGCCACACATAGTGCAACAACGGGCTATACAAACTGAGAAAATAGACAATCTGACATACAATTCAACTATACATACTGTACAAGAGATTCTGATGAGGGCTACTTGTGGGACTAGAATAATTATGATGATGGACGTGACACGATTACATGTATCTCAGAAACCCATAGACAGTACAGCACTTGCACAGAACACAAGAGAAAACTAGATTACAATATACCTGCTGCAAAAAATGGAAGGGACAATGTGCTGGGGATTTCTGCTTTGTTTCTGTGGTAAAACTATTGAATCATGTCATGTCTGAGAGCACGGGTGCAGACAAACGTATTCAAAATGTGAGTGAATCTTATATACAACAACAACATACAAGAGTGCTGATAACGTCTGCAGTTTGCCAAGTCAGAAGAACATCGGAGAGACATACTCACACATACACACAACATGCACACATCCAGCCGGTGTGTGCACAAACAGACAAGACACGGTGACTACAGTGACAAATCAGAGCGTTTACAAAACAGACCAGTTCATGGTGATGGGCAAAACATTCAAATGTAGTGAGGGAGAAAGGTGGGTGACTGTTTCTATTCGAGGTTGGAGCTTTGGTATCGAGAGATTTCAAAGCGATTGTTTTGTTCCGAACACAAACATGAAGGAAGAAGTTCAAGTGAAGACAGAGTAAGCAAACTTAAACACATACACAGAAGTGCGAAAGCACTCACAGCAACCCATTGGGTAGGAACGTGGACATGGAAGGACTGCCACTGATCGCACTGTGGTCTTCTCCATCCTGATTGCCGTGAGTGAAGTTGTTGCACCACGGGGTTGGGAGGCCGGGCAGGAAACCTCCATTGCTCCACAGGGAGTTGTCACCCACAGCAGTGGTAGTAGCACCAGACATGCCAGCCATGGTTGAAGGGTTGCTGCTGAAAGGGGTGGGAGGGTCGTCCCACTTAAGAGGAGCCTTGTTGGGACCTTCGTCTGTAGTGTGAGCAGAGGGAAGGGAGGAAGGCGGTAGGGTGGGGCCGTCCCTATCGAGTGGTCCAGAATACCAGGATTGGGCGACCTCTCCCAGAGCACTTGGCATGTTCAATCCACCAGCAGCTGCCATGCCTGCCTCTTCCTTCAGCTGCTCAAAGAAAGTCGCTATGTCGGTATCGGCTGCAAAATCAGAAGTGACATCGACTCCACATATGGTAGGGTTCTTGTCGAGGCCAGTCTTGGACAGTATGGCCTCATCGCAAGAGTTGTAGCGAATGAGAGCAATTTCCAGCGCAGGGTTGATCATACAGCTCTGGAAGACACCGCATTCACTGCACACGTCTCTCAGAGAGGACTCATCAACCTGGGGACATAATAAGAGCCAAAACTCAGGACTGGGTGCAACAGAGGGTCGCTGTTCATGATGCACAACATTTCCATGGTAAGCTACAGTCGCTTAAATTATTAAGGCCCATGTAAAGCCAAGGCTTGAATCTTGCTTCCTTGCAGCACTGTATATATGTGGGTAGGAAGCCATTTACTTATGGGAGACTATTACTCCGCAGTGGTACTGCAGCACATGCATTTAGGCCTTTCAAACTCCTAGCAGCTATCCAAAAGCTCCCTCCCACTTCTCAAAAATTACCTCACTAATACACCTCCTAAATCCCCCCCCCCCCCTTCAAGAATAACTGTGCTCAGTAAAATCACGTAGAGTAGCTTCCCTTCATCGCCTGTTACAACTGATGATGCAAGTGACTATTGTAAACCCTCTCCTGGACCAGGTAAAATTCTAACATAACATCTATGTACACACAAAGGACTACCCTACAGAAAATGAACTCCCACTCATCCCACAAAATGTAATACCAGGAGTGCATGAGCCACAGAAGGCAGCGAAGGAGTGTCGAACTAGTATAGACATATTGTAATCCCTCACACCTTACGGTCATACCTTATATGGAAGGCCTTTGCGGTACTGCACAAACATCAATTATTTTGTTTTTCACTCTTTTACGTAATGGCCTCTTGCCGTATAAGGTAAAATTTTGGGACGTGTGAAGGACTACATGTACTACTTCCGCTAGGGCGCGCATGCTGAGTTCGATGCTCCTTCGCCGCCTTCAGCGGCTCATGCGCTCCTCATAATACCATTACGGTCTACCGAGTCCTTCCATGAACTAATTCTAAATAAAGAGCACTTACTTACCTGTGAGGTGACATTCCTGAGGATCAACCAGGGAGAGGGTGGGTTGGAGGGTAGCTTGAACACGGAGAGGCGAGCCTTCTTACCACGTTGCCACTCATCAAAGGTGGGTTCAGGGCTAAGCATACTGTGCTCATGGCGAGGGGAACGGAGGCCCTCCCCACCCCAACATCCGGAAGCCACAGAGGGCATTGTGAATGGATAAGGGTCTGAAGATGTATTTGGGTGAGACGGAGGGGATGTATAGGACGGGGGAGAGGGGTCAGAAGGGAGGGAAGGAGGACGAAGTTCACTGGAGCCTGTTGACATGTCCCACATATGGTTGTCCATACCCCATTTCTGCTGCTTGGAATTGTCCACTCCCCAGACCGATTTGGTTGGGGGTTCGACCACTGAGCCCCACTGATTGCCGGTGTCCATGTGTGCAGGGGTCGAGAGAGAACGGTGTCCCATGTGAAACTTGTTGCCAGGTGCTCTTGTCCCCGGAGGGTAGCCACGGTTGACTTTGTATGGCAAGTGGGTAGGAGGGAGGCTGGTGGGAGGGAGGAGAGATGGAGGGGGGAAATGTGGGGGCTGCTGTTGTTTCCTACCATTGGAAGCAGCTGTCATATTGCTGAAGGGCTGAGAGCTGGAAAGGGGATGCTGGTTGATGTTAGGGCCTCCAAAAGGTCCTGGAGGATTTCGAATGTTTGTCCTCTGGCCATTTCGGTGAGTGGGGTAAGTGTGGCTCTGGCTCTGCCCAAAGGGCATCCCCCCATGAGAGTCTGGGATGAGTGGGTTCCAAGGCTGCCTGCTATCACGGCTCTGAGACTGGCCACCATATTTATTCCCACTACCTGACTGAGAACCAAATGATTGCATGCCCGTGGGAGGTGGAGGGTAGCCACCGAAGAATGCTCCACTCCCTCCATCACCTCCACTTTTCTGTCTGGTGACTTTAGGGCCACTTCCGGGAGTGACCGCTTTTGTGAATCCCCCAGGATTAGGCTGGGAGAAAGGGAAAGGAGGGTTTGAGCGCCCAGAGGGGAAAGCAATGCCACTGTTAAATGTCCCCATGGTCGAAGGTGGCTTGGGATAGACCTGTGCTGGTTCTGTGGGCTGGGTTCGAGGTTGCCAGGGTACGCCTGGTTTGAACTCCTGGATGTCGTCAAATGATTTCGGAGAAGGGAAGTGAGATGAAGACACTGTAACCGTGTTGGCAGTGTTGGGGGGGAATGAGGGTAGTCCCATCGTCAGGGGATACACTGGAGCAACGGGATGCACTGGGCCTTGGCCAGGGCTAGCCAGAGAAGAAAGAGGAATGGATGAGCTAGCCGGAAAACTGGGGAATGGTCCGGAAGAGGGCGTCATGATGCCCGAGCCATACTTTTCCTCCCTTGCAGCCAAAGATGTGGGATTGTCGCTGTTTGCTGACCCTGAAATGATCCACTGAAGTCGTGACATACTGCGGGCGGATGACTGGCTCACCGCAGAGCTTGGTGGTAGTGGGGGTGGGGGTGAGGTGCCACTACCACTGAGGGACATTCCCTGCATACCGTAGGACAGGTTCTTACCTGTATCACCCAGCACGTTGGCAGACAAAGAACGATTCAGAGGGACTCCACCTAGATTCGGATCCCCCTTACGAATGGGAGGGGTATTTCGTCCAATAGAAGGGGACGCAACTCCAGTTGGTGTGGACTTCCCTCCGTCCTGGTTCTTAGCAGCATCCTTCTGTTGGCTCGAGATCTGGGAGATGATCACAAGCTGTCGATTGATCTGGTTGATGCTCTGGTTGACCTGGCCCATCCGGAGCGTGAGCAGCTGCTGTTGCTGTGGATTCTGTCCGGCTGACTTTGCCTGTTGAGCCAGCTGCTGCTTCATCAGCCGCAACTGCCCCAGCTGCTGCGTCAACAGCTGCTGATAGCTTTGGAGGTTCGGCATAGGTGTGAACATCGGTCCGAGTTGGAGCTGGTTTAAGAGGTATCGCTGTTGGAGTTGTTGCAACAGCTGCATCTGCATAAGGGCCTGGGCTTGGTTGGGTTGCTGATTGGGTAGTGGTGGTTGCAGACCAGGAATACTGCCAAACATCTGCAGAGCGGCCAGTTGCTGGTAGAGAGGGTCCTTTGGGTTGAACGCAGGAGCGAGACCGGTGGGGTTGCTATTCAGCGTGGAGTTGCTGGTAGAGGGAATCCCTGCCACAGAGCTAGCTGAGGTGCTGCTGAGGGCATTCTGGAAGGAAACGGCTCCACCTGGGCCCAGAGTCTTTCCGTGTCTCTTACTCCGGCTGTTCTGAAGTGGATACCCTGTGCCATTGACAAGCTCTCCATTCACGTCGTCTGTAAGAGCAGTCACAGCCAGCAGGTCACCAATGGAAGCGTCAATGTCATTGCTGTTGGCCTTGAGGTACTTTTCTGATGCCTGACGCTGGGAACAGAGGGAAGATACATCCACACTTGAAACATGACAGCTGTCGGTTATCCACATGCATGATATTAGCAGTATGCCAAAACTGGAAACCATTTTCTACCAATTATGGCACATTTTGACCTGTCAATTATGTCATAAATTGGCAGAAACAACAGGAAAACCTGTCAAGTGTGACCAGGCCCTTTTCTGTGGTTTGTGAGTGGGAATGGGTATGCTATGAGGCTAGTCCTGTCCCTGAACACCTGAATTTCATACTCACACACAAGGGAAACCTTAATGAAAAGGAACGTACTGGGAACCCCATGTCCATGAGTTTCTTGAGGTTGTCCGCAAATGAGGGTGTCTTGTCCTGTGGGAGAGGAGAAAGGGGGACAGTATTATAACGTGGACAGATTACTTTCCTATGGTCTGTACATCACAAGTGTGGAATGAAATACATGACAGTGTAATATTTAAATGAGTTGTAGCCAGGGTTTCTTTTTTTTTTTTTTTTGCAGGGGGGGGGGGGGGGGGGGGGGGGGGGGATTTCAAACCCAGACCCCCCCAAAATGGCGCACTGCCGCGCACTATTCAATCCCCCCCCCCCCCCCCCCCCCCCCCACACACACACACACACACACAAATTTTCTCTATGTTCTGTTTAGCCCCCTATTTTATGAGGTTGTAGCAGCACATGATAGTCACATGACAATCACTTAATTGTCTTGTATTCATAGCAAAAGTGAGTATCAAATTACCCACAGAAGCTATCTGCCTGATAGCTAGCCTCGGTCCCAGGCTCTCTCCTCAAAAAACGCTTCAAACGTGTATTCTGTGGATTTCACGGAAACTGTGTTCTGCAAATACGACACTCGTGCAAAGTGTCCACATTTATAACTTCCTAACTCCACTGGGTTCCAACCGTGTCATTTTTGTGAAGCTCCACCCACAGGAAGTTCTTACCGCTAAATGCTAAAAGCATGGTCACGGAATATAGCGAAGTGAAATCGACAGTATGCGTGCATGCACGGTGAGTGTGTATGGAACCCAATATCTCATGGTAACGGATAAACACTGCTTTACTGTCACTCTGGACATGCATGTTGTGTATTGCATGTCTCACCACAGCAGTGTTATTGCAGATAAATGAAACTACACGTTGAAATTTTAGTAAACTTCAGCGAAAATTGAATGTGAAATAATTATTTGCTTAAAAGTGGTTTGATGATGAAAGTGATCTCCTACACACACACACACACCTTGTGCTTGGCAACAACAGTGTTCCAGCCATCCATAGGGCCTCCTCCTCCTGTCCCTCCCCCTCCTCTTCCCACGCCCACCCACTGCCCGCCTGTGCTGGTGGGGGTCCTGCTGGAGCTTTCCTTGCCTCCCCAGCCTGCTGCAATGGCCCCTGAAGTGTCCTCATCTCCCCACTCAACAGGTGAAGAATAGTGAGTGTCATTCCAATTCACAGCTGGATGGAGTGGGGCAGCTGGATGGAGTGGGGGAATGGAGGAGAGGGAGGAAGGGAGGGAGGGAGGGAGGGAGGGAGGGAGGGAGGGAGGGAGGGAGGGAGGGAGGGGGATTCGGGAGGAGATAGGGGAAGGGAGAAGGAGGAGGTCAAAGGAGGAGGGGAGGGAGAAGGAAGGTAGAAGGGATCTTGCATTTTAACTGAAACGTTTTTATTACAATCAGTGGATCTTCATCCATTGTAATGTACAACAGCAAACAGCTCAAAGTCTGTGTGACCTCATGACCACTTTTACTCGGGATCTCTGATTACAGTGGAACCATCTAATATGGACACCCTTGGGCCCAAACAATGCGTCCTGAATACCCCCCCCCCCCCCCCCCCCCCCCCCCCCCCCCCACCCCAAGCTGACAGGAATGGGCAGGAGACCTCGGTGGGGGAACGCTGCCTGAATGGCAAGGTGTCCTCATACCAAGGGAAGAAGAACACGTCTTTGTATATGACGTTGGGACTTGATTAAGGAGTCTAGGGATTCCGAACATACAAACGCTCCATCCAACATCTACTATCACCCACCTGGTGGTACTGGTCCTTGCCCTCCGCTTGATTTTCTCCCATTACGGCTCTTGATATCAGGAGGCTCTCCCCAAATACCAGTCCCGTCATCGTTATCACTGATCTTGGGGCTTGGTAGATCACCCCAGCCACTTGGTTCGCAGTGAAGTGACTCCAGTGCATCTTCCAAGTCCATTGAAGGCTTCTTAGGTTTGCGGATCTTTAAACTGCCGTTCAATCCCGACTGCGAACTACTCGACTCAAACCTGAATAAGAAGGCATGATGTCAAATGATGTCACAGTGCAATTGTTATAGCTGCAACAGTTACCACGGAGGAATTTGAAAGCTACCCTTCAATTTATGAATGGAGTTGCAGGCCTTAGCTTGGGACCGAACTGAAGGTTATTATACGTAAACTGTATGTGTTTGGAATCGGTGTCACAAGCCTTCTCTCGATCCGGACTGTATTTGTATTGCACCAGGCTGGGTGCCTATTCCAGATAATAATCTGACCTATATATACATTGTAACCTCCTGGAATGAGTCACTCTGTCATAGTGGCATGTGTACGTATCATATGACTGGCTGTAAGGTATTGTGAGTGGGCTTTAAATGGACCAATTAGTCTGTACATGTAATTATTGGTAAGGTGAGTGATAGGCAGTCATCAATAGCTTCATGTAAGCATACCTGCAAGGCTTGCGAGGAACGTTCCCCCTATTCTGGTAGCTCCTGGAGCTCTTCCCATTGTCACTCTTCCAACTGGATGTGCTCCCAACACTGTTCAACGAGGAGGTACTGCTCCTCGTTGGCCTCCAAACCCCACCACCTCCCGCCTCTGACAGTGATACTGGAGTCTCTTTGCCTCCCACCCAAACACTGTCACTGGTGCTCCCCGCCCTGGAAAACTCGGGGTTCTCCTGAGAGTTTGAGCCTGAGGAATCGCCACCACTCAAGGTATGTAGCAGGCCATAAGAAGAGGAGCTCTCGCTCCTAGCAACAGTACTGCCACCATCGGAGGCAGGATCATCATAGTCTTTCTGCTCCTCTGGGAGTCCTAGACTTGCTGAACCATGGCTGCTACCATCTGTGGTGGTCCCCTGGGTAGGTTTGTGTTTGTGCTCGTCCTTGCCATCACCTGTATTTTCCAAACCTGTTCCTCCGTTAAGAGTAAGGGTCTGAGCCAATGGGTCCCTATCTCCACTGGAGAGGGAGGAAGTGTCCAGTTCGTCCCAGTCAGATGCACCTTCCTGGGTTGACCTGCTGCTGGATGCAAACTCTCCCCGGCTACCTCCCTCCTCAAGGGAAAATGCCCCTGCAGAGCAGTTCAGTTCGGTGGCCAGCTCACGGTCAAGGTCTTCTCCAATGGGTTCAGTGTCCGGCATTTGCCATTTACTCCCCACTGCCCATGTAGTGGATTTGGACTCGGGTGGATTCACAGGTCCACCATCTCCAGGAGTCGAAGTTCCACTCCCACTAGGTCCCATTCCAGTTCTCGTACTCTCTCCTACAATCTGACTGACCTCATTATCATCACTGGCAGTCCAGTTGTCCGCTTGGGAGTGTTTACTGCTGTGCCCTGGTGAGGTCGACCTCCATGTATCAGAGTCGCTGGTTCTACTGTCAAGTGCCAGCCAAAGCCCTCCTCCTCCTCCTCCTTCAAGACCTGCAGAACTCCTGTTACTGGCAACCTCGCTGCTGCCACCGCCAGAGGAGAGGGCAGTAGCCAAAGTGTTTCCATTCACAGTTTCAGAACTGGTCCAATCTTTATCCAGTGTGGACGGCAATCCCTTGGTTCTGTCCTGGTCTGTGATGGGTCCTGACAGATCACTCCCCCAACCACTGCCCTTCACCGGGGCACCTGCTGACCAGCCGCCGTCATCGTCCAGCCAGCCTGCCCCACTCTGGGGTAGAGGTGGGTGGTGGTGGGGGTGATGGTGGTTTGGGTGGCTGGAGTGGTGATGGTGGTGCAGCGGCTGTGGCTGTGGTGGTGGCTGTTGCCATCGACTCGAGTCCTTCATTGGCTTCTTGTTTACTGCTGTGGGGAGGAAGAGGAAATGTCAACTCTACCATTCTTTCATCTGTCTCTCTGGGATCTCTGCCTGCCTGTCTTGTCAGTCTATTTTGTCCAACTGTTTGTCTGTCTGTCTGTCTGTCTGTCTGTCTGTCTATCTACCTGTCTGTCTGCCTGTCTGTCTACCTGCCTGTCTGTCTGTCTACCTGACTACCTGTCTGTCTGTCTGTCTATACCTGTCTGTCTGTCTGTCTGTCTGTCTACCTGTCTGTCTGTCTGTCTACTTGTCTGTCTGTCTGTCTGTCTGTCTATCTACCAGTCTATCTCTCTACCTGTCTGTCCATCTGACCTTTCAGTCATCAATTCCCTTATGGGAGGCTATTGATGGAGAATGAGACCCCAGCAAGCACACTAAGAGATTGTAACAAGCACCCATCATGCTTATAATGCTTGCACACACAAAACACCTCGCATAACGCTGTTCATTCAATGAGGCACATAAAGGTGGGCAAATGGAATGCAACAGGTCACTACATGCTATGACAATGCAGACGGAGTGCTAAAGATACACGATGCTGCAGCATCGAAGTGCAAACTTGATCATGGGCACATACCTCTATACTGTGTACATGAGACAGAGTGGTGAGCCTTCACCGCAGTTAATACAGGTAGCACAATGGACTGTAGCCTCGTTCTCAGGCCACGTGGCCTGGGAACGAGGCTATGTAAATGGACTGTACCACTTGTAGTATTGTACTGTACTACACAAGTCACTTGGAACAGTTACTGTTGCTATCGACAGCCTACTCAAGACAGAGCAGTGGTGAGTCTACCTAGCCTCATCCCCAGGCTGCCCACATGACCTGGGAACGGGGATAGAGTCTACCTTACTCTTCAGCCTAGTGAACTCTCGTTCCCAGACCCCCCCCCCCCCCCCCACTGCAAGCGACGAAAAGCTGGGCGTGGGACTGGGTACGAGGCTAGGTTTTCACACAAGAGTTTAAGCTAGGGGGGAAGCAGAGACCCTTGAAGCATGGGTCTGGGAGCAATCCCCCCAGAAAATGTCTCTCAGTTCTGGAGCAGTCGATCGGCTTGCTAGCTAAGAGACACAAGTGATTGGGTCACTTATGTATGTACATACGTAAGCTAACCGCATGCATGTGTACACAATTTGGCAACACACGGGCTGAAACTAGAAGCATGTGGGTTTCAAAAGGTGCAGTTGATGTTTAGTAAACAGAACACGAAAGGCGTATGGCAATGGCAAAACACACAAACGGGTTGAGGTATTTCCACCATATGCAGGTGTATACTGTTCTACAAACCAGGTCAGAGAAATATCAGCTGAAGATTTGGAAACCATCACCTCAAACAGTTTCAAAACACATTAACTAGGGCATCCCCAAAACCAGATGTGGTGCTATCTATAGTGACAAGTATACAATAATTGTGAACCTGCGTTAATGTACCTTCAGTGAGTTATTATAAGATGTGAATGTGCATGTGTGTATGTGTGTGTGTGTGTGTGTATGTATATGTGTGAGTGAGCAGGAATGAGAGGGTGTAGGTGGGATAGAGAAGATAGGATACGGAGGGGACAGAGAGGGTAGTATGGGGACAAAGAGGGGAGTGTGGGTGGGATAGAGAGGACAGAGAAGGGAGTGTGGGTGGGACAGAGAGGGGAGTGTGGGTGGGACAGAGAGGGGAGTGTGGGTGGGACACAGAGGGGATTGTGGGTGGGACAGAGAGGGGAGTGTGGGTGGGACAGAGAGGGGAGTGGGTGGTACAGAGAGGGGAGTATGGGCGGACAGAGAAGAGAATGTGAGTGGGAGTATGAGCGGTAATCAACCTACTCCATCACTGCCATACATACAACACATACCATACAGTGCACAGATACATGTATTTCTCCTATAATTATTACAGGTATGTATATAGGAAGCCATATTGGAAATCTGCAACCTTGCCATGGCTGTCTGGCTTCGGAAGTACACAACCGGTTAGGACCCACAACAAAGAAGGGATGCAACCGACTGTGGAATGCTTTGAAACTGGAGCAAGTTGACCCCAAACAATGCCAACTCCTGCCTCTCGCAACACACTCAGGAGTAAGGAATCTTCACAGCATGCCACTGGTACCAAACTACCTCCCCTCCGAAGACAAACTAAATGATTACCATATTAGGATGGTGTGGCATTACACACATCATGCACATGCAATACGCTCAGGAGTAAGGAATCTTCACAGCATGCCACTGGTACCAAACTACCTCCCCTCCGAAAACAATAAACGACTACTATAGGACTGGCTTTGATGGTGAGGCACAACACATTATGCACATGCAACACGCTCAGGAGTATATGGAATCTTCACAGCATGCCACTGGTACAAACCACCTTTCCTCTTGCAGACATACCAAATGAATGCCATAGCACTACGACTACCATAGGAGTCAGACTACGACAACCATAGGACCAGTTTTGATTGTGATTGTGAGCGTGCAGTGCATGTGTTACGCATTACGCGCATCATGCACACGCAATGATGCTATTAATTCCTCCTTCAAAACCCGGAAACGCAATGTGTTTATTATACAGTCAACAGCCATCCTACGGTGACCATCAAGGATATATTGATTCACAGGACAATAGCGTAATTTTAAAATGCTCACCCACAAGTAGCAATATCCAAACATGGCAATCAGATATACTATTTTTAGAACACCTGCTGGCCTATTTTTACGGAGAGGTTACAGGAAATCAATGAAGGAATGTTGAAGCGTGTTTAGGGGGATAAGAGAACGAACTGTTGAAGCGTTTAGGAAATCAGTTAACTGATTGGACTGTCTGAACTCTCCATTATGTCCGTTTCTGTGTGTGAGACACACAACTCAAGACATTACACTGCTAAGCAACCGCATGGTTGACATGCCTTCATTTACGAACAAGACCATACACACAGGGGCGCTATATAGCTCTTGCCTGTAACCAGCGGCAAACACACTCCTGACTGGTAGGGTAAGATCACAGATTCACTTCACGCTGTACTTTACCCTCAGATTGTGGATAACTCAGCAAACTTGCATTCACATAGTCTCATGCCCAGACCCTCCCCTTCCACGCGTGAGGGTCTGGGAACGAGACTAGCATTCACACAGCTTGCACTTACAGCTTACGGCAATTAGTGCACAGATACGTGACGTCATGTACTGCCTACGATGGTCGTAGTGAGAAAAGGATGGCCAACGGAAGACAACAATGCACGCTCATTACTCCACCACCAGGAGATGAGTTTCTGCTGAATTATTATACCAATGTGCCAATGGACAACAGTGGCTATGATGGTGTAGTCAGAATATCCATGCACTTCCAGATGTTCGTTATGCAGAACAATGTTTCCCCCGACAGGAGTAAAGCATTCTATAGTAGTTACATACATGCACAAGTTATTGCAGGGCACAAAGAAGTTGAAAGTGCAGTTATGGAGGACTGACAGCACGCCCCTACCACCACCCCAGCACATTGATAGGGACAGGATCGTTGCCAATGGCATGGTACCAAAAGCTGACCGAGGTCAGCTCTGACTGGTCATGTGATGCTGCATGATGCAATGGTCACATGTACTTGAGCCCACAACGAAAGAGTAAGTAGTTCCAATTCTGTCCTGGTCCAAACACTGGCATTCAGGATGTTGTGTGACCACATCACCAATGCAGTAGAGGCAGTGGGATCATGTGACACACACACGCTGCTAATTAAGGCATCAATTTCAACACAAAAGGGCTACAGCTGCCCGCTCACAAGTTCCCACCATACATGCATAGTGGTCCATGCAGCACATGATACATCCCTGGACATCTCACCAAGAATGGCCCTACACTCGACACTGTCGCCATACACGCTTCAGCGTGCACCACCCACCATACAGAACATGCAGCAGGAAGAAAACCCTTTTAGGCCACAATGCGTCGTCCACACACATCACTGTTGATCACCATGTTATACTGTGTGCCCGATTCAACTGCTACCACTTCAGGTCCATTCATCCAAAGCTGAGTTATGAATTCCTACGTCTGTTGCAGACACGGGGAGCAGACGATACTCTCACCGAGACAAACTGCTGTGCCGTGTTCAGTTACTCTGGCTCGTTTCATAGACTACATAAGCTGCTACACACAGCACAATGACATTGTGGGGTTACAATAGGTCAAAGACCTCTTACACACACTGGAGAATACACCGATAACAATGTTGGAACTCCAAAAGTTAAAGCATTTGACTGTGGACCAAAAGTCCCTGGTTTGAATCCCACCTGTTGCTTCACTGGTGAAGTGCTTTCTTTGCCCCTCCACCCCCTGGGAGATCAGCCATTGGCTGAAAGGGCCAGGAGGTAAAAATTAAACACCTCACTGTTTACCTTTTTAAAATAGGGGAGTTAAAATATCACCATTAGTCTAACACCATGCACTCCTTATCCACTTAACAGTTTCCCAAGAACGTAGCTTTGTACACCCCAGTCCCTCTCAACTCTCCCCACACAGAGAGAGGAGTCCGACTGTTCCCAGCTCTGTCCCAAAATGAGTTCAGTTCGGTGCCAGAAGGCAACACAGGAAGACAGAAATGCTGAGAGCAAATGGCAAAATGTACAAACTTCCTTGCACATTTGGTTCCTGATACCATGCAGTTAGCTGCCTGCATGGCACCAGAAGTCAGTCTGGTTGGCCGGGCTTCATCCATACATCTTTCTGGGCCCATAATTGAACTTGGAACTTGTGGTGGAACCCCTCTTAAAGGGTGTCACACCGTAGAATTTAAGACACTTGACCAAGTTCCAACACCTTGCTAACCAGGACACATTGTTTGGGGCCAAGTGTGTCCATATCGGAGTGGTTCCACTACAGAATTCAAGCTTCATCAGCCTCCAGTTGGCATTTGATTATGCCATCACAGCACCTCCTCCAGTGGCCTGGTACAGCAGCTGTTACGGGCCCTTCCTTCTGCTGATACGTCCACGTTTCACCTGGTCTGTAGTACCACTCATATGCTACTGCCCATATACGGACAACAGAGCAACAGCTTTGTCCCTGGGAATGCAAGCCAAGAGCTCAACTATGCAGTCTTTGTTCTGCAAAAGTGTAAACAAAGATGTCCTGACAAGCCTTGGAGTGGATTCACTGTCTGCCATAAGATGCTCACATCCTGTAACCACTGTGATCACTGCAAGCTCACAGGAGCCAATGGCTGTACACAAAAGCACCAGTGTGTGAAGGCAGTGAAGAAGCTAATAAGACGTACAATGTTGTACATTGTAGACAAAGCTTGACACTGGTTCATCACGATTCTGATCAACTTCTGATGACGGGAATAAAGGCATGTTCATGTAGGAGAGCACAAGGCACTGTAAACAGTCTATAAGCGAGCAAGCCAAGACTGTCGTCAGTGAGCCTCTCAACCAACCCCTACACCGACAGCAACTGGTGTGAAGGGCGTGGCAATGAGGCACTACCTCGGCGGATACCGGAGAAGGTCCAAAATACAGTGTAATCACGACATCATTGGGAGACAAGGAGTTTCGACCTTTGTAGAGAGGTTGCATGTCCACTTTTTTGGAGGTTCAAAATGTATGAGAACTATAGGGAACCGATTATTTGGGACCTCGAAATCACCCTTTGTAGAGAGGTCTATTATATTGTGTCCCTATTACAGAGAGTCTACTATCAGAGGTTTCACTGTATTGTCGGAACAGTACTGAGAAGTCAGTAGGAAATAAGAGTACCAAGGAAATTAAATTAGTCACACGGCAGACAGAAGAATGTAAACACTCTCTAGTTACTCAGACCATCACATCATCCCTTCCTTGCGGCTCCCATACAAACTAAACAGCATTACATCATCCCTTCCTTGCGGCTCTCATACAAACTAAATGGCATTACATCATCCCTTCCTTGCGGCTCCCATACAAACTAAACAGCATTACATCATCCCTTCCTTGAGGCTCTCATACAAACTAAACAGCATTACATCATCCCTTCCTTGCGGCTCTCATACAAACTAAACGGCATTACATCATCCCTTCCTTGCGGCTCCCATACAAACTAAACAGCATTACATCATCCCTTCCTTAGGGCTCTCATACAAACTAAACGGCATTACATCATCCCTTCCTTGCGGCTCTCATACAAACTAAACGGCATTACATCACACAACCTCAACTCCTCACGAGCTGGTACGACCACACACACTTGAGAGGCTGCATGTACACACACAAATTAAATGCATTTTTGCAGCGCCGATAATTCTCTTTGACAGTACACTATGTGCTATGATTCATGAGCCAGGATAGAGATTAACTGCCTGAACAATTCACATGCAGCTTGTACACAGGACACAATTATGGGTGTGCATCAAATAGAAAAGCCACTATTTGTGCACGACTATTCAATGCTACAGTCTATTTCTGGCCAATGTTACAGACACACGTGTCCTGAGTATGGTATGGCATACACAAACAGTCAGGATCAAAAGCACCTCAATATCACTCAATCATAACAGCAGCATAGTGACATCCGAGCCAGGTTACACTATGGGCTAAATACTCACAACTGAGAGAGAAAAGACGAGTCAGTCACGTATATCGATATCCCAACAGTGAAGTCACTGCAATTAGATCAAAACTCAAAACAGAGTCGTTTCAAAAAGAAACAACTCTGGCGTTTTGGAAAAGTGGTCACAGTTGTGTTGACCAATCAGATTGGTGTTTCAAAAAGAAAACACGAGTCCATATACGATATAGCCAGTAGTTGCACACACATGCCATAGACAATGGGCTAGCAATAAATATACTTTCATTCTGTCATAACCAGCAGGCCAATGGTGGGCATTAAATAGAACCACTCCACTTGGAATATTCACAATACTGGGATATGATCTGCCTTTGTGTTACAAAGATACCACTGGCAAATGTAGCACAGGTGTGCTAAGATGAAAGACTAACAGGAGGATTTAGGGAGGGTTAATGGAGTGGTGGCTAAAGTAAGCTGGAGGTTGAAAAGAGCACAAACATACACACTATACCTCCCACAACTGCAATTAGACCACAGTTAATGTTGACTTAGAGGATACATTACAAAACGAATACCTTCACTCTCTGCACACGATAAGGATATACCAGGAGCTTTGCTCGCTTCGGCTATTAATTGCTTTCCTCATTTGAGTCTGTTACCGGGAAGTTCTCTCTTCAGAGGTCACGTGAGCTCTCGCCCTCCTCGCTGTGTCTGCACGAGTCCAGCATAGCTCATCGCTGAACCCTCCCTCATTGCTGCATCGGTGTGAGTCCAGCATAGCTCATTACTCAGACCCTCACTCACTGCGTCGGTGCGAGTCCAGCATAGCGCATCACTCTGACATGCTGAGAGCCTTGTGTGATAGCGTCTCCAGGCGAAGAGCAGTCTAGATGTAGTAGACAGACCAGTTTTCAACTCAGAGCAGTTGTGAGTCTGGTGTCAGCTACAGAACATAATCCTGAGACCCGTGGTGGTGTGGTGAGCTCCACTTACAGAGCACTCCCAATCCGGATTGGCTGCAATGTCCACCAAATTTGAAACCTGCATGCTTATACGTACCTCCTCCAAGTGCTACTACGTAGGCCACGCCTAGTGCTAAGACCACACAGGATTGGAATCCAGATTACTGGCATACCTCAGTATACCACCTGGAACCCACAACACACTGATTGTAAACCACCAAGCCGAAAGTTACCCTAGCAGAATTAACTCTTCCTCTTTCCTATCCACTCCCTCAGTATATCATCTCCTACTCACAACTCCCACACCACGTTGTTAAGCGTACCAGCTGCGTGGCGTGTACACAAACCCAGTCACAAGCAGCAGCTGTATGCAGCTCAACACAAACTTTACAAAGTAAGTGTACCAGCGTAAAATAGACAGGCACTGCAATACAGGGCCACACAACTAACAGCCTAAACTCCAGTACACACCACTTGATGTTGCCATGGTAACAGTCATCACAGGCTGCTTGTGCACTAATAGGGTCCCTGTACATGTTGGATGTGTGTACACTTATGGAATTTGCCTGAAATTCCTCACAGAAGTAGTTGTATGTCTCACATTGTTGCAGTGACAACTCGGCACATACCATGCACGACATAGCCATCAGATCAAGGGTATCAAGCATGTGGAACTTCCCTTGCTGCATATATAGGCTTTATGACATCAGCAGAATGTCAGAGATCTGAATGAGTGGTGTGTTGAACTGGACAAGATCTCCTTTCACCCAATGCAGTCACAGACATACATGTACTGGTACACACACTGCCTTGTCACACCCACACACCCACACCCTTCCCCATCCGCTCTCTCTCTTCCCAGTCGCCCTGTCACTCTAATCTTGTCACCTCTCCCCCCCTCCACACACACACACACACACACAAAGCAACCCAACACATTACAATGTAACATGTTTCCCCAACATTCTCTCCCAAGGCTACCATGCAATGCTAGTTCCTCCGAATGCCACAAGATCCCTCCCAATGCACCCTGATTACCCAGACTACCAACGGTGGTTCACCCTGACTACCAACGGCAGTTCACCCAGACTACCAACGGCGGTTCACCCTGACAACCAACGGCAGTTCACCCTGACTACTAACAGTGGTTCACCCTGACTACCAACGGTGGTTCACCCTGACTACCAACGGCAGTTCACCCAGACTACCAACGGCGGTTCACCCTGACAACCAACGGCGGTTCACCCTGACAACCAACGGCGGTTCACCCTGACTACTAACAGTGGTTCACCCTGACGACCAATGGTGGTTCACCCTGACTACTAACAGTGGTTCACCTTGACTATAGCCTCGTACCCAGTCCCACGCCCAGCTTTTCGTCGCTGCTTAGTACGGTAAAGCGGGGAGGGCCTGGTACATCTTCTCACGTGAGTGACGTCGAGGGTAGAAAGGGGTAGAAAGACCGGAAGGAAGCGTGGGCGTACGTGGGTCTCAGAACAGCAAGAAGAGCGAAGGTACCAGGTAACATACCACACGTATCTAGCTAGCGGGGGGCGACTGTCATACTCACCGAGCGTTGAACGTGTAGATGGCTGAATAACACGCAAAACGCAGCGTCTTCGTTCTGAAAATTTTGCCATTTTTCGATTACGTCATGCTCACGTGAGAAGATGTACCAGGCCCTCCCCGCTTTACCGTACTGCAAGCGACGAAAAGCTGGGCGTGGGACTGGGAACGAGGTTACCTTGACTACCAATGGTGGTTCACCCTGACTACCATGCACCCCACAGACATCGCTGGTATCAACTGCTGTCAACAGGAAGCTGTACACCTCCAACAACAACAGCAACAATACCACCAACAGAGGAATGCCAGGAATGCTTTGAAGCACCAGAAGAGGACAACAATACAAGCTGGCAAAAAACGCTGGGGATGCGCTACCTGGTACTTCACGATCAATATTACTTACAAGAAGACAACCCCCATCAATTCTGCAGTGAGTGTGGCCCCTGCTTAACAGCACCGCCATTAACAAGGACTGTCACATTGACCTGGTGTTCTGTTGGTGCAACACACACTATATTATGATGGATCAAACTCTTAGTACGTTCTACTTGCTTTGAAGATGAACACTTGGGATTCCGAGAGGGGTCTAAGACTTCTGGTTAATTGTCTGGTGGATTCCTCAGTAACTTAACAACATCATCTATTCCAAGATATTTATACTGAGCTACATTCTCCCACGCTGCTCTTCCATTGATCATTGATCTAGCCGTTGTCGACGCTACAACTGGAATATACTCCCCCTGCAATGAAAAGCATCAATTTGCAAGTCTTGAGACTCATGTTTGGACATATGCTTCGCATAGTTCCATTGGCGGACACAGATAGCAGCACTGTAAATAAGTCCCTCCTAAAAGGAATGTCCTAGGACTGTTCTAGGTTGAACGAGGACAGTCAAATAAAGATGGCCAATACGTTGTGTTGTTGCCGAAGTACAACACAAGGTCATGTACCCCCACCATCACTAGAAGACCTACTTTCACCACACAGCCCTGCGTCTAAGCTGCCCTCCCACACACACTGTACTGGTTGCCAGACATCCAATCTGTACCTGAGTTGGGGAGTAGTTCCACACAAGTCAACCACAACACAAGGGACAAGAAGCACCACATTCCAAACCACAAGCGCTACTCCATGCAGTGGGGGCATGCACAAGAGCCCCAGTGTGCCATTACATACCATGGGCAAGCCACAGGGAGGCCACCAAAGGCTCTGGGGATACCCAAACCGTTCTGGGGGCGTAGACAAGTGGTATCACTCCCTGACCACCACCGGGATAAACAAGACGTATACAGTTGCGCAGTCACTCGTGTATTGTCTCCAGTGCCACGGGCGCATGCTTGCCGCATGTCCATGCACTAAAAAGAATAAGACTATGGAGCATATTCGTGGAAAACTTACCCCGTGCAACATTATTTTGCTAGTAAGGTTCGAACGAGGGGTAATAAGAGTGAGCTACCACAGTGCACTGTTGGTAGTCAGGGTGAACCACGGGAGAGCAGTGTTGTTTGCTATGCCTCTGACATTTTAGCTACACTTCAGTTATAGTTGATGAGATTTTCGTTTTTCGTTTAGTTAACTAAAATGTTTAATAGCACGTTTAGTTTCAGTTCACCATACAAACTGTGGATTTTGGGCTATTTTCTTTCAACCCATGAAAATCTCACATTGAGTTATAATCTTCAGGGTTTACTAACAAGGGATATTCTTTCTGCCACACCAACAACCACAGGAGAAGGGACGGGATCAGCATTGTTATGGGTGAACTCTACTGTGAACTTCATTCATCATGAAATACACAATTGTGTGCATGTAAAGCCAAGGTCACAAACAGTGACACACACTCCTATATACACACAGTCTCATTCCCATGAGGGTCTGGGAACGAGACAAACATACACACAGAGCAATGGTCACAAGGCTTCTCACAAACAATTACCAATGCATACCTACACTCATCATGTATCACTTGGACCTATCCCCGTGGTAACCAGTGCTGACAAAATACTATCTGATGCTGACAATACACCACCATGTGATATGCAAGCACGCATTCAAGAGTGCGTAATACAAGCACAAGCTCCACTGGTGTGAGTAGCACAATGACTTTTGTTCCTGTGAGTGAGTGAAATATGAGTAGCAACGGACAAAGCTTCCGTATGAAGTCTACCCATGTAGGCAGGCAAGAATGATAAACGCTTGCATCAGAAATTCTTGTGATGTTTCTAATTGGCTACACTCCAAATGCATTGTGCTGCTGAGGCAGTGTTGCCACTACAGGACAATGTCAGCTACCGTATGCCTACGTACGACCATCAGCAACGGATCATTGACAGTACTGACTTACATCCAGCTATAGATGCACACACGTACCCCCCCCCCCCCCCCCCACCACCACCAACACATACCCACTGTAATCCACAGATGCACACACACATGCATGCACATACCACAGACACACTCAGACACATGCACACACCACACAGTCCTTCCTCCATTCTCCAACCCCCCCACACACACAGCTGCCTGTCCTCAACCCACGTACTCTTGTAACCTTCAACTACAAACTACAATTAACTCCACCACTCCTGCATAGCAGGACTACTCTTGCAATTCTACCGTGAACCATATCATCCCCCCACCTTACTCTCGGTAACAAGATGCCACATCACACACAGAGAGTAGAGTGTACTGGTTTGCACTGACGTTGGGTATATTTTGTGACAATCTACACCCACATGCATGGACACACGTAGAGTAGAGTGTACTGGTTTGCACCGACGTTGGGTATATTTTGTGACAATCCACACCCACATGCATGGACACATGTGGGACAGGAGGGCTTGTGTATCATACTACATGTACTTGTACTTCACACTGGGTACGGGGCACTCAGCCCACCCCCCAAAATTAAGAAGGGTTACTTCATCAGGCTTCATATCCTTCTGAGGGGACCTGATTGAAATGAGCTCTTGCGTTCTCCAGGCCCTCCATTGTGGTAAACTACTCAGAGGTACAGTAACATGCACACACATACACACACACACACAAGCAAATCACCAGTCAAACACTGGGGCCAATACAATCTATTACAATTTGTGCCTAAGGTGAGTTACAGGACCTCCAAATTCGGTCCAAGCCCCCCCCCCCCCCCCCCCCCCATGCAACCCAATGTCTCAATTCCCCAACACACACACACACACACACCTCTCTCACCTGTCATGTAGGGTGCATAGTAGGGCATTTGGCACACCCGTCCATCAACTACTGAGGCAAACATTGGCAGCGTGCAGTGATGAGGTAGTCGCAGCTCATGTCACAGACACAAAGATTCAGACGCACAGGCAATTTGAACTGGAACCACACACAATCAACAAACAATGCCAAAGACGGACAACAGCCAGCTATATACACTACACAGAACTGAAACAACTAAGAGATCGGAGACTACAGTCCACGCTGTGAGAGTGCTATTAATACCAGTAAGCCTGATCTAGTTTGAAGTGCCTGTGCAGAACTGAGAGCTGTGGCATGTATTACTGTTCATGTAGAGGTCTAATGCTACAATGTCGGTAGAAGAGTCTGTGGGAAGTATATACAGCGGTCCATGTGCAGGACATGTACCTCAGACAGCAGCAAAGTGAAGTAGGTTGACTTGGGGAGTGGGGGGAGGGTTGAGGAGCCACTCACAACAGCAAATAGTGTAGCTAGATCTATGCAGCTTCTCTTAGACACAGCTCTTGCACACAGCAACTCTAGACAAACACTGTGGCATTGTAGAATCTTCTAGAAGGCCAATCTTTCCAGCTGGAAGTTAATACTTATGGCTGTGGTATAGCCAGCCTAGCACTATCACCGTGGCCTAAAAACTTGCATCCGTTGTGTTTGAATGGCAGGGCTTTTTATTGAGTAAAACCACAAGACTGTATGTGATGTCATTGACATTGTAGGCATGCATGCATATCAGACAATCAGTTGCCAGGAAGTGTTCTAGAAGCCATCCAATCACTGTCTGTGTACAAGCTGTACACGCAGCGCCCCGGGAGTGCTCAAAGCAACAATAAGTGTGCACACACTAGGAGTTTGTATGGACAACAGGTATTCTAAAATGGTCGCCATGTAGGCACACGAAGTGTACAGAGCGAAAGAACACACGAATGTTGCAGAACTGTCACACCAATCTGTTCCCACATTGGTACAAATTTTGGTACTGACGTGTTCAAATGTTGTCACTTAGCAACCAAGCCAACGTCTCGCTCATCAGACCCTCACACAGAAAAGGAGGGTGCTGTCACGAATCACTATAGAGTATAGACAGGTTTTCATGGGTGTCATCAGAATGTTGCCGATGCCGATCGGATCATAGGACTGAGGCTATAGCCTCGTACCCAGGCCCCAGGGCCTGGGTACGAGGCTAGACTGAGGTATGTGTAGATTCATTATTGCATCGCCCCAGTTTCAACATCACCCAATCCCCCTTTCGCCAGCAACATACACACACCCCTGCACTCCTGTACCAGTAGCATATACAAACATGTACATACGTACATGTACACCCCTACACTCCTGTACACCCCTGCACTCCTGTACACCCCTGCAGCAGTAAACATACATGTGTTCCTGTACCAGTAGCATATACATACACCCCTGCACTCTACCAGTAGCATATACACCCTCCAGTAGCAAATACACACAACACTGCACCAGTAAACATACGTGTTCCTGTACCAGTAGCATATACATACACCCCTGCACTCCTGTACACCCCTACACTCCTGTACACCCCTACACTCCTGTACACCCCTACACTCCTGTACACCCCTACACTCCTGTACACCCCTACACTCCTGTACACCCCTACACTCCTGTACACCCCTACACTCCTGTACACCCCTGCACTCCTGTACACCCCTGCACTCCTGTACACCCCTGCACTCCTGTACATCCCTACACTCCTGTACACCCCTGCAGCAGTAAACATACATGTGTTCCTGTACCAGTAGCATATACATACACCCCTGCACTCCTGTACCAGTAGCATACACATACACCCCTGCACTCTACCAGTAGCATATACACCCTCCAGTAGCATATACACACAACACTGCACCAGTAAACATACGTGTGTTCCTGTACCAGTAGCATATTATACATACACCCGTGTACCAGTAGCATATACACGCATATACACACAACACTGCACCAGTAAACATACGTGTGTTCCTGTACCAGTAGCATATACATACAGCCCTGCACTCCTGTACCAGTAGCATATACATACACTCCTGCACTCCTGCACCAGTAGCATACCGGTACACATACACCCCTGCACTCCTGTACCAGTAGCATATACACCCTCCAGTAGCATATACATGTACATGTCATATCATACAACACTGCACCAGTAAACATACGTGTGTTCCTGTACCAGTAGCATATACATACACCCCTGCACTCCTGTACCAGTAGCATATACATACACCCCTGCACTCCTGCACCAGTAGCATACCGGTACACATACACCCCTGCACTCCTGTACCAGTAGCATATACACCCTCCAGTAGCATATACATGTACATGTCATACAACACTGCACCAGTAAACATACGTGTGTACTCCTGTACCAGTAGCATACACATACACCCCTGCACTCCTGCACCAGTAAACATACTGGTACATGTGCACGTGTACTCCTGTACCAGTAGCACATACATACACCCTCCAGTAGCATATACATACACTCCTGCACCAGTAAACATACACATGTACGTGTGTACTCCTGTACCAGTAGCACACACGGTACATCCTCCAGTAACATTATACATACACCAGTAAACATACATGTACGTGTGTACTCCTGTACCAGTAGCACATACGTACATACACCCCCCATCATAGTCATTGCGGAATGACGATGATGTCATCATGCGCTCTTGCCCGACAGTTATTTGTCAACCTTAGACAGGAAGGGTTGGGATGGAATAGGCGGGCCAATCACTGAGGTAGCTATGCGGTAAGCATGCTGGTCAACCAGCTGTGCATCTGTTGTCCTGTTGGATGCTGAGGTCCCTTGCTACTTGCTTTGTTTACTGGAGAGGAAGGGTCCTCAGTCGCTGTGGGAGCATTAAGTGTAAAATTAAGGCGAGATAAGCCGCCTTACTCGATCGATATTGTCACTTGCAGACAAACTGCTGCCTGAAAAGCTGCTAGCTCCAATGCTCAGTGCCCTAGCCCAACCTTATTCATAAGGGTGGACTAGAATCAATTCACCAGCAATGTCAGTCTTCAGTCTTTGTCCTAACATCATTGCAGAGGGAAGCCACAAAACAGTATGATGTCAAAAACGTGACTTTTGGCTAGCCTCGTTCCCAGGCCTTCTCACCCCAGCGTTTGCCGCTTGCAAGTACTAACACGTTAGTACTGCAAGCGGCAAACTCTGGGGTGAGAAGGCCTGGGAACGAGGCTAACTTTTGGCACCATGGGCCCTAACATGATGTGAGGTGATTCATTTGCGGTGTTGTGTCATACATCAACAGTCACTTTAGGCAAAGGTCTGTCAACACTACTAGTAAAAATGCACACAGCAATCTGTGAACAACAACACTTTCTAATTACATGTGCCACAAAATTAGAATAAAAGTGCTTGGATGACAAAAAAAACGTGCTCTCTTATGGCGTAATAATCTCAGTTTCGCCAAAATGCGGTGAATGGGTGGCTTATGCTGACGGGTCATAGATTCCAGCTACATGTGGGAGACAGCTTTTCACCGTGAACTAAGTCACAGATTCTGAGCTGGCCCAAAACACACAGGTGCCTTCCACGAGGTTACCTACACTTGCACCAAGGATAGTTACCCACATTATGTACGTATCCCACACGTGGTCTACACAGATCTCCAGTGTTGATGGGACAAACTAAAGGGACAGGGAGGGGTTAAACGTTTTCAAACATCAGGAATAGCAATTGTTGTATTACGGAATCCGTTCAAGTGGCAACTGCATAGCCTCGTTCCCAGGCCTCCGCCCAGATTTTATCTCGCAGCCGTGGAAAAAAAATCGGGCACTGCTGGTAGACTGGTGCAACAGGTAGGGGCAAAATCACTTTTCAAAATGATGCCCGAGGTCTCATGGATAGACTTGGATTGTATCCACCAGCTCGTACTATACAGTTAGCCATGTTCCCATAGGCAGCTAACTTACGGCTTGTATCAACGTATGTGACATCACTGTTATTGTTTGCAGGCTTGCGATTTTTCCTTAAATTCTGCTAGTTTGAGAAGCAACGCAGTGTGTACTTCTGTCTCCCAGTCATGTCCCCATACCTCAGAGCTCAAGCTGCTTCATTTACCCCCCCCCCCCCCCCCCCCCCCCCCCCACACACACACACACACACACACAGGGTGAGAATGTCCATCAGCTTGCACAGAGGACGTGTGCAACACTTAGGACAGCTGTTCAAACAGAGCACAGATGGCCACTGGTCTACACTCATACCATACTATTGACAAATGAAAATAATTTGGAATGGCTTACGGTAAGTTAGATCCACCCATAAATATCTTGTGCTAAGCTGGATCCTGAATTTTAGACAGATACGGAACACAGAGGAGATTGAATGGGAGTATCTCACAGGAGAATTTTTGGAGATTGGTTTCAATTCGTGAAATTTAACCATCCGGAATAAAGAGATTACACTGATATTTGGTTGTTTATGTGGAATTTCCACGCCTGCCTGAGCCAGCCGAGTACGTGTCACCTTCTACTGTAGTCTCGGTGCCAGACCCAACCAACCCCAGCACGGATCGCTTTTAGTATCACGCATGTTATACTGGAAGCGATACACGTGCTGGATAAACGGTCTGGGAACAAGACTACTGCTGGTCATTTTGTATAAAATCAGTCGTACTGTCTCTTCCTTCTCAGCAACAATTAAGTGGCAACAGCAGATATTGCACAAGGATTGCTCAAACAGCGGAGTATTCCTTAGAGCAGTCTAGCCGCTAGCCCCTCTCTGCCTAGCCGGTCAAGCCGACACGCGGCTTTGACCGCCCGACCAGTCAAGCGGCCACGCGGCTTGACCAGCTGGGCGAAGAGACGCTAGCGACTAGACTGCCTCTGGAGCAGCTTCCCATAATCTCCTGTAATGTGATCCATGGATGCCACCACAAAGCTCTCGGCATGTCCTCACATCTAAGATGTATGTTGTGTATGATGGGTGTAGCTTACACCAGTATTGTATGAACTGCCAGTGCTGTACAACTGCCAGTACTGCACATACTGGCAGTGCAGTACACACTGCCAGTACTGTACATACTGCCAGTACTGCACATACTGTCAGTACTGCACATACTGCCAGTACTGTACACACTGTCAGTACTGCACATACTGCCAGTACTGTACGTACTGCCAGTATGTACGTATTGCCAGTACTGTACATACTGCCAGTATGTACGTATTGCCAGTACTGTACACACTGTCAGTACTGTACATACTGGCAGTACTGTACATACTGGCAGTACTGTACATACTGTCAGTACTGTACATACTGCCAGTACTGTACGTACTGCCAGTATGTACGTATTGCCAGTACTGTACACACTGTCAGTACTGTACATACTGGCAGTACTGTACACACTGTCAGTACTGTACATACTGGCAGTACTGTACATACTGTCAGTACTGTACATACTGCCAGTACTGTACGTATTGCCAGTATGTACGTATTGCCAGTACTGTACACACTGTCAGTACTGTACACACTGTCAGTACTGTACATACTGGCAGTACTGCACATACTGCCAGTACTGTACGTATTGCCAGTATGTACGTATTGCCAGTACTGTACACACTGTCAGTACTGTACACACTGTCAGTACTGTACATACTGGCAGTACTGTACATACTGGCAGTACTGTACATACTGGCAGTACTGTACACACTGTCAGTACTAGCCTCGTACCCAGTCCCACGCCCAGCTTTCCGTCGCTTGCAGTACGGTAAACCGCTTTACTGTACTGCAAGCGACGGAAAGCTAGGCGTGGAACTGGGAACGAGGCTAGTCAGTACTGTACATGTACATACTGGCAGTACTGTATGAACTGCCAAAATTTCAACATGAGTTCATGAAAATATTCCCCACGAAAATAATCTAAGGTATCCCTAGCCTCGTTCCCAGGCTGCACGGCCTGGGAACGAGGCTAGTGGAGTGGTAGGGTGCTTCAAAATGCGTAGTCCTTCGGTGACTTGCTGAGGTAAGGGTGTCGTGCTGTGGTTCAATATACTGCAGAGGTATAGATTCAGTACATGTACAACCAAATGAATTCACCAGCACTAACCACTAAAACACAATATCAATTCTGCTGAGTATTACACAGTGGGCATTCAGATGATTCCAGCTGACTCCTAGCAATCAAACTAGCTACACAGAAACATCAACCTCATTCCTGATAGCTTCCTCTCCTTCCACAGTGCAATCGAATCAAAAGAACAAAGGTTACTACTACTTCCTGCAAGCTAGATACTGGTACAGAGCAGGTCAGTGCCTCCTTTGCTCTTCTGGCTGCTATCGGGTAGCCTCATTCCTGCACTTGCACTTCCTCTCCTTCCACAGTGCAATCAGAACAAAGGCCGCAACCACTACCTGCTCACTCACACTCCCAGCAAGCTAGAGACCGATATGGACCACAATCTCTCAATAACATGCTCATGGGCAATGAAAGTCAGTGGCTAGAGGGTGGTGGGCTTACTATTGAGTTTTCTAGGATTTGACTACTTGAAAACAGGCCCACCCACTGCACATGTCTGTAATGAGTGCCATATTGCAACAGTATTCTAGCAAGGCTATACAACTATTAATTTTCTTGCTCAGCAGTACATGTAACACTTTCTTCATGCGAGTAGTTGCTGCACAAACAGCAAACAAGACACAGCCGGAGTGTTTGAACGACACGAAGTGTGCACACGTAGTGTGGGGGCTAGTACATACAGCTCTAGCACACGTGAGTGTGGGGGCTAGTACATACAGCTCTAGCACACGTGAGTGTGGGGGCTAGTACATACAGCTCTAGCACACGTGAGTGTGGGGGCTAGTACATACAGCTCTAGCACACGTGAGTGTGGGGGCTAGTGCATACAGCTCTAGCACACGTGAGTGTGGGGGCTAGTACATACAGCTCTAGCACGCGTGAGTGTGGGGGCTAGTACATACAGCTCTAGCACACGTGAGTGTGGGGGCTAGTGCATACAGCTCTAGCACACGTGAGTGTGGGGGCTAGTACATACAGCTCTAGCACACGTGAGTGTGGGGGCTAGTACGTACAGCTCTAGCACACGTGAGTGTGGGGGCTAGTGCATACAGCTCTAGCACACGTGAGTGTGGGGGCTAGTACATACAGCTCTAGCACACGTGAGTGTGGGGGCTAGTACATACAGCTCTAGCACACGTGAGTGTGAGGGCTAGTACATACAGCTCTAGCACATGTGAGTATGGGGGCTAGTACATACAGCTCTAGCACACGTGAGTGTGGGGGCTAGTGCATACAGCTCTAGCACACGTGAGTGTGGGGGCTAGTACATACAGCTCTAGCACATGTATGTGAGTGTGGGGCCTAGTACATACAGCTCTAGCACATGTGAGTGTGGGGGCTAGTGCATACAGCTCTAGCACACGTGAGTGTGGGGGCTAGTACATACAGCTCTAGCACATGTGAGTGTGGGGGCTAGTACATACAGCTCTAGCACACGTGAGTGTGGGGGCTAGTGCATACAGCTCTAGCACACGTGAGTGTGGGGGCTAGTGCATACAGCTCTAGCACACGTGAGTGTGGGGGCTAGTGCATACAGCTCTAGCACACGTGAGTGTGGGGGCTAGTGCATACAGCTCTAGCACATGTGAGTGTGGGGGCTAGTACATACAGGACAGAAACTGGTAATAAAGATCTTCAAGATGGGCGCACCTTGGTTGGTCTTTGAGTATTTTTGCTGTTTGGTCTGTTTCTGGTGCTGGAAGCGAGGAGGAACCTCTCTATGGTGGTAACGTGACCCCTGACCCCCACTAGCAGCCTGGGCGAGTTGCTGAGAGGGTTGGGAGAGAAGATGAGGGAGTGAGAGGGATACATGTACGAGGGAAGGTGGGAAGAGTAAGGGAGAAAGGTCTGGTCAAGTTGGTACAGACAATAAGGGCCGATCACACGTACACGTATGATGACAAGTTCATGGATACTAGGAGAGGGTGTGGCATCATCAAGCAAAGCTTCAAGGTTAGATTGGGTACATGTAATGCAGCTGCTCATCTGCACTTGCAGTTGGTGGTAATTGAGGCTGTGAATTACAACTTAAGTAAGTGCAAGAAAACTCAAGTGCATAGTGTACACAGTGTACACAGTGCAAGAGCAGTGGTAGCCAGTTAGGATACAGCTTCCAGCCAAAGACGAGAGTGGAGGTCTCTCAATGCAACAGCAACGAGGCTAATGGGTGTTTGAAATATCTCTCTCCACTGGCTGGCTCATGAACACTAAGGAGAAGTGTCCGTTCTCCACCTTCTACCAATGTCTGTGCCCTCAGACCCTTAGCACAAAAAGGGACGTACTTGGTCAAACATCAGAAGGCCCACTACCGTGACAATCGACTTGTTTCAACTGACACTGATGCGTAATGAGTCGAATGCAAGAGGCAGGCATCCACAGTGGAACTTTCCACAAAGGAGTGGACAAACGTATCTCGGTCCTTCAAAAAATTGTCTCGTGGTTTGAGCTGTTCCAACTTCACCGCAGTTGGCTAAATGCAGCTGTAATCGCAGCCTCAATATCTTCACTACTCCACTTTGTTGAGTTACAAAATCTCTACCTTCGACTATTCTCTCCAGCCCAGGGTGTCCTATACGATCTTGACATTTGCACATATGTAGCTGGCTAGCCCTCTATGTGCAAACTGCAGGATGTGAATGTGCCATTACTAGCCAATCAACCAATCAGATCAGATTCGGCCCTCTGAAATTCCGCAGAGAATCAAATTTTACTGTACCACCGTGGCAAGAACTTCCTCCTATTCAGGTGGGAGGGTCTCAAACTGGGTTCAGTCCCACAGCGGCAGGAGTGTACGGATGGCTGCTCACCTTGCTCTGTCTGGTGGCAGTGGCACTGCCACTGGTGGAGGAGGTCTTCCCCTCTTTCTTCCTCTTCTCTTCCTTTCTCCTACCCTCCTTCCCATGCTCCTCCTCACGTTCCTCAGAGGACCTGCAGGCAAGACAGAGAGAGAGGGTGTGTGTGCATTTGTGGAAGGGAAAAGAGAAGTAAGAGGCGAGCAAGAATTCAATTTCTACTCATGGCTCGAGATCAGTAGACACTCTAGGAATCACCTTGTCTGGTGGTTCACAAGGTGGTAACTACTCTACAGTCCCGAGTATGTTGAACTTTGGACTGCAACATTGTTTCAAACTGACTGGTGGGTGCCCCAATTGAAACCACAGACACGTATATATGTGCATATTTCAGAAGGACACCTTGTAGGTATGGACAGCTACCACTGACCTCTTTAGGGGTGGGCGATATCAGAATAATGTGGTCACGATATATCATGTGTTAGTTATCACGATATTCGATATTATCACAATAATGCGTTTTGGCTAGTTTATTTGACTTCTCATGCCACACTAGAATATTTCTACAAGCCAAGCATTTACTATGTTGTCATAAATTGCATGTATACACTATTTAGCTACTGCATGCCTTATTTCTGCAAAAACAACATCACTAATAATGTGAACACGATATGACGATAATGTTAAAACCACCACGATACGATTATCATGGGCTCTTAATATCACGATATACGATAATAACGATATATTGCCCACCCCTACCTCTGTTTAGATCGGTTGTGTTTGCTGTCCTTGTCTTGCCCCTCCATCAGTGACAGCAGCTACCTGCAGAAGAGGAGGAGTAGGAGGAGGAGGAGGAGGAGGGGGGAGGGGGAGGAGGGAGGGGGAGGGGGAAGGGGAAGGGGAAGGGGGGGAGGGGGAGGGGGAGGGAGAGGGGAGGGGGGAGGGGGGGAGGGGGAGGAGGAGGAAGAGGAGGAAGAAAAGGGGAGGAAGGAGGAGGGGAGGATGGGGAAGAGAAGGAGGAAGAGGAGGATGGGAGGAGAAGAGGAGGAGAGGAGGGGAGGAGAAGGAAGGGAGGAGTAGCAGGAGGATGAGGAGGAGGAGGGAAGAGGAGGCGGATGTGGATGAGAAGGAGTAGGAGGTGGAGGAGGAGGAGGAGGAAGGAAGAAAGAATAGAACAAGAGGGAGGACAAGTGAGGTCTTGGGTTTGAATCTCAGTTGAGCCCCAATATTCTTTTACGGTTACCCGAGATACTCTCTCGATATTTTCCAACACAAGCACTGTATATGACAGCACAGTGGAACTGAAACCCCCTCTGTGGAAGTTCTACATGTACCTTGAATGCTTTCCCTCCTTCAGACTGTCTAACACACTCATTCACAATGCACACTCACACACACATTACGCATGCATGCACGCGCGCGCACACACACACATACCTGTACAGATATAGTGATTCCTGGGCACAGACATTGACGACACAAGAGAGTGAGCTTGGATGTCAGCAGTCAAACCTGCACAAAAAAAAAACACATAGCAGACTCCACATCACAAGAGTAGAGTTCTCCTGCGGCAACTGCTACACACGTTACAAGCCAGGGTGATGCAAGAGTAGGGTTTTGATAACATACAAGACAAGGACATCGTGAATCCCGCTAGGAGTGGTAGGGAACCCATAGATCACAGGTATAGGATTTTCAGTTTCTACCACTTCCTCCACTGACAAGGTTTTAAGCTGGTGGGAGACAGTGACCCAACGTAGATGGGGGTTTTGGGTTGACTCTAAAGCTGTCTTTGACACTGTAAATTGTCAGGTGTTATTATTTTGTGGCTGGTACTTAATTTTTGGTTGGCCGGTTGATTGGAGGGATATCCCCCTTCCTCTATGAAACCTCCTTGAACCACTGTACTGGTTGGTCGGTTGGTAATTGGAGGGGTATCCCCTTCCCCTATGAAACCTCCATGAACCACTGTACTGGTTGGTCGGTTGGTTGGAGGCCCCTTCCCCTATGAAACCTCCATGAACCACTGTACTGGTTGGTTGGAGGGGTATCCCCCTTCCCCTATATAACTAATCTTCTTGGATTACAAAGCCTACACTAACAGCTGATCCCATCTACAACAGTGTTCAAATTTTCCACCTTTCAACACTTATTTTTACACTTTTACAAACAATGAAACCTCCATGAACCACTGTACTGGTTGGTCGGTTGGTTGGAGGGATATCCCCCTTCCCCTATGAAACCTCCCTGTACTATGGCGTTTTTAGCACCTTTAGGCAGTGTTACTCGCACTTCAACCACACTCACTGGTGGGAGGGGGCCTGGACATTATCATGTGACATATGCAATTGTACAGTTGCAGGTGGTTGCACTTAGGAATAATGTAGTTGGGGCATGATCTGCAGTCCCAGCACATGCTAGTCAGTAGAGATTGAGCACCTTGGTGTAGTCGCCAAGAATTGTTGTAGAATTCAGTTTAATTTTCACCACAGTGCTTACTCTCCCACCAGTGGGAGTGGCCAAAGTGCAAGCAGTTAACACTGTCAAAGGCGTTACAAATTCCTTCACAAGAAGGTATCTACAAGGTGCTTGGTAGGTACAGTACAACACACTCTGTATGGTGAAACTCCTGCCTGTGGGTGGTATGCATCATGCACGGAGAGGAAGTGACTACAGACCAACCACACAACACAGTTGACCAGAGAGCACAAAGGAAGCTGCCATTGGAGTGGAAAGGTCTGAGCAGCAACAAAACATTCCCCAACACACACACAGAACTCCCTCAAGTAAGCCATCAAGGCTCAAACCCTCAGTTAATATCTTATAGCTTCAGTCAAAACACTACAAAATGGATCACAGGTATGGCACCATTCCCAGCCTCCCCCCAGCCATCTCTTTTTGGAACACTTCACACAGCTACTGCAGCCAGCATTCTACAGACATGCATTCAGTCTTACCCACACACCCACACACCCACACACCCACACACCCACACAGCCTTCCCCGCTCCATACACCTACTCTCAATACAAAAGCTGCAGTCCAATTAGGAACACCATGTGAGAATCAGTGTACTACACAGTACAGATGCCCTAGGTGCAGTCAGTCACATTTGTTAGTCACATTATACCAGGCTCTCTCCAATGAGATCTTGTTCCCAGACCCAAACTAACAAATTTGATTTGTGAGTTTGGATCTGGGAACAAGACCGCGGGACAGTAGTTTATAATGGCCAGGCACCTTTGACTGACGGCTGATCACAACGGATTGGGGCTGATTGATCTACACACAATCACTTCAGAAGCAAATCACCACTTACGATCGTTATGATGCAACTTTGAGCCGAATGCTAGTACAGACAGCCAACGAGTATGCCTTGGACAACGGGCAAACCTTCATTGATACACCTCACAGCATGCCATCATAAAGATTAATCCCGGGCTTTGTGACTCATTACCATAGCCATCAAACAAGTTTGAACATGATTGTACTAATGTAGATCACAGGTCAGACCACGCGCATTCGACGCTATCACTAGTAACACAGTTACTCAACACATCACAGCCTCAATGTAGACTGATGTACGCTACAGCAATTCCAACATACTTACTGCCTCCTGATTACGTGTGCCTGTTGTCCCAACGCCCACGATCAAATTGTAACAGAATGATGATCAGCTACGTAGGCTATTCTATCGTAGAAACAAATGCAGAACTCTGATTGGTTGAAATATCTGCCAGATAGACAGACTGTAAGTGACATCACTGCTTGTGAACATGATTGCCACATGTATCAGTGACTTTAATGGATTCCATAAAATATTGCCGTTACGCACGGCAGGATAGTACTAGCGGCACTGAAAATAGGGATAGCCAGCCAAACTCCCTTCCCAGCTCATTTGTCTCTCACTCAAGCATCACTGTTCGTTTTTAGTTTTTGTTTTGAGTGCAAATTTCAACTGCTATCAACAAAAGAGCTGCCCTGGTCTCATTCACTGCCATCTGCCATATTTTTGGGAAATCGATGGACAAAATTCATTGTACCTGGTCAGTTGATTTTGTCTCTGTACAAATTCTGAACAGGAATGATTACAGTATACATATGAAACACTAGCCTCGTTCCCAGCCTCCACGCCCAGCTTTTGTCACTGCAAGCAACAAAAGCTGGGCGTGGAGGCCTGGGAACGAGGCTATGAAACACCACACCAACCACTAGCAGATTCCAAGTAGCAACTTGCAGATATTTCAGCTGTTAGCGCCTATTAAGTTACTGGGTGGTGAGTTATTGGTATGCTAGTGGGAACCTGGGAAGTTTAACCTTAGCTTACTCCAGCTAGACAAGGATTTTATACTGCCATGCAACATGATACATGTACACGTGTAATAAACATAGTCTGGCAGCAAGAGGGGAAAACCGCCAAATGATTAGCTTCGGTTCACACACAAACAATTGGCTCATCGGCCGCGCTGCAGGAGTCAACTCACTGTTGTTTCCTAGACTCTACTTCAGCTTTCTGGAGCGTCTCTCTCCTTGCCTCGGCCTGGAGCGCCAAGCCTGCTTGTCTGCTTTTTTGAACTTGATTTCCGTGATCACGGGTGGGGGTGGGCGTCCATGCATGGGTGGGACGCGCGCGGGAAGCTGATCTCATGGTGACGTCATTAGTTTACTTCGGGACGTCATGTGACTAGCATGACTCGACACTGCATGTGTAACATGTAAATTTATACAGTCTTGACTGTGGATGCAGCAGGATCGATCGAGCATACTCGCTGGACAATGGTAAGGATGTTGTATTACAGAATGATGTATTGTGGTTGTCACTCCAATATGCTGTGACCATACTGCTATAACTGCCAGCATAAATGAACTTGGCAAAACTCCACCATAACTGAGTGATTTTATAAGTTTATTGTAATATGGCAAGCCACACCTACACCTGCCACATACAGGACAAGGGGTCACTTCCATAGACACTATAGTCACAGCTGCGACCGCGGGTCAAAGCTTTGACCGCTGTTTTTGGAGTTTTGACCGTTGACCACGCCGATTTTCGTCCGTTGACCTTTGACCGATCAGCTACTTGCCCTTGTAATACATGCCTGCACGTCACCATAAATAGGGCGGCGCGCATTTTTGACTGTACTTTTGAGCCGCTCGAGTGACCCCCCCCCCCCCCCCCCTTGCAGGATAATTTGTGACCCCAGTTGCAGCTTACTGGTGCTTTTATTGGAGTGACCACCCCTTGCATCCTAGTCTCGGCCCCAGACCCAACCAACACCAGTGCGGTTGGCTTCACACATGGGGATGGAGGATCTGGTGACCAATAAGATTGCCGTACATGCAGTGGTATCATGTGATGTAATTATGCAATTGTGCTAGCACACACATTGCTAGTCAGAACATGAAATGTGACAAACAAGAGTCACCAGACCCTCCTCCCTCGTCCTTGATACGGCAAGCGATCCACGCAGGTCTGGGACTGAGACTCATGCCTCCCACTTTGCTGTAGGTTTAACACATAGCGCTCTGTTGAATTTCCCTTCTGTGCTCATACATAGGTTGAAATAGTGCTGCACTTCAGTAAGAGCCTGGGCCTGTTCACAGTAGGCCAGTCTCTCCTTTCTGCCATTGAAGCCATTCGCTCTGATCTGCCAAACTCAAAAGCAAGGGTACTTTATCATGAAGGAGCTAACACTGGCAATCCAATCGTTCTACTTGTGCAAGAAGAAGAGAGAGATCTTTATGTGCTCAGGTTTGATCCGGCCCTACAAATCTTGCAGTCAGTTGCTTACATCCTCCCCAAATCTTGCAAGAATGAAAACCATGATATTCGTGGCACATACAGTCTGAATTCAAAGCGTTCCATCTCTGTACAAAGTGCCATTGATACTTTTGGCAAGCCAAAAGACTTCCGCGTTCAGCCGTACAAAGACGGACAAGCTGTGTACCTCCTCTACGATGGAACTTGCTTTATGTTTGACATCCAAAATCCTGACCACAGCGATCTGAGCAGTTTAAAGGAGCTTAGCGGTTTGAAATCATGGCTGGTAGAGATTAGAGTGGTCCCGGCAGTAAACCGCAGGTTGCCAGAGCTGGGATGTGGTCTCTCTCTGGCTAAGAGAAGTGCACTTGACTTCCAGCTTCCAGAAGTTCACTTTGTTGTACACGAAATATCTAGAATGGTCACCGCCCTAGAAATTGCTTACACATGTAACAGCGTAGGTGACGAAAACGTGGCTATTTCTGCAAAGCGTGTTTCATTTGGTGAGAAATCCGAAGACGTGCTCTCAAACCTCGGCTCTCCGGATCATGTATATTACAACGATCAACACCACCGTGAACAGATGGGAACTCTGTCGAACTATTGCAACTTCTTAAAGTATTCTGATCTACATTCAGAGTATTGTTTTTGCTACCGGCGTCTAGGAATTGATGTGCTCTTTGACTCACAGAGGAGTCAGGTTAGCAAGATGGTGCTCCACACAAATATCCCAAACCAGTTTGAATTTGGCTCCTATTGCCGTTGCTTTTTCAAGTTCTCCATTTCGACAGATTGCGTATCGACAAGCTGCAGTAGTGAGTCTCTCCTTGTCACCCCAGTAACAAATTGGAATATCATCAAAGCCCAAGTTGAGAGTGACCATGTCCGGCATTTACGAATCTGCCACTACAGCCCCTCTACTAACACATTCTATCCGTTTGGCGATACCTCCCTCTGGGCCTTGTTTGATCAGCTGATTGTTGAGACGACCAGCTCTAACCACATAGCGAAAATCACCCTTTTGGCCCCTGACCGAAGCACAGTTCTGTCTGCAAAGTTGGCCAAGCAGAACATAGTCAGCACGGTGTCAGCACCTCACCTCCCTGTTAGAGAAGTGGAGACTAATTTTCAGGTGAAGGTTCGGAAAGAACCTCAAATTGACAAAAGTGGAAGTTCAGATTCCGACGAAGAATTCCAAGACTGCCAGGAGGAGTCATTCCACAGCGGTTTAGCTAGTGCCCATACAGAAACTGAGAGTTCTATAAAACCTCAGGATTTGAAGGAGGAATTCACAACTGTGACCATCACCGAAAAGGCGTATTTCAGTCAAAATGTGAATGTCATTGTCACCGATTGCCAGGATGAAAGCAGCTCTTCAGCATCAACTCAGAGCTCCAGCAGTGTTCTGGAGCACACTCCGAACACACTCGTATATGAGTTTCTAGCAGATCAGGAAGAAAATGGAGGCATTTCTTCAGGGGAGGCTACTAATTCAACAGTAGTACATGCATCAAACACTCTACAGATATTGGCTTCAAACTTCAATGCAGAGTACTATCATTCAGTCACCCATATCCCTGAAAATGACAATGCGCTTTTTGCAGGGAGTGCTTTAGCTGCAAGTGACAACGGTGAACCACCCGAACACGGTTCGTTTGATTTCATTTCCTACAGTGAAATGATTGAAAGCCAGAGAATGATTGCAATGGAAAGCTCACTCCCAGATTCTGATTCAGATAAGCCGCAAGGTGCAATGGTGGATCCATTAGCTACCACGAGTGAAGAAGAAGCACAGTGCGGAAATGAGCATCCGTCTATGCAACAACCATCCACACAAGATGATCTCGACCTCACGGGCAGCACCAAGAAATGCGACTCCCCTTCAGAGTTAGATTCCCAAGTTCATATAATGTCAAAATCTTCCAGTGAAGCAGTGTTCCACTACCAACCGAGGTCCACTACAATGACCACATCGCGTATCATGACACTCAGCCAAGATGTAGGCATTTTTGAGAGACAATCTCATGAAGCCACAACAACGAGCAAATTTAGAAAGCATCCAACAGCCAAGGCTACATCTAAACCTCTTTCCTCTTCCGGTGCTCTACATACCACTCCTAAGGCTTCTGGGAGGGGTGTACTACTGTCCAAAAGTGGCGAGGCTACCCCACCCAGCAGGCAATCTGGGAGACTGATAGTTCAAAGGAGGGCTGGATCTAGTGCTTCAGCTCATAAGGAAGCTAAATCGAGGTTGCTTAGCCATACCAAGAGCTCTCAGCAGAAGACCAAAACAAAGTATGTCCCAAGGGTCAAAGAAGATGAGGAAGAGGTAGAGGCAGAAGAGAGCATCGATCAGAGAAGTGAAGGTGGAGAAGACGGTATAGTGGAATCCAGTGAAGAGTTGCCCATAGCATCAGCCCCAGAATCAGCAGAGCTCACTTTGGAAGGGAAGGAACCAAGTACAAATCAGGAGACCGATCCCATGACTGCTGCACCATGCATGGAAACCGTAGACCGTGAAAGCAAAATGGAGTTGGAAGGCATCACCATGAATGGTCGAGAACACTCCTCTCTGCCTCCCCAACAGCATTCTCAAGAGCCAGATTATGAACCAAAGGCAAAAGGTGCTGTTGTCAATCCTGTTCATTCGGACAGGGAGGGTACTCCTCATCTAACTCTGACTTCTGTCGATCCTGTCCATCTGGGTAGTGAAGGCCCCACTGCATGTCAGGGTTCACCACATACTTATAGCAAACGAACACCTTTGCACATCCTGAACCCACATGATCACCATCAGCCATCAGCACATCACAACACAGACAAGGGGGCCCGTGAAGAAACAGAACTAGAACCCTGTGTTACTGAAGGCACTGCAGTAGAACGCTCGCCTGCTATTGACCAGGATAATGGTCCAACTGCTTGCAAGGCTGAAGACACATCCCTTCCATGTTTACCAGTGGAAAGCGAAGGTATTGTGTATGATCATAGTCTAACAGTACTATACTGTGTAGGTATATAAGCATCACGTATATAACATGTGCTCCCAATTACAACCTCTGTTGATGTTTGTGATCATCCAGGTATTGAGCTATTACCGTCATCCCCTCTTGGAACAGAGCAGTTTCTGACCTCCTCAGACAGCCCTCTTCGACGGTGTTGGGATGAGGAGCCTTTCATGCCCGGCTTTGGCCCTCCTAGCATGACACAGGTTGGTTTTCTCAGAATGCAATTGGAACTGGTTTTCTAAGCCACTTTCTTGCACTTTAGGATAGAGTCCTCCTGGAGCTCATATCCTGTGAACATGAGGAGGTTTGCAGTAGATTGAAGACACGAAATGAGGTAGTGAGAGGAGAATGGGTTTTGCTGAATAGCCATAGTCCTTCCATTTGCATGAGCATGTTTCCTGTGCATCTTCTATTCACATGTAACTGGCATGGTCTGATCATGCCATATAGTATAAAGCATTTGGATATCGAGCACATACTGTGAAGCTGAAATGCATGACTACAAATACGCTAGGTGGATACTTTGCAAAGCCTCGATCCACTACAATTAATGTCCAGCTGATTTCCTGTTTCTACCAATTGACTATTATTTTACACCGATTTCAGGGGCTTACCCACCTTTGGCAGAGCCTATTACACCAAGGATCTACCATTGGCCTGGATTTTGTGACCTCGCATGATGAAGCTCTTCTGCCTGACCTGCTTTCAGCTCTTAACAATCACAGGTATTTTTGTCAGTTAATAAGGGTCCGTATTCTCACTGACTGCAATTATACACACTGTTGAAGCTAATGGATGGTAGAGCAGTGCAGCACAAAGAATGTGGCCAAACTGCAAATACGCTTTGATCTCTGACCCATGCAGTACGACTGCATGCAAGTGGTTCTAGAAACACTGTAAGCCGATATACCTCTTCTTTGGCTGCAGGGAAGTGTGGGATCTGAAGCTGACAGTGACCTTGCTCCCAAGGATCAAGAATATGTTTGTGCCATCAGTGAAGAGAAGGTGGCATATCCTATAATCCTATAGCATGTGAATGTCATTTCGTTCACTATGCATGCATAACACTGTGGTCTGTCTGAAAAGGTTTAGTGATATTGGCTCCATCACATTTCGGATCATGTACATCTCTTCTATGCAGGTCTTGAGAGTGTGTATCTAGCACAGTTTGAAGCATTGGATAAGGCACTTTAAGTGTCTCCAATAGCCCTATATGTTTGAACACATTTCAGGTCATCTACGTGTACAGTCATGACTCATATAGGTTACCATTCTCTACACCACAGACATTTGCTGGTTGCGTGTGAGTCTGTATTACTGATCATGGAAATCCACACTTCAGAACTGCTGAGATACAAAGCAGGTAACATTGTGCGTGACACTATATCAGGAGCTTCATGGGCTGTAGGTGGCACGAAGCTCCTGCATAATTATATAGGTGGGTGGGCCAGTGTATAACGTTACCAGGAATTCAATGGGCTGACATTTTATAATCACAAACATTGTAAAAGCTACAAAACTGAAAGTAGTCAAGGAGGTAATGGGACTATGCTGTCTCCCTCAGGTCGTCTCCGCTCCTTGCCTGAGGAGTGTACCCAGTACCGTAGGTGCTATGATACCCTGGAGGAGATATCAGAGTTCGTAGAGGGACTGATTCTCAGTACTGAGCGTTCTGCTGTGGAAGAGGAGGAGGAGGAGGAGGAAAGAGAGGTTCTACAGCAGATGAAAACTGTTAGGGACTCTGTCAGCAAGATATTTAGGAAATTAGAACTCGAGTAGGTTCCCAGTTTAGGGTGCACACTATGACCTAGTGGAATGTGTATAATATATAGCTGTAGTACTAACGTTGGTACAATTAATTTTGCAAGTATAACTTTTGATCAGAGCTGTCTACCAATTATAAGACGTATATATATTGACATATATACGTCAATAGACCTTCTCATTGAACTGCAGCTGTGAGCCCAGGTTTGTAACTTGTAGAGGCCTGTGTAGACCTTCTCATTGAACTGCAGCTGTGAGCCCAGGTTTGTAACTTGTAGAGGCCTGTGTACATGTGGTTACTAGGTGTATCAACATGACTTGTTGATTATGTTCAGGAAACTATACACAACCTAGGCAAGGGGGAGTCACTGAATAGTGATCAAAATTAAACGTTCAGTAAAAATACTTCCATTAAAATATCCAGCTATGTATTCTGCATCTCACCAATGTGACAGCACCACAGCGGTTATTGATGGTCAACAGGGAAACAAAACACTCTGAGCCATGGCTTCACGTACCACCAAGGACACAATTATTAGCAAGGAGTATAACGTTAAGGAACAACCTACCAGGAGTGTAATAACTAACACTAAGCCTATCTAAACATTCATGTCACTGACTAGCTATATAACACTTAAACTAAGAGAAAGTAAGCACACCAAAATGTTGCTAAAACAACGATAGAAGCCATCTGGGACCGGTCAGCAGCGCTCATGGTTGACAGAGGAGTACTGGTGGTGTCTGGGGAAATCAGAGGCGAGGGTGTCCCTGGAGTCGTGGCTGGGGGGTGTATGGTTATGCTGATCTGGGCCTCTCCAGGCTGCAGTCCTGCTCCACTGCCCTGCACAAGCACTGTCATTGTATCTGTAACAGTGTAGTTTACAGTGGAGTTCCAGGTGTAGAAGACCCATCCAGCCTTCAGCTCATTATACCTGAAGGAAAATCGCTCATTGTTCATGGCAGGTGAACGCTTTGTGACTGTAGTGAAGTATTTGAATTCCAGGAAGCCATACTGTGGAGGGCTAATCACTTCAATCATGGGAGGCCTGTGTAGTGTAGACTGGAGCTGGTCGAGGTCCAGGAGATCTGATGAGAGGGGAAGGGAGAGCCCAGTTGTAAAGTCAAGTTCCTCTTGCATTTTCACCTGCCCCCACACCACCACACGAATGAGGATGATGACATCTGAGGTATTTACTTTTCTGTTCACAATGTGCACCCTTAATGAATCGTTATGGAAACGGGAGTCAATGTTGTGATATCTGACGACTCCGCTGTCTACCTCTGACTGGGTGAATCTGTCGGGGTCACTGGGACCAACAATCACACCGTGTGCTGGCCCATTATTCACCAAAAATAGTGTCTCTCCTCGGATACCATTAGTACTGGTGTCCAGTAGGTTTGTTGTGATGGTCACACCACCTTCATTCTGCTTGTACGTTGCCTCTTTGCTCCAAACTAGCTGAAGATAATGGTCAACAACAAAAATGTCAAACCTTGTGCTATTTTCACTCACGTGGTCGACATCGTTGAATGTGAAGGAGAAATTTCTGTGACCTACACAACGTGGTTTAAACTTTAGTAGACCATTGTTAATAGCAGTCTGTTTGAATCGCTCCCCTGCGTGGATAGTGTTACTCCTGACAATCAGGTCTCCGTTCCCTGGTAGGGATGTGATAATGTACTCTAACTCGTCTGGAAGGTTGTCCCGATCTTGGATTTTGAGGTCCTCTGGGACAAAAGTGTACACAAACCCGTGCACAGCTGTGATGTTCAATTCAGTGGTCACAAGGTAGGGCCATTCGTCGTTCACAGGTGTTATTGATACACTGAGTGACTCTATGAAGACGGGATCATTGAAGGTGCTTGAAGAGTCACTCGTGGCTTCAATAGTGAGCTGGAAAGGGAGGGAGTCTGTCAGTGTGTCTGAGCCATCGTGATGATAACACATTGTGCCGGTAGCCATGAGGGTTTGATTGAAGCTGATTGGTAGTGCATCTTGTTCTTCTCCATTGATAACAATAACCCCATGCTGGGGGAGGGAAGACAAGTGCCAGACAGAAGACAACTCGTGGACTGTTGCAAATAAGTGGCGGAAATCATTCCAGGTGCTATAGCGAAGGTTTCTCGCATCCAGAACACTGTCATTGAGGCAAGCTCTCCCCCCCTCCACTACTTCTAGCCCCTTGTTCACCGCCAGCCTGCTGTGGGGTGTGCTCGGGTGGGAAATATGGATGGTAAACACAACTGCTGGAGTGTTTACTGCAAGAGGGGTCTCCACTGATACGATTGGCACCTCCTCCGATTCCCACCTGTCTAAGTCAGTGTGAGAATACACCACAAGACCAGCATTCACATCACTCTGGTTGAATCGGGCAGTCTCAACCGAGCCCACTAAAATCTTGCCATACTCAAGCTCACGGACATTGTAGAATATCTGCCTCGGTTTGGAGCTCTTGTAGTCATTTGTGGTGCAGAGAAGCTGCTCGCGTGTTATTGTGACATTTCCTTGCATGGGGATGGAGAGATTGGCCGCCAAGTTGCAGGTCAGTCTCAGCTCATTGGCAGAAATGTCAATCTGGCTGTGTGCACTTTGGACTCCATCGGTAACCGTGACGACCAGAGCACCATCAAATTCTGAAATGTGTTTGAATACCACGCGTTCAGCATCTACGTCGGCTTGTGTGAAGGACTGTATGGAGCGTCCACTCCAGGAGTCCGAGTAGGTAATAATGCCATCAATATTCAAGGTGTAGTTGTAACGCAGGTTTTCAGATGATGTGTCACGGTCAGTGGCATTCAGATAGGTCTGGTTGAGTACGATGGTCTGCCCTACCCACAGCTGGATGGTACCAGCATAGGTGTGCAGCAATGGCGGTTCATCATTCACTGGGAGGACGACAATTGGAAATCGGGTATCGTTGCTCCTTTGCTTGTGCCCGGTTGGCTCATGAGCTTCATAGACAAACCAAAAACGATCATTCTGACTCTCATCTCCAACATGCTTGTAGACAATGGAGCCATTCTCAAGGTCCAGTGTTGTGAAGTTGCTGACTCTTGTGCCAGTTGTGGCATTGACCAGTGACCCATGGTAAGGCTGTCTGGTGACAGTGATGCAACCGAAAACTTTGCTGAGATGGGGATGAAGAACTTCAAAGTCACTTCGCTCAAACACAACAGCACCTCCCTCCCTTACCATCACCCCGGAGATATTGAGCGGTACTATCCATGGCAGGATGACGATGTCAACATGGTAGGTCTCATTCTGGGGATTGATCTGGTCGGTCAGGTTAAACACGAAATAGTCGCTCCAGTGCCCGAGAATGGTGTGGTTGTAGAGAACATTGTCCCTGAGCAGATCAAAGTTTGTGAAGTCCACAGGGTTCTCAAAGAAAAAGTACTCTGAGAAGCGATAGTACTGAATCAACCCATAGTGAGGGCCGTCTATTAAAGTGCAAGTAATATTAATAGCCTGAGCATCAGATCGTGAATCCAAGTCGTAGATTACAATTTCTGTGGAGCCCATCTCCACAATTTGCTGCTCAACCACAAACAATGGACTCTTGATGTAAACTACTTCTGGGGCATCGTCATCAATGGGTATAATTCTGATGGGAAATCCGTAGACTTCTGAGGTGGCATTTTTATGTACGGGGATAGTAATGCTGAAACTGAAACTGTCCCTAACAGTATTACTGTTGTCGTGAACATACACTAGTCTGCCAGTCTCTAGGTCTTGCTGTGTGAAGTTGGTGGCAGTAGAGTTGTTGAATAGAAGTGTCCCATGGAGAGGATAGGTCCATATGTTATAGACATAGTGCTCATCAACCAGGCTCTGGACATTGATGGCATTGTACTGAAGATATTCCTGAGTGATGACGGCCTGCAAACCCTCCATGACAGTGAAGGTGCCTCTATTGGGGGCAACGTTTTGCAATATGATTTCCCTGATGTCGACTGGCAGGGACTTAAATATTCGCCTTTGACCATCGGTGATATAGAATAAGATTATGTCACTTTTAATGTTGAGAAGGGTCCCTTTGTGCTTGTAGAACACACGGCCCGACCGCAGGTCTCCTTCCGTCCATCGTGAAATCTTCACAGTAGGGGCCTCCTCAAAGTATATGTAGCCATAGATCGGGAAGGGAGAGAACAGCTCATAGACCAAGTCCTCATCCCTCATGTCACTGTCAGAGTCGTGAGCCTTCAGAATGCTGCTGGATATCACTGCAAACCCTCCGGTCACAACAACAAGCACTTTCCGGTTCAAAAACTCAGGATCCCAGTTGTTTACAGGCAGGATGGTGACATTGACAACACCACTTACCTCAAGCCGGCGAGACTCCAAGTCCACACTGGGATCATCAGTTTCTGCAACTGTTAAAAACTCGAAGTTATCATGAAGCGTCTCCATTACCTGGTGCCTGTAAATGATCCTTCGGGTTAAGAGATCTCTGTGCTGAAAATAGTAAACTAATGACCCAGGAAAGTCCCTCAAATGTATTCGACCATTCTTTGGGCTTGATAGAATATGGAATTCCACATAATAGCCCGGAGGGGGAATCGCATCCAATTAAGATCTACCAATAGAGAAGGACTGGCCCTCCTGTACTTCAAACCCAGTGTTTATGACCGTCAGGTTCACAACATGTACTGAAATGGTGAAGATGTGTACCCTTGTACAGGCATATCGGGTGCTATCCTCACCGTCAGGTGGTGCGGAGAGGGTACATACTTTGAACGAGAAGCTGTCATTCAGTGTACTAGTCACCGTGTCCCTGTGGCTATAGGCAATGTGATTCTTGTTGACATCTTCTTGGGTGAAGTTCTCCAGGTGAACGTTGCTGTCATCAGCGGATTGGTTGAAAAGGATGCCATGTCTAGGACCTTGCATGATTTCATACTGAAGGGAGTGGTTCAACCCTCCCCTGGTATCAGTAGCCAGCAAGTGGGTTGTATTGATGGACACAATGCTGCCCCTGGCCAAGTAGACAAGACCAACATGTTCCAGGGTTGGAACTGGAATGTGCCTAATACACACTGAGAATGGAATTGGACCCGAAGAACCATGACCGTACTGAAACGTGAGGTAGAATGTGTCAGCATTTGTTATTGTAGCTAAGTCAGAGAAGCGGTAGATTATCACACTGCTGAAGATGTCGTGACCATGGAACACGTTTATGGGTATTTCATTACTTTCATTACTTGATGTCCTGAGGATCTGTCCAAACTCTGGGGCTGTTGCTACGGTAACAATGACATTGTAGATACGGTTTGGGTCATTTCCATTGGGGTCATTCACTGTGATGTCAAATCTGTCACGATCCAGTGGTACAGAGAGTGTTTCGGTAGTGGCATCAAGTTCAGCGAAGCATCGGGAATTGTTGGGGAGGTTGACAGCTGAAGCTGACACGGTCAGTGGTGTGGCGGTTACAGTGATACTCTGTGGGAGAAAAGCCCAGAATGTGAGAGAAGTGGGGAGACACAGCCTAATTCCCAGACCAGCTGCTCTGGGGAAGAGGCTAAACAGCAAAGTTAATGCTTTGTATACAGATGCTATGCAGCAAAACTAATGCCTTGACTGACTCCTAAGCCTTTTACCAAGAGCCCATATAAATTGGGCTATTGCTTTAACATATACAGCTACTTGCTAGTGATTTATTAAATTCTTTCCTATGGCCATGCACAGCTATTTCATTAAGGGAAGGGGAGGGGGAAGAAGGATGAATGGAGGGAGTGAGTGGAAAAACCCCCCATCTTACCGGTCGGACAGTGTGATCACCGTCGTCTACTTTCAGGTACTGCACATAGCTCAGTGGAGCAGTGTTGTTCAGATGATGCACAAATATCACCCGGGCATCAAAAATGTCCTGCATAGTGAAGTTTCTGATGGAGTTCATTGTGTTGTCACCAAGGGCAAAGTGGCCAGTTGGGATCTCTCCTGGGTTATTTGGTCTTGGATGACGTAGTACGATATTTATTGTCTCCTTTGGAAGGTCAGCATCTTCGACGTGGATCATAACAGAAGTTATTCTCACCCACCCTCCCTCTGGGACTAACACCTGCCCCGCTGTCAATACAGGTTCATTGTCATTCACAGGTGTGATCCAAATATTGGCTTCTGTGGAAGAGGTGGTGCGGTCTGGGAAATGTATCGGAAGGTTTACAGAACTCCTGGATTCAGCAAAGAACACAAAACTGTCTGTGTGGTTTTCCGAGCCCCAATGGATGTATGTTACTGAGCCCCTCCCGATGTCACTGAGGGTGAATGAGTCGTTAATCAAGGGTCTACCATCCAGTTGAAACTCTCCGAGTGCTGGAAGACGCTCAAGAACATACGTGATCTCTACATTCTCACTGTCTATCATTTCTTCAAGCCACTCAGTGAGGATGGGTGGAGAGAAAGAGAAATTGAGGACAGTTTCATTAATGACGATTGATCTGCCCTCAAGCACGGAAATGTTACCAACGTTTGCAACAATACTCAGCTGCTGCACAGTCTCATAAGAGAGGATCTGGATGCAGAAGTTGCCAGAAGGGCCGGTAAAATTTGCACCTCGCAGGTGGAATTGGAACATGTCTCTTGCTTCAATGGGTTGGACCGAATTGCTGTGAACATACCGTAGCTGATTGTTATCAATGTCCCTCTGGGTAAAGGAGTTGGCATTTTGCTGTCTACTGATGGGCTCCCAATGCCAAGCAGAATCGTTTTTGGGATCGTACCTGACCTGCACATCAAGTCGGCCATATCTTGGAGGGGTAACAACATCATATGTCACAACTGGGTCTTGTTCTGCAACGGCGGTGGTTGTATTGAGATGTCTGGTGCGCAACACAACTTCAGTTCCCTCCACAAGAAAGAGACACTCATTGGTGGTAAGATTGATGTGGGCTTGGTGACGTGGTGCAGTTTATTTTTGTGTGGTGAGTGTATGGGTGTGTACACGTATACATGTGTGCATAATAAGAAGAGTTGAATTATCAATACAGATCCTATGGCTCAATTATTGTAGACACTCGCTATAATACCGGCCTTTAAGTACTCATCCCAAAGGTGGGCTTGTTATGTATGTTATGTACATTGCCTCCAGGCTCTATTGCTGGCTTCATTTCCAGTATAGGCCTGGCAATGAGAGCTATTGCTGGCTTTAGCTGTGCACACAGCAAGCACAGACTTGCAGACCTTAAATCTAACAGCGTCACTACTATTAACGGCTTTGTCACCTTTCAGTGGTGGTCTTGAACAAAGGCAACCCAGCTACAATACAAAGCCACATGCATAATTTATACTTAAATGCAGCATCATAGTATAATGTGGCAAAAACTGTAGTGCAAGCGGCACTCTAAGTTGGCTTTGAACACAGAAACGGTAGCAGTCAGCACAAGATGTGAAAGCTCCATCTATGTAGACCTTATATGGTAGTGACACAGAATATTGTGCTATGTATCCAGTTGTCAAGTTGTTGCTAAGATTTGCAGCGATTATAAATCTCCTGCTAGGAGGGACTGTATTTTAATTATAACACTGTCCTGGGGACATGTTAACGCACCAGTGGAGTTTGTCGTTTTGAAGCACTATAGGACACGCATTGACAGGACACGCTATAGCAAATTATGCACGTGCGTCCCAGCCCTTGGGAAATATAGGCTATGATATATCATGGCAGTCATGTGTTGTATGGCTGATACAGCCCCTTACCCTCAGGGCTCGGGTTCTGTACTGTATAAGCTATACAACACTGACTATACGTATACCATGCTATATCTATAACTTACATTGCTGTTTTGTTTCGTCTGGACTATACTGTTTCTTGGATCTCACAACACGTGTAGTAACCAGGGCAACAGCCTAGCTGAATTCCAACCTATAAACACTAGTAATTGCTTGGCAGAATTTTTCCATAACTCAATCATACCATGCAACTACAAAGGTGAGTGAAAGACAGCTGGTAAAGCTTAAGAGCAAACAGAATCCTCAGGAATTGCACGGTGTATTTCAGACTCCACTCTGTCTGAGACTCTAAGTTAAGCATCCAAGGAATGGTGGGGATTTTGGGACGGCCCCCTCCTATCACAATCCAAATCACTACTCAGCGTTCAATACAGTGCCATCAAGTCTTAAGTGTTCGTAAATATTTAGACGAACATGAACATCGTACTTGAGCTGAGGGTAAGGCATGCATGCGCACTCCTCCTTCCTGGTATTCTGGGAATCAGATAAAATCTAGGCCAGTTGAAACAGGCACTTGCATACTCTGCAAATTTGTTGTGTAACATAATACAAATCCACTGCAAAACGGCTTTTAACCACAGAGTGGTTACTCTAGCTGGTGCAGACAAGCTGGAGACGGCAGTCACAAGGAGACTAATTGCATAAAGCAACTTGAGAGGAAGCTAGCGTGCCTTAACTTGCAGATGTTCCCAACATTGTCAGTTTGTCTTAGCAATTACTCTAAGTATTAACCTCCCATAACCACTGTCTCCAGCTTGTCTGCAACCAAGGTAACCACTCTGTGGTTAAAAGCAACCAATAATTAGTTTTTACAGTGATATTCATATACCGTAGTGTCCCGTTAATACGCCCCCCCCCCCCCCCCCCCCCCCCCCCCCCCCCCCATTTTGTACACTACATCCAGCCCAAAGAGGGGAGGGGGCGTATTTTCAAGTACGCAATTAGTCTCGATTATACGCCTCCTCAAAAAGTTTTGCTACATTCATGACACTGCCAAGGTTCATGCTCACAGTTACAAAAGTACAAACTATCGCCAGTACTGTTCGTGGTCATCATGCGTGGTCTCCCTACATAGGCGAGAAGAGCTGCACTTTAACTCGAGGGCCATAACATTCACGACGACTTCGCTGTAGCCGGCATCCTCAAGAACAGCAATACTGTCGGTCATGAACCACGTAACATTTCCTGGTATTTCCTTCGGAAGAGTGGCAGTGAGATGACTTGTACCGTTGGCGTCAACAGTGACTACTCGAGCTAAGAGAAAATTGCGCACGTGTAGCTAGGTCAGAACTTCCCATAATCCTCAGGAATTGCACGGTGTATTTCAGACACCACTCTATCTGGGACTCTAAATTAAGCATCCAAGGAATGGTGGTGATTTTGGGACAGCCCCCTCCTATCACAATCCAAATCACTACTCAGTGTTCAATACAGTGGCATCATGTCTTAGATATTTGGTGGGATTAGACGAACATCGTACTTAAGCTGAGGGTAAGGGATGCATGCACACTCCTCCTTCTCTAGGCCAGTTGAAACAGTGGCGCTTGCATACTCCATAATACAGCAAAAACAAACCAGTTGTTTTTAACCACGTGCACAGAGTGGTTACTCTGGTTGCAGAGAAGCTGGAGACGGTAGTTACAAGGAGACTATAATTGCTTAAAGCAACTTGAGAGGAAGCTAGCCTCATTCCCATGCGCTCGGTAATTAGATACCAGGTGCTCTTCTCCTCAATTACCAAGTGCCTGGGAACGAGGCTATATAAGAGGAAGCTGGCCCAGATAACCTACAAGACTTACAACCATAATCGTGCCGATCTTAACCACTAAACATCTGCGAGGGACCTGCTGCCATCGAGGGCATGAAAAATTTCCATGACAACCAGTTGTATAGTGCCTTGCAGATCTTCCCAACATTGTCAGTTTGTCTTATGCAATTACTCTCTAATTCCTAAGTATAAACCTCACATAACCACTGTCTCCAGCTTGTCTGCAACCAAGGTAATCACTCTACGGTTAAAAGCAACCATTAATTAGTTTTTACAGTGATATTTATATGCAGTCTCCATACTAAATAACATGACATTATATGTCCAGAGAAACAATGGTGTTTGAGGTAGACTTATGTTCACTATAAGAATGAACCTAGTACTAAGTATGGCATGCTACCCCGATTTACCCTGCACACATGTAGTATTCATACCAGTAGTAGCAGAGCGGTAGAACTGGCTTTTCCAGTCACAAGTACACACATACCATACTTGGAAATGCCACACATACCATACTTGGAAATGCCACAGAATGTTTACCTGGAGACCACTTCCTCAGGTACTTTTATGTGGGTATAATCATCTCTGTGCATGGAGCAACTCTGTGTGTATGCTCCTGCATCATTCCCACACAGCAATCAACGTAATCTTATTGGGATGATTTTACGGATTTTACGGCGACTGGAAAGCCGCTCTACTACTACTGGTATGAATACTACACCTAGCTGTGCACAGCGTAAATCAATGCCTTTGCATCCATGTGTGCATATGTGTGTGTGTGTGTGTCCGTTTTGTCTGATTTCAGTCGGCAAATGTAATGCTTCAAACAGGTTAGCTATAGCGCTAAGGTGTTTACTGACATCACATTTAATGCAAGCAGTCAGAAAAAGCTATAAATTGGATGACCGTAGAAAGCAGTAGCATGCCGTACTTAGTACTAGGTTCATTCTATTATGTACTCCCACCTACTTGGCATGCATGCATCCAAGTTTTCTCTGCACTTGACTCAAGGAACAAGTAGTTTTGTTCAATTATTTTATTGACTGTCGAATGAGGACCAAAGATGGTGTAGATTACACTGCAGAAATTCTCTTCAAAAAATTTAGTGATGGCCTGTCATACTCAAAAGAAACTAACTTACCAACACGTCCGCTATCTTGAGCACCCGCTACCCACATCAGTCCTGCACAGACAAGCAGGAATCTTTCCGTAAATGTTCCCAGTGACATCTTGACTGAGCAAAACGTACGAAGTAAACATTAACAAGTGAGTCTTTAAAAGACTTGATGTGTCTCGGCACGACTTGGTATCAGCTAGAATCATGCAGAGGAGCTGCTTAACCCTTTATTATGACTTCAAAACCTGTTAGCTATGAGACTTTCAGCTTAAGGTAGTAAACATGGGTACCGCGATCTCCGAAACCAAGTTGATGGATAAATGGGCAGCATCAAAGCGTACACAAGTTTCAGCAATACTTTGCATCAAACTGCTCCCTCTGCTTGAAAATGCCCTAAAACTCAATTTTAAGGCCCTCTACGAAACTGAAAATTTGGACCCTCTCCAAGGCCCCACCCACACTCTGACCCCATCATCAATACACACACAAAACAGGCCCAAAAACTACGGATGGATTTACCACCTGCTCTCCTCACTTGCAGGCTACAGCCCAAAGCTCACTGCCACCCTCAAAAACAGAGGTTTGGCTACCCTAGGCTTTCAAAAAAAATTCCACGCACGCCAACTAAAACAGACCAAAGCCAATGCCAGTTTCCAAAAGGTCAACCTACCCCCTGCAAAACTAGGGATGCTTTTCCACGTTCACCTCTCGGTTACTGAGTTTTGGCCACACATCTACTCCCTCTCACCAGCCCAGTCCAGCTACCAAACCAGCCAAATTCGCCCTAACACGAAAATGGGCGGGGCCTGTAATGCCGAAAGGTCAACACTCTAGAGTACCTTGGCCAGGGAGCTGTCGGAGGCTGTTCACTTTCCAGGCTGTTCTTCGGCCACTTCAGCAGACCCACAAACATTCCTGCTCACTCCACCTAGCTATTCACCCTCAGATAGCCCATCGTTACATTCAATAAGGCAGAATGGCTTCTTACTTAAAAAAAAAAAAAGAAAAAAAAAAAAAAGAGTGTTCAAACAAATCTTCAAAGTACCGCACGGCCACATCAGAGTACCGATTTGAAACTCGAAAGGGCCGCTAGCCGCATCAAAGCCCCTTGTTTATTCCGGTTGCCGCCATGGGAAAATGTAAACAGATCAATAACTCTAAATAACTGTATGCGAGTGATGTCATCTCATTAATTATTCATGAGCAAAATTGCACGATTTCGCCGATGCCGTGTTTCCTACGGGATCCCTACGCGCGGTTACGCGCACCGTATACTTAATTAAGCGCTATTTCATAGTTTTTTTGTCACCAAAAACAAAGCCGTGTGATCCGACCTGGACTTGGAAGACCGTGTTGAAATAGGTACAAACAGTATAGAAAGGGCCAGACATAGCGTTTTTGTGGATACTGATGACCGTTCCGAAGTTATACGACGCTGTATTCCAAAGAGGGGAGTCAAGATGGCGGTTATTCGCACTCAAGAGTCGTTCTTTCGAGGACTGCTCAACCTAGCCACAAAACGCTTATGTCCAGCCCTAGAGCTTCCTATGGCGTGTCTCCCAACAGTAGAATCGAGTTGCTGGCGGTCTTCGCACTGGAGATTTTTGGTGAATAGTTTGCTGGAATCGATTTAACCAGCGTACGACGGCTACAGTGTGAGCTGCTGTAATGATGTTTGGTCTGCATGTTGACTACCCTCCCTGCTTTGTGTCGAGTAAGTTTGATTTCGCTAGCTTACTTTCTGTGCGAGAAAAACGGGGTTGAAGAAATTGTCAGGCCACGCCCACCGCGTGACGATCCCGTAACCTTAAGTGAGCGTCAATATCCTTGGAGGTTCTGTGCATGTGAGCAAGGGGTTGGTCAGGAATGTTCACCCAAAGGGTGAAAGCAGTATGGTCGTGTCTGGGCTTGATGTTTAGTCAACACCTTGGCCAATTCTTTCAGCACTTATCTATAGACTAGCTAGCTAGAGCTGAGTGAGCTTTAGTATGCACTTGGGATGGCTGCAGCACACTGGATGGGTGAGTATTCATTGTCCTGAATTAAGTATCAGAGCTACGTAGCAGCGGTCTTGGTAAGAGGATTCATGAGCAGCCATGCAAACCCATAATCATTTTTGACGATTACTTGCAGGCTATAAATACGTTTGACACCCTATTAAGAGTGTAGAGCATGCAGCACTTGCGCGGGCGCATTGCGAAAAGCGACGTACGTACGTACGTACGTACGTACGTACGTACCACGTACGTACCTACGCATCCAGCACTGTGTCTCGGCACTTCGGTGCCGAGACAAAAACCACTGCGCGATGCCTTCATATTACTGCCGACCTGGAAGCCAATTTATGTCTGCATTCCTGCGACCCTGTACTATAGTCTCGGAATGTGGTACTGACTAGTCTCGGTATGTGGTACCGCGGTATACCGGTACCGATACCAGACACCGTGCGCGCGAGAGCCGAGGCTACGTAACGAGCTAGTCTTGCTAGCCATGTTTGCATCCATATAAGGCATACATATGGTGTATGCAGCTTCACTGGAGCAGGACATCTCTGCAACAAGTAAGTCAATGGGAATTAATGAGGTCTCTAAGTCCAATATATAGACACTCGTATTTGATACAGAGAAACTGAAAGATGTAACAAGCCGGTTATTGTTCAAGCAGTTCTCTTAGCTGTTTAGAGACCTTCAGGATGCTCCTGCATGTAATCACCTCGGGCTTGCCCATCAGTGATTATAATTATAGGTAGCATCTCTCAGGCTCCACTCTAAAACAGCTATGAGACCTGCTTGAGTGCAAAATCCTATACTTAGATGGCAATTACCACTAAAAGTGACACGAGATTAATTCGTAACCAAGGATATGAGGTTAGGAAGTGGATATTGGTCCAGCAGGAAGAGCATACTTTAAGGTAATGGACACACATGCACATTCACTGAAAAGTCTTTAACCAAGGGAATTGCTGTGGATCGAAGTACAATAATCATCAGAGAAGAAGTGCAATCTCACTATCGTAATGGAGTGACTCAACTGCTGCTCAGATTTGCATTGCAGCTAGAATCAACCGAATACTAATATTGCTGTGATCGCTTTTCCTCAGGCCGGGAGCAAGAAGTGGTCTACTTGGCATCGAACATACTTTCATTCCTGGCTTTATGCCTGTTGACGTGGGCCTCGCTGCATTCATACAGGGCAAACTAGAAAATCAACACACAGGACTTCTCTTGAAGGAATTGGAGCACCATCTTTGTTCTGTCATTCCACACTGATGCCACGAATACTCGCACAGCAACTGGCTATACATTGTACAATTAATATGTACGTATATAGGCGGTGGAATACTCGGAGCAAGCAACCGCCTATAATCACTTCAAAATGCAGTGAATATATATTAGTAGCTGTGCACTCTAGCCCCCCTCCTCCCTACTTTTTGCATGCTTCCTCCAACACTGGTCGACTCAGATAGACCTGCATGATCACCTAATGCAACATGCTGGAGGTAGCTATATTCATCCACTCACCATCTCCCCAATCCTGACTTCCCTCAACGTTGATGCTCTGGGTCCACCCATGTGAGCTCTGAGATGGGCATTGAAGTCTCCAATGATAAACACAGGTCCTAGTTTCAGGGCCTTTAGGGAGGCGGAATCAGGGAGGGGGAATCACTGGTCATAGGGATTAGCCAAAGCTTGTTAGTTGCTCTACGTAAGCAGCTGAACACACAACTGTGTTGCATGGGAAGTAGACATGCATGGTAGCAGAGAAGGGTGATTGGATATAGGGAGATCTAGATTGCCACATGATGACGTCGGCTCCACATATATTATATCCTCTGCTATGTCTATAATATAGATACACCATGCTGTTTGCTACATGCACCTCCACAGTTTCAGCTGGCCACTGTGAGACTACACAAGGTCTGGTTGTGGGTGCAGTTAACCCTTTAACTACCCAATTCGTCCCACCAAGACAACACATTTTCATGCATTCAGCGCACACCACCTTCGTAGGTACTCCTCGCCCACAACATTCGCTCCTCAGCGGCCAGACTTGGTGGGGCTCGCACACATGGAGAGACCCCTCTGGCAATACTGTTAATGATATTCATGACCCCCGCAAGCCCAGCAATCGGAAGTCAAAGGTGGATGTCAGCCAGATTTTCATGCAGCATTTCCCTAAACTTTGACCAGATCTGACTGATGGCACACCTTACACTACCAATTTGCATGATTTCTTGAGGCAAAAATCGCCCACAACATGCATGCCCCCCCCCCCCCCCCCCCCCCCCCCCCCCCCCCGCTTCTCTGTTTAGTGGGGGGTGCGCACCGAAAACTGACCAAATTTTGGGGTTCGTCCCTCAAAATTGTCCCTAGGCCCTCTGAAGCCATTTTGGTCTCTTTATGGACAGACGAGAAGCCCTACTAGTGCATAGAATCTAAATGACGTCTATAGACGTCAATGGGGCTTAAAGGGTTAATAATGTGTGCATGCTGTTCTGGGGTGTCTTAGATTTCATGTTCATCACCCCAGAAGACAATTAATTGGGGTCAAAGGTCGATGTCGAGTGTAGTCTACGAATTTCAAAATGCCAAAGGGGCACATTGACTCCTTGCTCTAAAGGAGGGCATCCCCAGGTCTGCGGTTTAGTGGGTGCAATTCCTAATCCCTGTCTCATTCAATTTTCTGATTGTAGTATACTATTTAGCCAGCTAGCTCACATCTTTTTCTTATCGGATGACTGAACTGAAGATCAAGCTATAGCGACAAGCTAGCTGGAGGGAATTATTATTCCCATACATTCCTGTGGTGGTCGTCTTGTGACATTTGTGCTGTGGCATATTCAGGTGAATGTAAATTAAAAGAACACAGCTACGTGCAGGAAAATATTTGTTGAACAGAGACGTCTTCAAGAGACATTGGATCCTGAACAGTCACTTGTGTGTATGTGACACTTCTGGATAACGCTACACACAGCACATAGCTAATAGTTCAACAGCTAACTAATCATGATTGTTCCGTTACAAGTGATCAGTTCAAAGAGCGCGACAGCAACAGAAGTTTGGTCCACAGCCTCCTCCATTATGGTAGGTACTACTCCAGTATGTCTTCAGCCCCATGACTGGATTGGTGTCAGTTCCAGCAGAACTAGCTGGGCGACCTTTGTAAACATGCAGAGCTCCAAGGGTGCTCCAGGTTCTTTGCACTGTTTGGGAGTCCTGTACATGCAAGTAACAGGTTGCACAGATACTGTTGCAAGTAGCAGTATAAGCACTAGCTGTGCACACTCTCTCAATTGCATAGACCCAGCCCACACGGTTTCCGACAATCTGCATGGACTCACAGATCGACTGTGCAATGATTTCTTCATCAGTGTGTGAGCTAGCTGAACGATGCTGTCGAATTTCAGCAAGGATATCACGCTCCTGTATATATATATAATATGACCAGAGGTAAGGATGTCGTAGCTACCAAGGTTCATACCAAGCCTTTCAGTTCTTGATTTTGAATGGCAGCTTTGGGCTTTCTCCAAAGTTGTGAGACAAAATCTGGATGGAAAGGCTGGGTAGCTACAAGACTACAAGAACACTCCTCACTTCATATGTGTTGATGGCACCCTCAGACTCGAGGTCAGTATGTACTGTCCCAAGGTGGCTTTCCGGGTCTGTGCCAAGGGACCCTTCCAACGCTGCCAGGAGAAAGAGGAGGACAACTAGAATATGCTTCATTGTCGTACTAGTACTCTCAGTGGCTAACTACAGTGCATGGCCACTAATTCAAACAATTTTATATATTTAGCAAGTTCTAAATTCATGTTTGGAAAGTTCAGCCACAAAATATCACTCCACAGTAAACAAGTCTGTTACATCATGCTTTCAAACATCATGCAGTGGCATCATGCATGCCACTGTGCCATTTCAGAATTCATTATTACTAATGCACTGTAAACAAGTCTATTACATCATAAATCTATTAGTTTTCTTCCTTACCAATGGCATCATCCAACTGAAAACCGACCAGTTGTCTACCATTTCAGAATTCATTATTACTGATGCACAGTAAACAAGTCTATTACATCATAAATTCCTGAACTTCAGTGGCATCATGCAACTGAAAACAGACCAGCTGTCTACCATTTCAGAATTCATTATTCCCCCATGCACAGTAAACAAGTCTATTACATCATAAATCCAACTTCATTTTGAACTTACCGGTAGCTAACAGTGCATGCATATGGCATCATGGGACAAGCTGTCTACCAAAGCAACTGTAAACAGACTCCATTACAGAATTCATGCACAGTAAACAAGTCTGTTAGTCACATCATTAAACCAAAAGTGTTTCCTTGCTTTTCAAATAGGTCAGCCAGCGAAACATGCACTGTAAACAGACCAGCTGTCACTGTAGCTACGTAGCTCATTTCAGAATTCATTATACTATACGTAGCTATATGCACAGTAAACAAGATTATTACTGAATTATAACGAGGGGCAACCGCACTCCTGGTAACCGTTGCAACGCCGCGGTTGCCTCGCCGTAGCGAAGCTAATTATTGCAATTCGTTCCAATTAACGCACATGCCACGTGGCTCAGTCGATCGCGAGCAATGGCGACCAAAAGGAAGACAAGACAGCACTCACAACTTAGCCAGCACGGTGAGTTTTGGCATGTAAGCGTCAGTTAACGACAGCGATCACGCTGTGTGGTCAGAATCTTCGTGTGCCTTTCCTAAGAACGGTACTGCCACCGGAAGTCGGAGAGAGCGCTCGAGCAATGGTGGCCACGGCGAGACAAAAGCGCTTGTATCTCCACCACCAAGGTGAGTTTCAGCACAATTATTTTGATTTTGTGTCACTGCATCATAGCGATCACGACGGTGTAGTCAGAATCTTTGTAGGCCATTCGGAAATAGTCAAACGTTTATTACATTATTTACATTACATTACGCGGCACAATTTTCTCTATACCAGGAGTGTAAAAAGTTTCCTTGCTTTTGAGCTTGGCAAGCCGTTCAGTGGCATCATGCATCCACAAAATAATTTAAGCAGACCGTCTGACCACTAGCTAACTGGTGTTTCTCACACTCAGGAGCTCCACTCTCTCTGTAACAGCTGGGGATGAGAAAGGTTGTCATCAGCAGGTGGAAAGTGGCAATTGCAAGGTCATTGTACATAGCTATATGATGCATTGAGAAATAATGCCTGCCACACTGCCAGTAGGACCCTATGACAGGCAGCCATGTAGTGCCTGTTGGGGTGCTGGGTGCACCAGACACTAAAACATTATATGCCTTTATAGCTAGCTACAGTCCTGGCCTGCAAGCCAGTGCATGCATTGGTAGGGAGAGAACTAGAGAGCTCCTAACGGAACTTTGGGAGGATCGAGTCAGTAAGAGAAGCACAAGCTATATATAGCTAGCTAGTGCATGGTCATCACTGACTAACTGGCACAACCCTGACCATGACCATGCAGCTGTGTGTCGAGAAACCAATCTAGCTATATAGCTAGCTACTAACATGTTTTGTATTTTGGTTACAGCTTCATGACATCACAACTCGGTTGAAGTAAACATCTCTATGAATAATTACTATGACCTTTTGTACCATAACTTTAATTTCCTGCCATTGAAGCACAGTGACCATGAATATTCTGAGATCTCTAGCTATATATTGACTGCATGCTCTTGCTATTGACTATGGCCATTACTGATATTAATTGTTGTCTCATATATCCTTGAGCTCTAGATCTGACCATAGCAGGAACAAGATGAAGAGTACTGTTTTCACAGTTTTGTGTCTCATGCTTATTGCTTCAGCTGCTCAAGCAGCTCCAAACATCAATGGTGAAGAACAGAGTCTGGAAGTGAGTGCTTATAATTACAGCAGACAGTTGATCAGTTAGCTAGCTAACAATTTTGATCTCTGCTATGCATGAGTTGTAGCTAGCTATACTTTGCAACTGCAGGTTGAAAATGCCATGACACATGAACTTGAGCGTCGGCAAACAGTCACCCACATCAAGGAAGAAATCATGGCTCAGGCTATGTGCCAAGCTATTGCAATAAAAAACAACAATGCAGGTTGGGTTTATGCAGTACAGAGGCAATGCTCTACCGGATCTGCCACATGCACACAGATCTGCGCCAGCAGCTACCTCCATGTACAGGATAGCCAGACGGTGCATCGAACCTGGAGCACCCTTGGAGCTTTTCATGTGTATAAAGGCCGCCCAGCCAGCACTCCTGGAACTGACACCAATCCAGTCATGGGGCTGAAGACATACTGGAGTAGTGCCTACCATTATGGAGGAGGCTGTGGACCAAACTTCTGTTGCTGTTACGCTCGTTGAACTGATCACTTGTAATGTTACAACCATGCATTATAGCTTAGTTCAGTTAACCATTAGGTCTGCAGTGTGTAGCCTTATCCATGTCACATACATATAATAGCACACGTCTTCAGGATTGAAGGTCACTTGAAGATGTCTTATCTGTTCAAAGAGTCTGCTGAATTGTTTTCCTGTATGTTCTTCATCTGAAATGCCACAGCACAATCAGGAAAGCTGATGATGACCACCACAGGAATGTAACTATATATGTATACATTGGAAATTCCCAGCTATAGCAAGGAAAATGCCAGCTACCCATGCATCCTCAGTCCGATGCCATTTCTAACAGGAGTGTCTTTAAAGGATGTGACGTGTCTCATCACAACATGGTATCTGCTCAGAATCAAGCAAAGGACATAGCTAGCAGCTGCATGCATAATTATTAAGTGAATGCTTTGTGACCGCAAAACCTAATTAGCTATGAGACTTTCAGCTTCAGTGTCAATATACTTGGGAGGTTCTGTGTGAGCAAATAGTGTGTGTATATGTGTGTGTGTGTGTGTGTGTCTGTGTGTGTGTGTGTGTGTGTGTGTGTGTGGGGGGGGGGGGGGGGGGGGGGGGGGGGGGGGGGGGGGGGTGAGAAGTTTCAACCAAAGGGTGAAGCTGCATGCATGGGCTTGATGTTCAGTTGGAGCCAGATGGGCCGTTGTGTAAATGGATCAACCTAGACAATAATTCCCTCACCTTCTTCAAGGCCAATACTTCACTGTCTAGAGATGAGTGGGTGTGGTTAGAGTCATGTATTAATGGCTGAGCGCAGTCCTATAATTATGTGCAGCTTGGAGCATGTAACCTGATGAACTGTGAGTGGTACACACGAGTCCTGATTTATAGTTCAGGTACTAAGTAGATTCATGAGCAGCCATACCACCACCACCAGTAAGCCTCCAGCACTGTGTCTTAGCACTTCGGTGCCAAGACAAAAAGCTAGGGATGGATGGGTAATGGCATTTGCTTCTTCGGCAGAATATATAGGCTGACAGGCCATCACTAGTTTTTTTTTTCTTTCTTGTGGTTCAGTGTTACACTGCTTAGTTAAAACAATCCACAGTGTTAGTAACTTTAGTCCAACTTCAATTCACTGAGTTCTTGAAATGGATGCTATCACCAGCTGAATATATGGAGAGTTATCGGATGGTACCCTGGATACAAGTTCAAAGGATACATATGTAAGCTAGGTGTACAAATGTGGCACAGCTATGACATCATCACACATCCTAATTGCCTTTACGTCAAAGCAGTGCCAATAGCATGCTATAACTATAGTCCCGCCCCACGAACATCCCACTTCCGTTACACACAGACACAAGGTTAAAATCATTATTGATGTGCTCCAGTACGTCATCCTCTCCACCTCAGTCTTTGAGGGCTCTCCCACTACCAAATATCACTCTGTATAATTTTTGTCTCGGCACCGTAGTGCCGAGACACAGTGCTGGATGCGTAGGTACGTACGTCACTTTTCGCAATGCACCCGCGCTATCGTCAAGTGATTATGGGTTTGCATGGCTGCTCATGAATCCTCTTACCAAGACTGCCGCTAGCTACTTAATTCAGGACAATGAATAATCACTCATCCATAGCTACAGTGTGCTGCACTCAAGTGCATACATTACTAATTAGCTCACTCAGCTCTAGCTAGCTCAGTGGCGTAGCCAGGAATGTAGAATTGGGCGGGCACTATATATAGGGGCTGATATGCACGCTGCCGAAGGCAGTGCATAGAGGCGCGTAGCGCCGATCAGTCCGCGCGAAGCGCAGAAAAAAATTTTCGCCTTCATTTTTCAGTTATCAGGATGGGCTCTCGTGGCACCTTCGTGCTTTGCACTGCGCGTTCCAGATGTATGAGGATCGATGCTGCAGAGAGACGTTCTGGTGAAGGCCCATGCATCTATCGACAGCACGTCTGTCGACAGGTCAGTCAGTGCCTATGATGTAGCTCGGGCTCCGATCCACTTCCTATCCTGAGATGTGCGAGTTAACTGAGAAGCCTTATTGATAGCGCTGAGTTTGCTCTACAAAACTGATTATGGGTTTTAGATTCATGAATATTGACTTACTAAGCTGTGAAAACATAATCAGGACTATGAATACGTAAGATAGGCTTACGCTGTCTGTGTTCATTGTGTGGCTTCCCACTACGCATGCGCGTGCGAAGAACAATATAGGATTGGCCGGGCACGTGCCCGCCCAGGCCCGCCCTCGCCACTGAGCTAGCTAGCTAGCTAGCTAGCTAGATAAGTGCTGAAAGAATTGGCCAAGGTGTTGTCTATGAATTAAAACGGCCCATCTGGCAAACTAAACATCAAGCCCAGACACGACCATACTGCTTTCACCCTTTGGGTGAACATTCCCACCTCACCCTGACCCACCCCTTGCTCATACAGAACCTCCAAGGATCACTTAAGCTGAAAGTCTCATAGCTAACAGGATAAACAGCTGCCATGTCCTCTGCATGATTCTAGCTGATACCAAGTCGTGCCGAGACACATCAAGTCTTTTAAAGACTCACTTGTTATGTTAACACATGCCGTAAGACAACATTAACAACCAGCTACCAGTGTATGGCTGGACAAACAAACCAATCTTGAGTATACCGTTGAACTGGAGGCTGTATTTTAAACTTTAAAGTGGTCCAGATTGAAATACCAATTGATTTTCTCCTCTATAAATGTTGCTATAAAAAGTAAATAATATGAGAGCACAAGGGTCAGATCTAGAAGTAAAGGTGCACAATATGCCCAGCATATCTTCCAGCAGCGTTAGGGTGAATAACCACCTTGTGGTGTAATTCATCCCTATAATAGCCATGTTCTGGCTTCCTTAGTTCACTGATGGAGAGTACCTCCTCCACTTGCATCAGCGTGCCATCCAGGTTCTGCACAGCCACTGCCTGGGGTGCAGCCAGCAGTCCAGTGATTTCAATCAGGGACTGGAGTTGGTGGTGAGCACTGATAGACACCACCATGCAGTCTGGTTTGGGCCACCTGCGACAACAAATGGCGTAATAATACGACAAGACAAGGAAGATCATACAGGTGCACAGGCCCCTAGGTACCTACCACAGTATATAGCGGCTCAAAACAGAAACAAGAGAGCTATTACATGGGGAACAATGATCAGCTATAATCAGGCTAACCTGTAGGAGGCCACAATTCCTCCACCCCCCTGCTCTCTCACTGCAGAGCTGATTGGGGTCTCAGTTTCCACTGGGGAGTGCAGTAGCCACCTGAGGTAGCCAGCGAACCCACCCCCACCAAGCACAGGAGTCCTTTCAGTCACACGAAGGGGAAGAAAAGAGCCTGAAGAACACAAAATATTATACTGGTAGTGCTAAAAGTCACCACGTTGAATTCATCTAACCACGTGCACTGAACATTTCAACGCTATGCTAGTACTAGGTCCAAAAGCCTCGCGTAATAGTGTCAGAGTGCACGCATGTGCATGTAGCGCGGCACCTACTTTGCTATGTACATGTGGAGGAGGTGTGCAGTTTCGTCTTGAGGGCCATCTCCAGAAATGGACGTGTGTTAGATGTGTGCATCTCCGAATGAAAAGGTACATGGTGTACTTACGATGCTGTCACTGTGAAGCCCGACAAGAAATTCGTGTGAGCTGCCATCTTTTACAATCGTTGTCCAAAGCAGCCGTTCCACACACCGATGCACTACAATATGCGGATGCAATACTAACTTTACCTTTACAAAGAGTGAATCTTGGCAGTCATAAATTATAGTTTGTGTACGTAGCAAAACCTTTTTTAGGGGGGGGGGGGATAATCGAGAGTAATTGCATATTCGAAAATACGCCCCCTCCCCACTTTGGGTTGGATATAGTGTACAAAATGGGGTGGCGTATTAATGGGAGACTACGGTACATACAAACGCTAGCTCAGTGTCAGACTGCCGTCATCAAGATTACTTGCCTTGCTACGCTCGGCAATAATACTTCTTACCAGTCCTGAAGAACACTGGGTAGTCCTCCAGTGGTATATTGGTGAAGCTCTGAGTAGAGACAGCTGTGAACACGTTGCTATGGTTCCACCAGTCCACCCAGCTGCTACCCTCAGGGAAGGTGACACTAACAGACGAGGTGTTGGTGTGGATTGGAGCCACCAGGATGTTCTTGCCCAGCAGATAGTTGAATGTGGATGGCCTGAAGTCATCTATCAACTGCAAGAAAATCACTAGCTCATTGTCCAATTTGAATACGGCATCTAACAAAAGTTAGTTCAAGTGTTAAGAGACTATGCCAACACTATCCATGCCTCCCACGTACCTTGTTGATGAAGTTGTCGTGTTCTGCAAGGGGTGTGATGGAGCTAGTGTTGGTCTCTAAAGCCTCCGAACCAGTGGTCAGAAAGTAGGGCACCAGTTGGTAGTGAGCATCAACAAACCTATAGCAGGATAGCATTGGCATTAACAAGGAGTATGGCTGAATTGTGGGTTCTTAGTATCATAGCCATGGACTACTGGTCTAGCCACTAAAGGTGATTGATGCGCAAACAATTTGCAGGGGAATGTTTTCTGGCATACAGCACCATGAAAATTCGAGTAAGTAACTAGAAGAATGCACGACATTGTGGGGCGAGCCTGAGTGAGTGCATATGCAGCATGCATATCACTGTCATTCTCAACCTCAGGCTGCCGAATTCCAACACAAGAACTGTAGTATATACATGCTGCACAATGTTCAGCACACCGTGCATTCTGCAGGACACTATGCACACATGTGGCAAGAACAGATAGTTCCCACCGCTGTAGCCATTGAATAGGTAGCACGGTCTACGAGTGACTTCAACACAAGAACTGTACACATGCTCTGTTCAGCACACTGTGCATTCTGCAGGACACTACGCTCACGTGGCAAGAACAAGGTATTCACTTACTTCTTATAAATCTCAAGAGTTTGGTCGTCATACATCCAGGGCCGATGCTCTCCGTATCCCCCGTTCTCCATCAGGGGAGAGAAGGCTCCCAGCTGGGACCAGCGAATGAACAGCTCCTTTGTCCTGCCGTATTTCCCACTGCCTCTCCTGTAGCCACCAATGTCTGACCCAAAGTTGGCATAGCCTGGAAAAGAATATCAAACATACTTATATACTTGCTTGTATACGAGGGGCAACCACACTCCTGGTAGCCGCGATGCAACCGGTTACAACTCGCTGGTTGAGCAAGCTATGCATTGCAGCTCATTCCAACTAACGCACATGTCATGTGAGGACCACGTTCAGTCGATTGAGTTGGCAATGGCGTCCAAAGGGAAGACAAGAACTTATTACAGCGCTCTAAACTTTGCCAGCATGGTGACTTTCGGCATGTGAGTGTCAGTGAGTGACAGCGATCACGGCTGTGTCTTTGTGGGGCCTTCGTAAGACTGTACTGGCAACCAATGTCGAACAGAGCGATCGAGCAATGGCAGCCGACGGCACAACAAAAGCGCTTGTATCTCCACCACCAAGGTGAGTTTCAGCACCAAAATTGTATGGTTGGGACAGTGCATGATAGCGATCATGAAGGTGTAGTCAGAATCTTTGTACGCCACTCCTATCACTCGAACGAATTATTTACATTAATTACGAGGGGCAACCGCACTCCTGGTAGCCAGCCGTTGCAACGCCAGCTAGCTGCGACTCGCCATAGCGCAAGCTAAGTATCGCAGTTAGTTCCAATTAACGCACAAGCCACGTGGCAACCATGCTCAGTCGAACGCTAGCAATGGCGACCAAAGGGAAGACGCGAAATTTTAACAGCACTTACAACCTTGCCAGCACGGTGAGTTTTTGTATGTAAGCGTCAGTGAACAACAGCGATTACGGCTGTGTGGTCAGAATCTTTGTGGGCCCTTCATATGACTGTACTGGCCACCAACGTCGAAGAGAACGATCGAGCAATGGCGGCCGACGGCACGACAAAAGCGCTTGTATCTCCACCACCAAGGTGAGTTTCAGCACAAATATTGTGCGGTCGTGTCACTGCATGATAGCGATCACGACGGTGTTGTCAAAATCTCTGTAGACCTTTCCTGCGTGCTGTGAGGTTTGATTATTTAATTAATTATTTAGATCGAGGGGCAACCGCACTCCTGGTAGCCGCGTAGCTCAAGCTAAGTGTGTCAGTTCGTTCCAATTATCACACATCATGTGGGTACCATGATAGCTATATACAGGGATGATCTTAGAGTGCTCTCGAGTACCCATTCATAAAGTATGTGTAGCCGCGTTGCAACCCCGGTTGCATAGTGCAGTACGCTCCAATTAACGCACATGCCACGTGGCACCCACGCTCAGTCGATCGCGAGCAATGGCGACCAAAAGGAAGACAAGACATTATTACAGCACTCGCAACTTCCCCAGCACGGTGAGTTTTGGCATGCAAGCGTCAGTGAACGACAGCGATCACGGCCGTGTGGTCAGAATCTTCGTGTGCCTTTCCTAAGAACGATACTGCCACCGGAAGTCGAAGAGAGCGCTCGAGCAATGGCGGCCAACGGCGAGACAAAAGCGTTCATATCTCTACCACCAAAGTGAGTTTCAGCACAATTATTTTGATTTTGTGTCACTGCATCATAGCGATAACGACGGTGTAGTCAGAATCTTTGTAGGCCATTCGGAAATAGTCAAACGTTTATTAATTATTTACATAATACATTACGCGGCACAATTTTCTCTATACCAGGAGTGTAATAGTTACATTACGCGGCACAATTTTTCCCCTACCAGGAGTGTAATATTATATTACGCGGCACAATTTTTCCCCTACCAGGAGTGTAACTAGCATTGCAGCAATTTGTGGGGGGCGTATAATCGACACTAATTGCATACTACACCCCCTCCCCACTTTGGGCTGGATGTAGTGTACAAAAAGATGCAGATGGGAAATAAATATTGAGCATGGTGCCCAGGCTATACCAACCAGAGATGCAACACAAAGGGTAAGATTCTTTTGTGAGTACTACATACATAATTATGTCCAATTCCCCCCCCCCCCCCCCCCCCCCCCCCCCCCCACACACAATATTCATTTCCAGTTTCATCTCAGTTGTGCCATAGCTGATGAAGGCTCTCGGGCCGAAACGTCCTGTGTACCTTTTTCCTTTGTGCTATGTCCAACGCTCAATGATTGTCACCCCCCCCCCCCCCCCCCCCCTTTGATATTGTGATACAATGAGCCTGTACAACATTATTCCAATTTCAGTTTGAAAACTAGAGGAAATAGAGGTTGTGAGAAGAGTTGATCATAAGCGCTCAGGTAAGGTACACCAGATTCTGACTTTACCATCATGATTGCCGCAGCCGTCATGCACTAACACCTTCGTCTAATAATTGTACGTGCACAGAAACTCACCATGATGGCAGCTGGAGTTGTGAGGGGTTTTTCTTCTTTCCGTTGCTCACTTCCACTGTCAGTGGCATCACACACGTGTGCATTAGTTGGAGAAAGCTGTAACAGCTGATGGACGCAGTCTGCTAAAGTATCCACGAGACGAGAGGTGGATTTGGGGCATCATTCTGAGTTGCCCTACTAGGAGTGCAGTTGCCACTTGATATCCAACATGACTGAGTACATTTCGTACTACATTTTTCTGTTCTTCGGTTTCTGTTAACAATAATACACTGATGCGGAAAAAACGCGGAAGGCCTGGTATTATTCATCACATGCTTTATGTCAAGTGGACGTGGGGGGGGGGGTGGCCCAACCACAAATAAGTTTAAAAACCGCCGACGAAGTTGTATAGATCGTCTGAGAGTCTCGACTAGCTGCGGAGCGTTCGAACTGAGCCGACTGGATGATGAACAGCCTTTAGGAACCGCTGAAACGACTACGGGCCCCGCCCCCCTTACGTTCACCCTTGCGTCCACCTGACATCACTCACATGATGAATGATACCAGGCCTTCCGCGTTTTTCGCCGCCCTTCCGCATCCGTGTATTATTGTCAACGGAAACCGAAGAACAGTAAAAACAGGGTAGGCCTGGGAACGAGGCTAATAACTACATGTATACAGTTCAAACCAACTGTAGAATAAACCAACTATGTGAAAAGAACACATGAACTGGGAGTACAATTAGCCAGAAAATTTATTTGCTGCATGTACAGCATTTTAAGTGGTGACAATAGAAGCCAGACAGGATTTTCTCCATCCATTATATTCAGCAGGGAGCTGCATGCATTAGCATATAATCACCTGCCCATGCTGACTGAAGATACTTCCTGAGAGCATCCTCCATTCCCTTGAAGGTGGGATTGTTGTCTCCGATCCAGCCAGAAAACATCACCCTCCGAGGACTGAAGTCCAAGTAGAAGGGACCAAACCTGTGAGTCAGGCCAAAGAGCATGGTGGAAGGTGCAATGTGCCTAAAATTCTGGAGAAAGACCGAATGGGACGGCAAACACCTACCCATCTACAGGTCTGGACATGATGAGACTCTCATTGCCCAATTTCTGTCGGGTGTAGTCAAAGAAGTCGGCGTAGTAGGCTTCTGAGTACTCCCTCCTTGTCACCATACCCTGCTTCCCCCGGCAGGGGAGGATTAACTCCAGCATGTAGGGCTCAGCTGCATCACATTTCCAGCCATCAATGCCGTAGGCCAGTGTCTGAAACAGGTAGTTAGACATCAAGAGTTAGGGCTACTAGATATTTTCTTGATCAGGCATAAACACAAAACAGCCATTGTGTAGATATATATGTATGACTGTGCTAATTCAATAGCCTAGCTATACGAACTACTTTCAAACGTGTCCTAAAAGACGCTGACATTCGGAATGTTTTCCCGACATACATCACACTGAAATATAGTTAGACATCAAGATTTAGACAACGGATCCAGCTTGTTGCTGCACTGAGTTCCATGTTTCTAGCTGTCGTACAATGGGGGCTAGAGCGTGATTCGGAAGATCACCTCAATAATTGTATTACTTTGATTTCTAGTGTCATGCAATTATGTGATAGGGCACACCTTATCCATCTGTGCATGCCACCACTCCTTCGCCTCCTCATTGGTGAAATCCAGAAGGCTCCCTTTGCCGAGCCACCAGCTGAACACATGCTGTTCATCGATCAGATTCCTGCATCCAGATTCACACCAATTCATTATCAGTGTGTGCATGAGTAGATAGGCAAATAGGAAACTCTGTTGTCATGTCTTAGAAAGGGGTGGGTAAAATTGGTGGACTAGACTCCATGGAATCCGAAAATTTGATTTTACACTCAAAGGTATGCCAATTAAAAAATCACTTCCGAGTATGATTCAGATGTCATATCTGAAACGTGAGGAAGTAAAGGAAGTCATTTTATGGTAATTGCATACCACAGTGCCCAAAACCAAATTTTAGGATTCTAGTCCAGTCCAGTCCAGTCCAGTCTATGGATTGTACTCACCCTTTAACCCTTTAGGGCCCATAGCGCCAAAAGGCGCATAATTAGCGTCCTTTCACACTATGGCTTCTCACTTCGCGGTGACGGACAGCCTTCGACTAGCACTGCTCCTGGAGTCTTGTCAGTAGTCCCCCTCTGTATAACTACAGAATT
>OZ007510.1:10022660-10151830 GCA_963931865.1 Axinella damicornis
GAAGTCGGCGTAGTAGGCTTCTGAGTACTCCCTCCTTGTCACCATACCCTGCTTCCCCCGGCAGGGGAGGATTAACTCCAGCATGTAGGGCTCAGCTGCATCACATTTCCAGCCATCAATGCCGTAGGCCAGTGTCTGAAACAGGTAGTTAGACATCAAGAGTTAGGGCTACTAGATATTTTCTTGATCAGGCATAAACACAAAACAGCCATTGTGTAGATATATATGTATGACTGTGCTAATTCAATAGCCTAGCTATACGAACTACTTTCAAACGTGTCCTAAAAGACGCTGACATTCGGAATGTTTTCCCGACATACATCACACTGAAATATAGTTAGACATCAAGATTTAGACAACGGATCCAGCTTGTTGCTGCACTGAGTTCCATGTTTCTAGCTGTCGTACAATGGGGGCTAGAGCGTGATTCGGAAGATCACCTCAATAATTGTATTACTTTGATTTCTAGTGTCATGCAATTATGTGATAGGGCACACCTTATCCATCTGTGCATGCCACCACTCCTTTGCCTCCTCATTGGTGAAATCCAGAAGGCTCCCTTTGCCGAGCCACCAGCTGAACACATGCTGTTCATCGATCAGATTCCTGCGTCCAGATTCACACAAATTCATTACCAGCGTGTGCATGAGTAGATAGGCAAATAGGAAACTGTTGTCATGTCTTAGAAAGGGGTGGGTACAATTGGTAGACTGGACTCCATGGAATCCGAAAATTTGATTCTACACTCAAAGGTATGCAATTAAAAAAAATCACTTCCGGGTATGATTCGGATGCCATATCTGAAACGTGGAAGATTGAGGAAGTAAAGGGTAATTAATGAAAGTCATTTTATGGTAATTGCATACCACAGTGCGCAAAACCAAATTTTAGGTTAAAAAGGTGGGTGGATAAATACTTACCATCATAGGGCAGTAAAATGCATTAGGAGCCAAGATTAGCTGTAATCTGTTTGTACAAGTGTACCACAACTCAATACTACAGCTTCTACTGTACTATTGATCTGTTACCACAAAAATGCTGTACTGTCAACCTAGATAGGTCATCTGATCTGCATGACGGAATCACCTGATGAAGTACTGCTTGTCATAGGCTTCCTGGTAGTTGGGAGAGTCTGTGTTCACCATGGAGGCAGCCCACATGATCACACGCACTCCCTTGGAGTGGAAACCTTCAACCTGCACGCATGAAAGAACAAGCAACTGACACTCTTGAGCTGTTTGGCAGGTGGTGATAAAAGTGCAGAACGGAGCAAAACACTCGCGGAACAGCTATGAAAGTCTTCACTGCAGTGTCTAAACGACTGTATGCGTTTGACAAGTGCTAGTATTGGTATTTGGGTTGGGAGGGGGGGGTAGCCATATGTGACCTTTCAACCACGTGGTTTCACAGAACTCGTATTGAATTCTTTCCAACGATTAGGATCCCATGGCCAGTAACAAGGATACCAGCATAAGGCTCTTTGCACTGTAGCCAGTGATACAGTATGCGTCTTTAACATTGATGCTGAGATATGGAACACTTGTCCGAAATGTGCTTGCGGCACAGCTTTGCTGCAAACCGGAAGGCGTGAGGGAGAAGGAGGCATCTTCTGAAGATGCTGATGGCTTCTTTCGAAGAGTGCTGGCCTTGTACGCACTTACTGCAAGTTTCCGAAAATGGTGCAGTGTCGCTTATGGATCTTCCATTAGGCCTTCTGCAGCTGTGTTTAGGTTTTCTGGAGATGTGTTTGTAATGGAAACCCGGAAAGGTTTCCGAATCTCGGCATTAATTTTAAAGACGCATAAGGTATGCAGTTTGTGGAAACAGGACGCTGCAGTAAGTGTTTATACAACTTTCGTGTAGCCAACAATGAAGTGTTTGTTCCATGCCATGTTTCAGTTACCCTGTTTTGTGGTCTGTGAATTACGTCTTGTTCTACCTACTGCAGCTGAAGAGAGGCTCTCTTTCCGTTACATAGTGATCTAATGACAAAACGCAACGGGATCTAGTGGCTCAAGTGGTCAGAGGGTTTGTGACTGGGTTTGATGGATGATATATCTCTCAATTAATTAGTATTGGTCATGTCAATGACTCATGTGACTACAATATTGTTTAGTCACAGAGTCATTGACATGACCAATACTATTGTATGGAAGTTGAGCTCACATCCTGTGTCATTGACAGTTATGCATAGGAGTATGAATACTGGAACAGTCACAAACTGACTATTCTGGCAAAATGGAGGTCAATTTTTGGCAGGTAGTGTAAAAATCTTGCCAGAAAAAAAGCAGCTGAAGATATCAAGTTACCATGACATTGTAAATGCAACGGCGTACCATTTCAGTAACGTTTGGGAACTTGGCAGTGTCAAACACGAAGTTAATCATCCCAGTGGACCAGGCAGGCTCAATGTCCACTGCCCCAACCTGCAGAATCAATAGCAGACCAAGTGAAAGAACAGAGCTTTGGTTGGTGGAGCAGCACACACCAGTACAGAATCACTTGTGTGTACATGCAGAATACCTAACAATTATGCATTATACACGAGTGATTCTATTCTGCTACACTGCTCCCTTAACAAACAAAAGCTCTACATCTTATGAGTATGTAGCGAGGGGCGACTGTCATACACACCAAGCATTGAATGTGTATTTGGCTGAAAAACACGTACGTGAAACATCATACCAGGGGTTTACAATTTAGTCTTCCCTCCAACACAATCACTGCTACTGCTGCTAGTGCTGTAAGTTAGGCTAGGGTCGCCTTGGTCTCATTTCCAAGCGCTCAGAAGGGGGAAAGAGCTCCTTTCCCCCTTCCAAGCCGAGCATATGGGAATGAGGGTAGACTCACCTGGATTCCATGGTCCATGTAATCATTGGCAAGCTGGATTATTGTAGTCTGGTTACATACTTCAAGCCACACCCTTTACATAAAGAGCAAAGTGTGTGTGTGTGTGTGTGTGTGTGTGTGTGTGTGTGTGTGTGTGTGTGTGTGTGTGTGTGTGTGTCAGAGACGGAAGTGGAGTGCTCAGTGGGTGGGACTAGACTAGTGATACAAGGCTAATGTATACCTTCGTACTTACTTCTTGTAACAGTGTTAATCAGGGATGCTTAGCAGCTATTGCACAAGGCTGTCAGTGTATCAGACAATTGAGCTATGCTGGACTCATGTGGACGCAGTGAGGGAGGTGAAAGCTCGCAAGAACTCTGAAGAGAGAACTGTTATGAGGGAGGTAAGAGCTCATGAGAACTCTGAAGAGAGAACTGTTATGAGGGAGGTAAGAGCTCATGAGAACTCTGAAGAGAGAACTGTCATGAGAGAGGTAAGAGCTCATGAGAACTCTGAAGAGAGAACTGTCATGAGAGAGGTAAGAGCTCGCCAGACCTCTGCACAGTTGCTGGACTCAAGGTTAGGGTGCAGTAGCTGAAACTAGCAAAGCAATCGAAGCTACTTATTTAAAACACACAAACATTAGGTAAATTAATTATGACAAGCATGTTACTGTGTATGTTTATATGCTAGACCATGCCTAGGACCAATAATTAGTGGCTAATTGTTATGACAGACCAAGTGCCAAATTCAAGTGGTGTATACAGAACATACCACTAACAAGTAACAGTCATGCTCAGATTTTGAATGGGTTACCGTGGGGATCTGCTGAGATACTCCTATTGTGCAACACTAGTCTATGTACTTGCACATTATTACCAAGTCCCTCATGTATGAGAAAATAGTGTGATATTCTGCTAAGGGATGTGATGTAAAACAAAATCAAAATTTGTAACTTCACAGGTCATGAGTTTCATAATGTCACTTCCACCGGCAATGTTCATCTCTGCTTGAAAGTCTTTCACTAAGTAATGGGTTGCTGTTTCTATGGACAGCCCCCTCAATTGTGGGGTAGGTTAAAGGACAAGTTTTTCGTCATCAAGGATAGCGCACATCACATAATATTATATGTAAATTATGCCAATCTACTATTAATTTTACTTAACACGAGACCATTAGTGTTAACCGCTGTAATTATGCAGTAAGGAGTCGTATAAAATATTTGTACCAGTGGTGGTGGGCCCACTCGGGGTAGGGGGCACTCTTGAGTTTGGCTGGGGGAACAAGGTAGTCTTCATGAGCTAGTCCCTGGAAGACAAGTGCCTCCATGCACAAGAAGAGAACAACTGTAGGGGGAAAAGAGTAAAATATGTGCTAGTGCTAACTGCCCACAGTCTGTACAGACGATTTCACAGCCCACACCCGCAGCCACATGCAGAACCTCAAACATAAAACAGTGATAAGCAGCTGCTTCTTCTTACCAAGTTGGGTGCAAGGATCCATCATCAACGACGACGAGTATCAGGTGATTTTTGAAGTCGGCGCTACGTACCGTGCAAGTTTGATTAATCGATCACATCCTTTGGTTAGTTATGGACGCAGGACCTCAACCCCCATGACCCAACCTCGTCTGTCTCCCGCTTCGCGAATTCGTTTTTGGTCGCATACGTCACCTTTGAACCCCCGTCAGATTTATCTGACGGGGGTTCAAAGGTCACGAGGCTAGGCCCAACCAAATTATGCGGAGTGTCCCCGCGCTTTTGGCGCCAACTTAGGATGGAGTATGAGGATGATTTTGAGAGCCAGTTTGCAGAAGAGCTTGAGGTGATCAGAGAGCAAGAAAAGGGTGAGTAGCTACTTCTACCATGGTACCAGAGACTAGTCTCACATGGCAAGTTGGGTCATACCAGACCAGGGTGATACCAGACTACAGCGACTGACAGAAGGGGGTGATATAGAATTATGATGTTCTGGGAGTCGAGTGCAATGGGTGTGGACTAGTCTCATGCCAAGACCCTCCACATGTGTTCCCTGTCTAATGGAGAAAGAGATATGTGACTCTAGCAAGTTGTCGTACCAGCAGGCACAGCAGAGGGTTGTGGGGAATCCCTACAGATGAAAATAACTAACCAAATACACACACACAAGTGCTTAGTTCTGATGCTGTGCAAGCGGCTTGGCTTTACCGATGAAGCTACCAACTCTCCTGTCTCTTCCGATTTTTCTGACTGCATGTGTCTTGGAGAGACTAAGTGTGGACTACTGGTAATGCTAGTTTTCCTCAAACAGATGTTTTTAGCATTGCACTACAACAAACAACAAGTGAACAGTGTTGTAAACTAGTACTAAGTGAACACACTAATAACCATAGCTGTTCACTCGGCTGTGTACTCTAAAGGTCCTTCTTTGCCTTTAGGGTATGGTAACGATGCTCCATCCTCCCGGAGGGCACTTCCTCTTGCCAGCCCCTTTCTCCCTCCTGGAGCCTCTCGCAAGAGGCCTATTGAGGAGAGCCCCCTCCCACTTGTCCCCTCTGACATCGATGATTCTCCCTGTAAGTGCTATCACCGATATTTCCTTACCTTCAATCTGCATACATAACCTGTCCTACAGGATGGTTTGGAGGGGTTTAGGAATGACACACCGTTGTTTTCTTAACTGCATTAGTATGTATTAGTCTACCAAGCAGCACCACTTTTACTATGGGTGTGTTTCATTTTGATTCAGGTCCTCCCAGAAAGGCTCACAGAACCAATGGGAGGGCTGCAGGAGTTACTGCACGTCTCACTGCAATTCCTGAGCATGAGTCTGCTCCATACTTGAGTAGTCGTACTCCTGTGAGGAGCAGCAAGCAACACAGGAGGCCGAGGAGTCAGGTGCTCGCGAGAGAGACAGACAGCAGCAGTGTTTCACGTAATGAGGAGGACGCTGATGGTGAACGTCCCTACTCACCACCATCTCCCTATTCCCTTCCTTCATCTCCCTCCCCACCTCACTCCCCCAGTTATGGTGAACACCACGATTCGTTTGGGCACAGCCCCAAGAGAAGGAAGACGAAAGATGTAGACATAGCTGAGACCAGGGGATCTCTCGGAGCTGTTAATTCTCAGGGGAAGGAGACAGGTTCTTATTGGACATCTCCGATGAAGACACCATCCCGGTCCAGCAGTCGAGCTGAAGATCACCTGACTACCACCTCCACCCCACCCTCTGCGTCAAGATACAAGAGAGCTCTTGACCCTTCTCAGCTAGAGCCAGGCCGTACCCCTAATCGCAGGGACGTCCTCATGGATCAGTTTGAAGAAACTTACTGGTCACTAAAGACCACACCTCCTGGAGAAGTCACAAATGGGGCATTGGGTCTGAAACCGTCTGCACAGACAGACGACATGGATGAATTATACAGCCCACTAGCAGCTGATCTAGGTTCACAGTCCAGTCATCCCTTTCTCAGTCCTGGTCCACAGCAGCGCTCCCATGTGCTCATGCGAGCACCCCCAGGGTTGCATCTCACAGTCACCAGTAGTGATGGTGCCAGGGTCTACCTCCGGGTCAAACCAGGATCCAAGTACGAAGGAAGAGGAGAGGTGAGCTCATACAATATTTTAAGGAAACAGTTATACAGGAGGTCAATGTAATACTCCCTTGTAATGTGCTCCCTCCTCCCTCCCTCCCTCCCTCCCTCCCTCCCTCCCTCCCTCCCTCCCTCCCTCCCTCCCTCCCTCCCTCCCTCCCCCCTCCCTCCCCCTCCCTCCCTCCCTCCCTCCCTCCCTCCCTCCCTCCCTCCCTCCCTCCCTCCCTCCCCCCTCCCTCCCCCTCCCTCCCTCCCTCCCTCCCTCCCTCCCTCCCTCCCTCCCTCCCTCCCTCCCCCCTCCCTCCCCCTCCCTCCCTCCCTCCCTCCCTCCCTCCCTCCCTCCCTCCCTCCCTCCCTCCCCCCTCCCTCCCCCTCCCTCCCTCCCTCCCTCCCTCCCTCCCTCCCTCCCTCCCTCCCTCCTCCCTCCCTCCCTCACTCCCTACCCCTCCCCTCCCTCCCTCCCTCTTTTCTAAGCATTTTGACATTATTTTTGCATTTGTACTGACTGACTCCTCTGCCTCTTTCTGTGCAGTCTTCCCAGCGGGGTATGTGGGCCTCCTCCAATTTGCAACTGCTCTCCGTCCCCTTTGCCAGACTTAGGGACTCTGTGGAAGAAGAGGTTGGTGCGAGGGTAACGGGGATAAGTAACACCAGCGTCTTGTGAGATGTGTAAGCATGTTAGGTATGTGTTTCTTAACTCACAGAGACGCAGAAGGCTGATTGAGCAATCCAACAATCTGCTGCGATCTCTCAGAAGGTATACATGTATGTGTTTGGTAGCAGTATTCCATTAGTTACATGTAGTTCTCAGTGACCTGTGGCCCAATGGAACAGCTGTCAGCTGTTACACTCTGGCAGGCATGTACGGTCTAATACGGACACCCTTCGGCCCAAATAGTGTATCGTGATTGGCAGGTGTCCTCACTCTAGAGGAATAATATTACGTTGGGATCCTGGTTACCAAGGTGTCCTTAATTCAGGGTGTCTTTTGAGAGGGTTCCACTCTATCCACTTCGTATGATTTTCATCTGTATTGTGCTGTCTAGCGATGGTCTGGAGGAGGATTCACAGCTGCTGTTTGGTGACTCGGAAGACCAGGATGCAGCCGTGGTGGCGGGGGCAGGGAAGGAGGTGGAGCATGTGCTGTGGGTGGACAAATACTCTCCCCGACACTTCACTGAACTGCTCAGCGATGATGTGAGCATGTGGTTACCCATTTCGTCTAGGCCGTACCATATTCAATCACTTCCTGGGTAATTGAACCCTTTACATTCAGAAGTGAATAGCAATTGTCCAGAGGAGTACTATTATACTACAGCAGCACGTAATTGACTTCAAAGGTAGGCTTTTAAAGCTCATGCTTAGTGATAGTGTTGTCCATAGCTACACGTAACGGTAGAATACTTATTGAGGTGCTAGGCTCATCCAGTTCAGCAATGAGCTTGTCAACGTCATATCGTGAAGCACTGGCATGTAACTGGAATACCGGACTATTCAGAGACCGCTGGTTGTTCGCAAAGTGAAGTGCGTCGTTACAATTTCAGTCCATTAACAAATAAATACACCTTGAGGCTGTGTAGCAGCGTACCTGATTTGTCTAAAGTACATACACTGCGTCGAGTCGCTGAAAGCTGAACAAGTGCGAACAACTTGCCTGTGATTGTAGAGTTGCTGGAACTACAATGTAGACAGGCTGTTGGTCTGGAGATTGCAATGTTTCCTCAACTTCATTGGTTCGTAGCTATCACCCGGGGGAGGCCATAATTTCCCTACAAGTACCCTGAGGGAGGGAGTTTAAGTTATGGCTCATAACCATCCTCTGCTTGTATGGGATTTAGATACAAGTGGGGTATATTTTACCAAACTGTAACCTCATATTTTAACTTGGTCTGGAGATTGTGAAAATGCGGAACATCTCAATCCAGTGCTCCGACAACCTCCCCACACAGGGAATCAACCGCACCTTGTTGTCCTGGTTGAAGTTGTGGGATGAGTGTGTATTTGGTCGGTCCTCCCTACCGCCAAGAGGTGGCAAAGGAGAGCTGGGGAAGAAGAAGGGGGAGGAGAAGGGACAGCCTAAAGGAGCTCAGGGGAAGAACTTTGAGAAGAAGGTGGAGTACATGGAACCCAGTGCTCTAGCAGGCCCAGAGGTAAGACTGTATGAATGTGTGTGTGAGTAGTTCATTGATGAAGTATTTACCAATACCAGTGTTCCCGTTTAACGGTCTCTTATCTGCTACAGGCTTTGGATGAAACAAGGAGACCTAAACTGAAGGTAGCTGTGCGGTATATGTCATTGTATCTATATCTCATCCATATCACGTTTTGAAACCTTTCTTACCCATCCTACTTCTCTCCTCCACCCTCTCCCTCCTTCACTCCCTCCCTCCCTCCCCTCCCCTCCCCCTCCCTCCCCCTCCCCTCTCGCCCCCTCCCCTCTCCTCCCCCTCCCCTCCCTCCCCTCCCCTCCACTCCACTCCCCTTCCACTCCCTCCGCTGCCTTCTCATTCCCTCCCTCCTCCTCCCCTTTTCTCCTCCCTTCCCTTCTCTTCTTCCCCTCCCCTCCCTTCCCCTCCCCTTCCTCCCTTCCGCTGCCTTCCTCCACCCTCCCTCCCCCCTCCCTCCCTCCCTCCCTCCCTCCCTCCCTCCCTCCCTCCCTCCCTCCCTCCCTCCCTCCCTCCCTCCCTCCCTCCCTCCCTCCCTCCCTCCCTTCCCTCCTCTCCTCTCCCTCTCTACTCACTTCAGATTGTCCTGTTGTGCGGAGCTCCAGGACTTGGAAAGACAACCTTGGCACACATCATTGCAAAGCATGCTGGCTACAATGTAGTGGAGATGAATGCAAGGTGAGTAGTGTTGGACGCTCAAATCATGTCTTGGACTGTAGTGCTGGCTTTGGAGGTCCCCTCATCCTGATCTGCTGATCTGGAAAATGATAATAGTGGCCAGATTATGAGCACTAGACTGCATGTGTTTGCTGTGAGCATGTCACCACTGATGCTGAAAAATGAATTGACTTTGCTTTGCACAAAGAATCAGCTGCTAGGCAGCCTCTGACATGTACATGTACTCCCCTCCCTGCTCCCCCTCCCCCTCCCCCCTCCCCCTCCCCCCTCCCCTTCCCCTCCCACCTCCCCTCCCCCCTCCACTATTCTATTTCCTAGATCGGTCCCTGTTCTCAGTGTAAGAATGCCACCCTTGAGCAGTAGCCACGCAGTGAAATGAGTAGTAGCCATGACATCCGATCATGGAACATGGTATTTGCTTAGTTACCCGCTCAGCATTCCCTCCCCTGATCCATTTTGTTTTATTAATATATACTCAGAGTATGATATCTATATGCACTATGCACATTTACACTCATTTATACCGGTAGTGATGATCGCAGTCCGGAGGTATTTCATCAGCGGATCCAGTCGTCCACTCAGATGCAGGCGGTGCTCACTCCCGACTCCAGACCCAACTGCCTCATACTGGATGAGATTGATGGAGCACCAACTGTGAGGATTGTTTATTGCCTTTATGAGACCCGGAGCACATGAGGGAGGGGCGTCAACTGCATACTATATGTGCATAGCCAATTTTCCATTAGACCTTTAACTATATTCGGAACACACAGCTGCAAGATAAGTAGTTGAATGTGTGCACCTATTACGTCATGTAAGATGTACATGTGCTACCAAATGTGGTAAAGCTGTAAAATTTGACACGGCATGTTTTGTGTGTGGTATGAGAGTTGGATGCTCCTCTCTCATGTACATGTACTCTTGCTAGGCACTAGCTGTCATTGCTGTAGACATATAGTGCCGAAGCATTAGTGACGTCATTGTTTAGACATAATTTTTATAGTGTAGAAACATTAGTGAACTATACTAGGCTATCAATGCACATGCCAAGTAACGTACTCTACAGAAGCTGTGCTTGGATTGGAGGGAAGTCTTTCCTCTTAGGTTTTCCAGAACGTTGTGTGTTTGTGTGATGGTGCGTAGGCTCAACTTGTTCCCTTGTCTTACCTCCAGGCTGCCATCGATGTGCTAATCAGTCTTCTGAAGAGGAAGGAGGCATGTAAGCATACTATAGGCACACTATGAGAGAGGCTCTGCACTTCTCATTTGTGCTTGCCATACGTAACGTTGCTTGGAAACAGGTACTGAATATTCAGGGTGGGCACTTTCCCAACTCTATGAACACTTCCTGTTTGCTGAAACCTGGTAGAAGTCTTTCCTCCGGTGCTTGTGCACAGTATGAATGTCATTGCTGACTTGCACAGTGAGTATATGCTAGCCTCGTTCCCAGACCTCCGCCCAGACTTTATCTCGCAGCCGTGGAGAAAAGACTTTTCTCCACGGCTGCGAGATAAAGTCTGGGCGGAGGCCTGGGAACGAGGCTAAGTATATGCCTGTCTTTGTTCACTATTTTGAGGTGTCCTCTTTGTCCTTCTCCAGCGAAGAAGAAGAAAAAGGGTGGAGGAGGGATTCTGTCCAGACCCATCATCTGCATATGCAACGACCAGTGAGTTGGCGTAGTACCCCAAACTGCAGACTCAGTCTTACGGAATAACACCTGTATTAGGAGACATACTCAGTATGTACATGCATACTTTGCAAGGAAGGGGAGGGGGGATGGGAGGAGGAAGGGGAGGGGAGGTGAGGAGGGGGGGGGGAGGGGGGATGGGAGGAGAAAGGGGAGGGGAGGTGAGGAGGGGGAGGTATACACTCAATCATGAGCACCTCCAGTCATCTGCATGGCATGTATTAAGTGGTGTGTCATCCCCCCCCCCCCCCCCCCCCCCCCCCCCCCCCTCCCACACACACACTCACACATCTAACACACCAGATATGCTCCCTCCTTGCGTCAGCTGAGGCAGCAAGCTCTGGTGCTGTTCTTTCCTCCTACTGTCACCTCCCGCCTGGCCGGCCGACTTCTGCAGGTCAGCCATATGCCTCTCTCTGTACAACAGCAAACAATTTGTGTTTATACTGTTGCTATTGGTCGTCTGTCTGTTGTGTAGGTGTCCAAGAAAGAGCGTATGACTGCTGCCATGTCAACGATGATGGCTCTGTGTGAGAAGAGTGACAATGACATCAGATCATGTCTGAACACACTCCAGGTGGGTATGGCCACCTGTGTATAAGCTGTGTGATTGCATGTACTATACATTTGCATACACAAATAATTAGAGTGTGTTCATGTGATACTTACCCCACATGCTGTGTTTGTTGAGCCTTGGCACCGGGTACTTATGACACATGCACAGTGAATCATCGCGTCACTATATCACATGCAAAATCAAAAGGGGCAGAGCCAACAAACTGATAGAATTCTGTACCTGATGCATTGATGTGTATCAGGTACTGAAATGTCACAAGTAGTGATTGTTTGTGTTGAGTATGAAGTCTTTAGCTCTCTCTCTCTCTCTCTCTCACACACACACACACACTCACACACGCACGCACACACACACTCACACACGCACGCACACACACAGTTCATTCACCGTAACCAGAAGGACTTGACCCTTGCAGCAGTGCAAAGTGCCAGTGTTGGGCAGAAGGATGCCCAGAGAAGCCTCTTCTCCCTCTGGAAGGAGATCTTTCAGCTGCCCTCTGGGAAAAAGAGGTACATACATGCTACCCTATCTTGTACCAAGGCTACCAGCTCTGCATGCTACGAGGTTGTTTCCTCATGGAAGAACCACAGAATATGTATACCATACATGTACTTGCTCTAATTATCCGAACTGTCAAGAATAACAATCATTCGGCATTAAATTTCATTGCTCTTTCGGCATATTATAGCGATTTGGTACCTACAGAGATGGATGGCATCAGTATATACATGTATATATGCCAGAACTTAAGGGTGCATAATGAGATTCATATTGCTCAGAAACCCTGTGAAGCCTTGCCTGTCTAGTATTTCAAGTGGTTGCTAAAGGGCTTGCAAAGGGCACATTTTACTTTCAGTTTCAGACCATACCACAAAGCTAGGTCACATTAGGATTCCAAAGGGCACAGTGCCCTTTCTGGTGCCCTAAGGTGTATAGAAGCCTAGTGAGAACACTGATCAGTATCCATGGTACCTCCACCTCCAAGTTTGATGGCAGCGATGACAAATTTGTATTTGTAACTGTGTGAGTTCTGGGACACCCCCTTTTCACTGTTGTTAGTACAGTATGTGTATACATGTGCTACTCCCTTGCAATAAAATCATGCATTCTGTATTGTAGGCATACCCTAAACCGTGGGCCTCTGAGAATCTCCACTGGATTGGATGCTGTACAGCAGGGTGTTAACGCTGGAAGTGAGAACATATTGATTACGTTGATATGTACTAGCTTCCACACGTACACAGTGACATATGCGAGTGCCAATTGCCTGTACCAAGTGTCATAGTTGGGCGTTATTCTTTAAGTGCAGGTAATTCGAAATTAAGCACACGTACCTTGTTCGTATACTATAGGCTCCTATTTTCTTCCTGTGGGGCACATCAGCTTATTAATTGGTAACTATACGGTAACACAGACACAAGTGCCCTATACTTTTCTCTTCCTGCTGTGATCAGGTGTGGAGGGTTACCTTAGCACCAATGCTGCCCGGTTCTACCACATCCTGTCAGCCACCACTGCCACAGGAGAGTATGTGAAGGTGGCTCAAGGTACGTCATAGCATGTGTATATATGTGTGTACACATTGACACAGCATACAAATAATACCATTTTCTATTTGGCGATATTCAGGACTCAGGACCATAAACAATTAGACATAGCATTTATAGATTAATTAATGTACTATTTGGCTCAACAGCCGTTTAGCTCATCCAGTGACGAGCGAAACAGCTAAAGAAGGCTCCCAAGCCGAAATGTACTCTTGTCAAACCACCATCTTCCACATAGTTATCACCTTTACGGGTTAATCTTGTGGGAGATGTCTTGACGCATTACTCGATCATCTCTTCATTAGGTCTCTTTGAAAACTATTTGCATATCAAGTTCAAGGATCCAAATCTTGAAGCTGTGAGTTTCGTTTATTAAATTTGATTCTAACTACTCTGTGTTACTGTTGCCTAATTACTAATTGTCTTCCTCAAACATAAGAAAATATGTGCCCTTCTCAGATCTCACTGGCCCAGGATTGGACTGGTTTCCATGACACACTCCAGCACCACATTTCCCAGACACAGGACTACCAATTCTTCACCTACCTCCCTTACCTCTCTGTTGCTTTCCACTTTCTCTTTGCTGCCCCCTCCAGGCCACAGATACGATACCCACACACCAGCTTTGAGGTACAGTACATGTGAAACACAACATAAATAATATTAACTAGAAACTTGCAGGTTACATTCTCTCTCTCCCATCATCGTAGCTTCCTTTCCCTTCCCCATCCTCCCCTGCTTGTTAACTAGGAGTTAACTAGAAACCTGTTGGAATGGGATTTAACAATCCATCTTTCACACCATCATAGCTTCCCTTCTTTCCCCCTCCCCCCCTATTTGCCAGGTGTTCCAGCGCCACCAGAAGAGCTCCCACCTCCTCTCCTCCCTGATGGCAGAGATGCCTCCCCAGAACAGGAGAACCATTAGCACCATCATGCTGGCTGTTGAGATACTACCCTCTCTCACGGAGATCATTTCTCCTATTTTCAGGCCTGTATGTATGATGGTACTAGTATACATGCATATAGCACTGGATCAGTGTACATTTCAAGTAGCATGAAAACCTGTTAACAATTTTAGGTGAGCATCCAGTTGTACACGGCGAGGGAGAAGCACCAGCTGGCTGACCTCATAGACACCATGATATCCTACAACCTTACCTATCACCAAGAGAGGGGGCTTGATGGACAGTACACCTATATACTGGACCCGTGAGTGTATATGCAATCAATAACGGTCGTACCTATACTAGATTTTGCAGCAATACTCACATAGATTTTGCAGCAATATACTCAGTGCACAGTGCTTTCCTTATATGGAGGGTTTTGAGCTCTGAATCTTCTATAGCATAGATGTTTCTCCACTGACTGGTTCAGTAGTTACTATATACTATGTACAGTATATAGCTCGTTCCCAGGCCCCCGCCCATGCAGCATTTCGTTGCTTGCAGCATGGAAATGCAAGGATAATGAAAGGTAATTATTGTGTGTGGGTGCGCTAGAGTCCCAGAACAGCAAGAAGAGTGAGTGAAGGTGCCAGGGAACTTACCACACGTATCTAGCCAGCAGGGGGTGACTTCATACAAGCATTGAATGTGTAATTGGTAAAACAACGTGTACATGTCGATTTTTGTTTAGAAAATGTTTTCCGTTTGTTGATTACATAATAGTACCGTAGTTACCAATTATTTCGCGTGGCCATAATTTTGTGGTCTAGCCACTAAATGTGGTGCACAAATATTTCGCAGAGGGAAATGTTCGCTGACTGCATCCCACGAAAAAAAATGTGCTCATAACTTACTATTGACACATGTGATCGCGCCGATGGAGGATGAGTTAGCAAGCGAGCTGTGTAGGCCTATGCGTGGCTACCACGTCTACAGCGACATGGGAAGCAACTGCTGGGGAAGAGCTACTGTGTGAGCGTGAGCCCAGGAACACGAAGGACAGTAACTGTTATGCCTAGTGCCTAGCTGTGGAAAAATATTTTTGTGAATTTAATATTCGTGGTCTTACTTCACCCGTGAATACCGCGAAATTTCGCCACTGCTAAATTAACTGCAACTACAGTACAAGCAAGCGAAAAACTGGGTGTGGGACTGGGAATGAGGCTACGGCAATAACGTAGCCACTGCCATGTTTTAGGAACGTGGAGGAGTTGTGCAGATTTCCTGGCCTTCCCCAAAGGAAGCAACTCACATACAGTGCCAAGCAGCTCATTGCAAGAGAGGTAGGTTGTATAGTGACTGCCCACAGTATTAAGGTTATGGGATACCGTGTGTTCATTAAATATACATAATGTACAAGTTACCTTTGTCCCTCCGCGCAGGAACTAGCTAGAGACACGCAACAAAAACGACGTATAACAGCAATACCTTCTAGCTGGTATGATCTTAGCGCCTGAGTACAACATGCCAACGTAGGCAGTGGCATCAAAGTTCAAGGTCGAGTTGGCGATTTTTGGCGTCAGATTTTGCAATCAGAAAGGGCTAACAGGCCAGCTTGGCAGCATCCACGGGAGGTTTTCGACTGACTGGAGTGCGGCTCGGAGCGAGTTCGCTTCGCTGCCGTTGGAAAAACTAGGGATGGTCGTTCATACCACACAGCCATTCGCTTTTCGCCTGATCAGGCAAGTAGAACGCCCAGTATCTCATGAACAGGATGTTTATCTCGGTAAAACGTTTTGAGCCACCCTGCCCCTTTCTTCGTAGAATTGAAGTCCAGTCTAATATACGGTTAGTGTTACTTCAGCAATAAAAATATTGACGCCAAAGTCACGCACACATTTCACTGTTGCAAGCGCGCACCGCACATGCGCAATAGCAAACTGTAACCCGTAACCTTAAGGTTCCACTGTATTTGAGTTTAATGTGTGACCATATCAATTTAAAGGTATATACCAATGATTTTGACACTGTATGGCACACCTGTTGAAACTTGAAAGCTGAAAACCTGACCCTCCAGGCATGCAGACGTTTTCATTGTCTACACAAACATGACATCCCTACTATAGTCTGTTTTCTTGTTAGGTCAGTGTAGAGAAGATGAGGAGGGCCGAAAGAGCACTTTCTGGGAAATCAGAGTATGTCCTTGGTGCCAACTGAATATTACATATATTGTATACAGTGTAGCTACTGTAGACGTCAATTACAATTCTTCTTCCTGAAACACTCTGCCGTTTTCGATTGTATGGAGTGGAAAAGACTATACTTCGAAATGATGAGCACTTCCTATTTGAGGAATGTCATTCGATATTAAGTGCATCTCACTTATAGGTGCATATTTCCTTCCTGTGGAGATATAGGCGCATGCACCTAATAATGAGCATCTATGCCCTACTACCATCTTCTTGTCATACTGCACACTAGAGGGTCTGCCGTGGTGGTTACCCCAAAGAAGGACGCTGTGGTGGTTGCCCCGAGGAAGAGTGCTGGTCAGGATCACATCAGTGACATCGCAGCCATGAAGAAGCCGGTGAAGCAAATTAGACCTGTTGAAATCAAGGAGGAGAGGGTATGCTATATACCTCATCAGTCTCTAGTGCGCAGTCCAAGGGCTGCCTTGCTACTGCTTTCCATGGCTACACATTCACAATGAAGTACCTCTCTATACATTCTAGCCCCCCATGGACTTCTTTGGGCGAATGATCAACTCCAAGTCAACCCACTCAGGTATACAATCCTACGTGTGTCGAGAGTATTTTGGGTGTGATTTTGTAATAATTGAACAACAGGAATAATCATAACTCAGGAGTAGCCACTATGTCTGAAAGAAGAATTATGACTGTGATTGTCCGTCATACTTCCAGAAGTATAACCATCGAGCACATGCTCCGGATTACCACACTTTCATTTCATTCTCATAGTGTTTCACCTGCTCAGACAGCCACGGTCACATAAAGATATTTTGTGGAATAAACACTCCCCCAGCAAATGTTAGCTACAAGGATGGACCAAGTTTGTCTTGTAGGTAGATGATAAAGATAGCTTGCAAACTCAATGTAACACTTGTAGGCAGTAAGTAGCTTTCCTCACAAGTGTGTATAAGCCATTAACTATATACCTAGTACATAAGCTGTTGATTGTATACGATTGGGTTCGCTTTCATTTCACCATAGATGCAGTGAAGAAACTGCATAGCAGTACCACTACGCATCCACTCTGGTTTCGCTTCAATGAAGGATTCTCTAATGCTGTCAGAAGACCTGTGCGTATTCAGGATTTACTCTAAGCTATGATTGTCTGTTATCATGCTGTGAAAAAATGAAGATTGGTTGTACAATCATGTGTGTTATGGGTAAGATCCTACCTTCTATCTCTCTAAATTAAGGTCTCTTTAGTGTTGGAAGCAATTGCCAATTGGGAATTTTCACCCAAGTTTGAATATCATGCTGAGTAACCTTTTTGCATTGACGATATGGCCACCTAACATAGACAACATGCATGATCACCGTGAGCTCAGCTGACTTCAAGCATGGTCAGCTTTTAACAAGTGGGCTTCCTTGCCCTTGCTCCTGAACGATAATTCCTGCTGTGCACAATCAAACACACTGTCTAAAGGAAGAGCATGTTGTTTCTCCACAAGTACTCCTTGGTAACATACATGTAGCTACTTGTGTGTTGAAAACAATTTCTATGATACGATCTCTGCTCATGTCATTTGACATGCCCAAAACTTGCCTACTTCTTTGTCTCTTGATGCTCCTGCTCCACCCATGCAACTTGATTCTCTTCAGCCCCGTGTCATAGCTAGGACTGGCTGCAACAATACAGTGTGTCGCCAGTAGTATCTGATATTGCAATACTGTCTAAGGAGAGTACATGACTACATGGATATATGTGATCACAGATCATTCACTGTACTGCACTGCTGTGTGTGTTTATGAACCACTTTCAGGTACATGTATATGTAGCTACATAGCTCACAGGCTATGTGAACTCAATATGCACCACTATAAATAATTCTAGGTTGCCAGTTGAAAGCCTGCATATGTAGCTACAAGAGATGATCATTCTATAAAGCACCTACTGGAAAGTCAGACCATGCCTTGCAATCTGGCAGTTGTGGCACTAGAGCAGCGCGCGCAGCCGTGGAGAAAACGGACGGACACGCGCGCGCACGGTGGGTTCTGAGCGCTTGCCCCGCCCACTCCGGAAACGAAACGCAACATTACTTGCCGGAATCAAGAGTCTTCTAATTTCTATGGCGAATTTAGGTAGGCATGCATGATCTGTAGTGGGGACTGGGAGTAAGTTTTGGGGTTGAATAGCTTTTCGTAGTTGTAGCTTGCCTCTGGGGTAAGTTATATGGTAACAGAAGGGGTTCCGGACAGCAAGGGATTTCCGGACACGGCTCCAGCTTTCGCTCTCTAGGAGCAGTTTTTGCTAACAACTGCACAGCGTTGGAAAGTTAGAAGGTAGGGTATGCATGCGCGCTTACGGAAGAATTACTAACGGAGCGAACGCGAGGGGCATGAATGCCGTGTCCGGAATTAAAAGACTCCGGAAACCCTCTCCGTTACCTTAGCCGCGCCCTGCAGTGTGCACCCATCATAACTCCTCTGCTCTGACTGCTGGCCTGCCATTGTACTAAAATTGATATGCACGGGCACAGCTCCGGTGGAATGGGCACTGAGTCCCCAGTTGCTAGGACATATTCATGTGATTTGTTCACAGTTTTTCACTTAATACATTTCCAGACCCAAAGAAGCCGCTCCTGGGGCAGCAGTCCCTTGACGTAGCACCGTCTGTACACGCTGACCCCTATCCTCAGCTCTTGGCCCATTCCAGGCAGAAGTATGGAGCTACAGGGCAAACACCTACTGGCAGTCGTGCTGGGCTGTCTGAAGATCATGAGTGCCGCGTCCTACCTGTTTGTGCTCCTGAATCCTCCTCCAATTCTACTGGCAGGCATGCTGTCACCATGGCAGATGGCTCTGTGCTACCTGTGGATCCACCAGATGTTGGCAGAAGAGTAAGTCGCTTGTGTGTCAATCATGTTCAGTCCGTAGCTGGGAAATTGCTATCTTCTTGTTCCAAACATAGTCTGGATCCCTGACACTTCTTCATACTCACGAAAGGGGGTGGAAAAGTGAAGAAGAGTCTGGGGCACATGTGATAGGATATGACAAGGGACAATTATTTGCCGGAAAAGAAGAGATCGGGAAATTTTACATTTTCGTGTTGTTTAATTTTCTTAGCTGAGCATACCGACAAAATTCAAAGCATTGAAGTGCGTTGCCTTGCTCCTTCAGCTTCTCCCAAGAATGCCGTGTTGCTGCAGCTGCAGGGAGTTTTGGATGTAGAGAAAACCATAAAATTTGGTCACCATGAATATTCGGGCAGCTGCTAGGGCAAGTGAAAGCAGCAGACCAGCTCATTCCTGCATTGATAGGTAGCCAAGGCACCTGCCACTCCCCACCAGATTATCACCGACTTGCACAAATAGCTTTTGCTGGGAAGCAGCATCCGAAAATCGTCTATCTTCAGCCAAACATCAACAAACTAGATCAAAGTAGCGTGGCAACTAGTGCAGACCCTTGTGGACCAGACTGCCAAGAACAATTCTCTTGGATCTCGTCGACCTCCTTCCGGAGATCAAAACGTTGGATGAAGTGTAGCAATCAATAATCGGACGTGCATTTCTTAAAAGTATTGTCTAAGTTCAGTTACACTCTCTTTGGCAGCCCATCATTAGCCTCATTTCTAGTGGCCTTCACCGCCTGTTCTCGTAGCGGCCTCAGTTCTGCAAACACCGATCACGAATGTGCATGGAGGTATTAGTGATGACGTTCACTTATATAACTGATACCTCCATGCGCGTCCACGATCGGTATTTGTGGAACTGAGGTGAAGGCCGCTAGGAATGAGGCTACCGTAGTCGCGCGTTATTAGGCGCATCTCACTTATAGGCGCATATTCGCTGTTAGGCGCATGTTCAACTCTCGTCCCAGGTACTCGCTGTTAAGCGCTGCAGTTTTCTTGCAGAAACTCAGCCATTTTCGATCCTACGGAGTGGAAAAAGCTATAATTCTAATTGAAGCACACTTCCTATTTGAGGAATGTCATTATAAAAATATTCGTTATTAGGCGCATCTCGCTTATAGGCGCATATCTCCTTCCTGTGGAGTTATAGGCGCATGCGCCTAATAACGCGCGACTACGGTAACATAGAAAAGATGAACCGCCAAAGAACGCCTAGCTAGATACTTTTGAGAAATGAAGTGTTTATTGGTCCGGCAGGATGTAGGGCCAGTAATGGGTTAGGGTATATTACGTCCAGGGCCAGTGCTGAATGCACATTCGTGCTTGTTACCTATACTTAAAGTATGTACTTCCTGCCGGATCGGACCAATATCCACATCGTTTAAGAAATGCATGTCTGCTTATTGATAGCAGCACTTAGTGCAACGTTAGAAGGAGAATGACGAACTCCAAGAGGGTCATTCTCGGCCAATGGATTTCATCACGAGGGTCTGCACTAGTTGTCACCCTACTTTGATCCCCAGTAACCCCGCTTGTTGATGTTTCACGCGCCACACGCGGTACTGTCCGATGATCGGTGCTACAGGCCGAAGATAGATATTTCTCGGATGCTGCTTCACAGATTTGCGCCACCAGTGCAAGTCGGTGATAATCTGGTGCAGGAGTGGTGGGGGCCCTGGCTACGTATCAGTGCAGTAAGTAGCTAGTCTGCTGCTTTCACCTGCCCTTGCAGCCGGTCTGAATATTCATGGTGGCTGAAGATTTACTCTATTATCTGTCCTTCAAAGGCAGTTTGAGTGAGTTCACGGGTGCATGAGCCAATGAATTTCATCACTATCACTCTGTAAGGTGCTTCATAGCTTGACTTCTACCAGCTCTCCTTTTAAGGATGAAAGGGTCTGGAATCAGGCCTGCCAGATACTGATTATTACCCCACGCGCGCATGCGCGAAGCGGGGTTAAGCAATTGGTTTTGTCTGTCAGTCGTCTGTCTTTCAGTCAGTCGTCTGTCAGGCGAAAAAAAATTGAAATTTTGCCACATAGACCTTCATAAACCATCAAAAGGGAGTCAAACAATAGCAAATAGCAAAAAACTGCTCTATGTGTACCTGATTGAAGTGAAGGTGCTTCGTTTAGGCTGTTTTTCCAGCTATTTCCTATTATTCGTAACATTTGGCCCCACCTCTTCAAAGATCAACTTCACAATATGCACGTTGTTGTATATACGGTAAGCAGTCACTCCCACACTTTGGATATGGCCATACACGAACACAGTATACGCGATAGCACTTGTTCGATGCGATCGGCAGAGATGTCACGTCGATTGTAGCTGCACTGTATCCTGTAGACGTTCCGCGCAGGGTATGTGTTCTATGAACACCTCTAGTTTAAGATTTGTATTTTCTCAGCATATCCTCACTCAAGCTGTTACACATGGAAATTGGTCTCAGTGCATGCTCCGTCATAACCAACAGGTTTCTTCATCTTGCATGTCATACACATTCCCATTTAGTGACTGGTACATTTGTGTGCATTGGCAGTTGTATGTGTGGACTGGAGGGTTAGATCTCTTCTGTTTTCACATACAGGGCCCCGTCCGGTTACCAGATTCATTTGAGATATCACAAGAGCATGGCATTCCTTTGCCAGATGGCAGTGTTTTGCCAGTGCCCTCTTCTGCAGGGCGCTCTGGAGCAGAGAGGCCACGCCCTCAACCACCACCCTCGTGGCTGCAAGAGAGGGGTAATGGAGGATCCTTTTACCCACAACTTCCTCGTCTTGCAGAACTACCAGTGCCAGCACCTCCTCCTCCTCCTCCCCCTCAAAATTACGAGTATGCACAACTTGCACAGCATCAACCATATCAGTACAACTATGGCAACCAGTACCAACCCTACCCAGTTCCGCAGCCTGCACAACCTTTTCAACCTGTTGTTGTACAGCCACGGCAAGATCCATACCAGCAGCACTACTACTACCACCACCAGCAGCTGCAACAGCAGCAGCTGCAGCAGCAGCACCAGCAGCACCACCAGCAGCTGCAGCAGCAGCACCACCAGCAGCTGCAACACCAGCAGCTGCAGCAGCAGCACCACCAGCAGCTGCAGCACCACCAGCAGCTGCAGCACCACCAGCAGCTGCAACAGCAGCAGCACCAGCAACTGCAACAGCAGCAGCAGCAAGTGTGTGCATGTGTGTGCATGTGTGTGTTGTGTGTGTGCCAGGCACTGTGGGAAGCACCCAATATCACTCTAGCAAGCACCTACTAACTATATTCATAAACCACGTGGATTTTGGTTGGCTTGCATCAAATGAGCAAGAGATAACGACAACCTGTGTGTGTCGCTTTTCTTACTTATATCTTTGTCTGTTGCCAGATCTTCACTCGCAGAAGCCATGATCGCAGCCTTCACCTACTTCTCAAGCTCTGAGTTTGGTCTGTCGTTGGTGACACAATGGGCGAGACTACAATAATTACGCTGTTGTTGACACTGTTGATTCTGGCAAGCTTCGAATTCACTTCAAACACGAAGGGTAGCTACAATTAACATTCTAATACACATGCAGTTGGTTGCCACAGAAAAACGTTCTTCCCCCTTGTGTGTGTACACTTCACATGTGTGAGCATGCCGAATTTAGGGTCAGTAATGAGTCATTGCACTTGAGGTGCAGAATTATCATTGCTTCAAAACTTATACAGCGTATACATCCCTAAGCTAGTGGGGCTTAAACCTGTGACCTCTAGACCCACAGTTCAGTGTGTATCCATGCACTATAGGCTCCCAAGTATAGATGTTGTGACAACATGTCTTCTTACTGTTCATTACCGTACAGCTTGAAAGAGCTCGACAGCAAAAGGCTCAGACTACCCTGCGGTGGGATACTGACCACTTGAGCAACAATCAGTGTTTTGTTGCGTGTATCGTAATGGCCTTAACCCTCTGTTGTCTCAATATCTTTGGGCTGCCATGTGTGGTGGTTGCAGTAGTTTACGCCTGCAAGGTGAGTGTTTGTATGTGTGAGTGTGTGTATGTGTGTGTGTTTGTGACGTGTATACACCCAAGTTTTTGTAACTGCATGCCCTTTGGGCTTCTAATGTGCACTTTGACCATTGATGCACTTGACTAGGCAAGGCATTAGAGGCTTCCTGTAGGCAATTTATGGTCTGGTGAGAATGCTATGAATCTCATTATACACCCTCTTCTGGGATTAAATTCTGTCCTTTGGAACAGCCTATGGATCCCTGAACTAATGGCTGTTTATAGGCGCATGCAGTATTCTGGTTAATGTGAGGGCTCATTCCCTTCATGGAATGGCACTGGATCCTGGTTTTAGGTAAGGGTGTGGTCTACAAACATGAAAGGATATAGCCTCGTTCCCAGGCACTCGTAGTCTATCAAGCTAGACCAATTCTCTCGCTTTCCGGAAGTTGGGGGCAGGGTTAGACAATTACTGAAAGGCTTCATATTACAAGTCACAGTGAGCCTAGTTTGAGCTTGTGCAATCATCCCAGTTCATGCCAGACAGAAGATTGAGACATAGGATTGACAAGCCCATGACTAAAATGATTCTGCGGCTTCTATATATAGACCTTATGCAATTGACGTCATAGCCTGTTTTCTGCCTGCAATCTTTCCGATTTCTCAATAAGGCTCCGTGAAATGAGTGACAAGAAGATGGTACGTTCTTAGCCTCGTTCCCAGTCCCACGCCCAGCTTTCCGTCGCTTGCAGTACAGTAAAGCAGGGAGGGCCTGGTACATCTTCTCACATGAGCATGACGTAATCGAAAAATGGCAAAATTTTCAGAACGAAGACGCTACGTTTTTCGTGTTATTCAGCCATCTACATGTTCAACGCTCAGTCGCCCCCCGCTAGCTAGATACGTGTGGTGTGGTTACCTGGTACCTTCGCTCTTCTTGCTGTTCTGAGACCCACTACGCCCGCGTTAAACTTCCGGTCTTTCTACCCCTTTCTACTCTTGACGTCACTCACGTGAGGAAATGTACCAGGCCCTCCCCACTTTACCGTACTGCAAGCGACGAAAAGCTGGGCGTGGGACTTGGTACGAGGCTAGTACGTTCTATGGTGATTGCAGAAATGCGTGCAGCTGCACAGCTGTCTTTCAAGTATGTTAACGTTCGCTATTAGGTAGTTAGCATACCTGCTACGTTCAGGTTGATCCCTGCGCAGATTGCTAGAAGCAGACATAACTCCGGTTTTTTTTGCAATATTAGTCTTGCCACTCAAAGTGGCTGCCGGCGTCACGTACACTTAATTTTAATTAAATTCATGGCTTCCTGCATCACGTGCACTTGATTTTGTGACATAATTGCATAAGGTGTATAGCAATCTCCGACCTTTGTCAATGGGCTACTGTATAGCAGGAAATTTCACGAGGTACGATTTTCCCGCTTGAATGCAAAAAGACTGGCTAGTAAATTATCTGAGCATGCAACAGGCACAGATTGCCCAATATGCAATGTGCAAGCTGATTATCAATGGAGGTAAAGGGATGTCAGGGGGCAGCTAATAAGATTGAATTTCCCACTGCATACAACTCATCCTAGAGTATGCACAAATTAAGAGCATTTTAAATCATGTTAGGTGTTCCAAATAAGGAATGAAGTTTACAACTTGCAATATGAGCCTCTTTCTTTGGACATTGCTAGGGCTGAGCGATTATTTTGATTATGCGATTAATCGTGATTATCTCTAAGCATCGGGCGATGGTGATTGCAGCACGACCCAACGTTAGTCAGAGGCGCAAAAGTGCTTATGGTTTTCATGAATATACTTAGCAGGGCTGTGAATACAATAGATAAGCACTGTGTGGCCATGGCTTCTATCCAAGGCTTCTGTGGGTTCTCTCAAGCTAGACTCGTTCCCAGGCCCACAAGCGGAGCGCGGAATTGGGCCTGGTGACACTTGGCGAAGATCCCGTATGTGCTGAGCTCAGCAGTCTTGATTTTGGGTAGGCGAATCACGTTCGTCCATTGCCAATTACTGCGTAATTACATTCTTTTCCCCGTGAAAAGTGTAGCCGTTTGATAAAACCGCTGTTCTAGCCTTCAAGACTCACCTCTGGTCGCTCCTTGGCAAGGACTTTCTACTTAGCCATTACCAACAGCTACCTTCCGTGTGATTTCGAATGCATCCAAGTAAGGAATGTAATCGCTTACGCAGTTATGATGACTGTGCACATACAGGAATTTTGCCAAGTGTCACCAGGCCCACTTCCGTGTTTCGCGTGTGGGCCTGGGAACGAGGCTACTGTTACCAGGCCCATGCACTTCCGCGTTTCGCGTGTGGGCCTGGGAACGAGGCTACTGTCAAGCATGGCTTCTGTCCACCATCGCCTTGTAACTTTGCATGGTGTATGCAGGTCTCCTTCAAACGGAACGTGATATAGTCGATAATCGTGATTATATGGGTGCAATAATCGTGATGTTGGAAAATCCACAATCGCTCAGCCCCAGTAGACACACTTGCTAACGAGTCCATTTCTCTTCTCTTGTGCAGTCAGCAAAGGCCAAGTCCAGGGGAGAGTTTGAGGAGGCAGTCAAACAGCAGACCAGGTCCAAATGTCTCAACATTACAGCTGGGGTCAGCACTTGTTTGTGGGTAACCGTCGTGCTTCCCGGGATTATTACTGCAGGACTATTAGTTTTTCGTTTTTGGTTCTGGCAGTAAATATTGTTCACAGCTAGTTCGGTGTTGGTGTGCCACAATATAACCCCTTTTGTGCATGCTTTTTGTAAATTTTTGTTGCAAAATCATTTGCTTAATATTCCAGACCGTTGCTGCTATAGCTAGTCACACATTGTTCTTTGATTGGGGTGTATAGAACTGAACCAAATCTCAGTGACTTAAGTTCACTGAAAAAATACTAACCAAATTAGTGGATTCAGTGAAATCCCATGCACTGCAAACTAACCAGATAATTACCACTCACTAGCAGATGATGCTTTACATTTCTGGCTAATGAGCCAAACGACGGAATGGATACATCAGCTAAGTTAACAGATGGATGCATAACTAACTGGGTGAGTAGCTACCAAGCACGTGCATACTATAGCCCTACTATATACTTCAGCTGGTAGACAAGTGCATGCATGTTTTACAGAAATTTTGTGACAGAATTTGAAGGAGTGACTCTTTGGAATGGTGGATGGTAGACATGTTTGTCATTCTCTTCATGGTACTTACCAGTTAGGTATGCATTGCTAGCGTTACCTGGTTAGTTTGCAGTACAATGTCATGGGAGTTCCTGAAACCAGAGTAACCACTCCATGGGTGAGTATTTTACCCAGTGTTCCACATGTAGATGTTGTTGTATTGAACACGGATTATCATTATGAGTCTGATAAGTAGATCTTGAAGCTGCTGGGCTCGTTGCTACATTTGTTAACGCGTGCAAGGAATTCTATGAGCCAGTAGACCCCTCCAAATGCCGTGCTGAAGGAGTTCAAACTTGGGCTGGGCTCACCATGTGGATACGAACATGAGGAAATGTGGCAACTGGTGTCAAAGATATATAGCTCTGCTCTGAACCTGGTAGTCAGTTCAGCGATTCTTGAAAGCAAATCTTGCCTTTGGGCAAAAAATTCTTGGTCACTCAATTTTGAGCTGAATTCATAAGGCTAGCTGGTTCATCTGAGGCAATGCGAAGATTTTTTTCCTGACCACCGAGCTCTTGAAGATCAGCATTTTCAAGTTCTCGAACACGTGCCACTAGAACTTCCTTCTGCTGCAAAGAGCAGTAATTTCATCAAATGAACGTGTGATAGCTATGATGTTCAAGAGCATCACCGTGGGCTGCAACTTGTGTTCTAGCTTCCCCCACTTAATTGCGATAGCGCTTCATGCAGTTACCTTACCCTGAGTTTCCTGGACAGGATTCAGACTCTCCTGCAGAGCTTTCTTGTATCCTGGAGCTACTTTCTCTACCAAGTCGTAGTCGTGGTTTTCATGAGTGTGATCGATCACCACACAATCCCGGCAGATTAACCGTTGACATGTGCAAGTGCTGCAGAAAATATCGAGACTTTGGGTGGGATGCAGTTTGAAAAGCATATTAACAGCTAGGCGGTCAGCACTCCCACCTGTTGAAATACCAGTCTCATCGTCTGACACAACAAGGGGACATTTCTTCATACGCACAACGACCCTGAAAGGCAGAGAGGACACGTAATCTCCTGCTTCTTTGAGCCCTTCATCGTTGTGATCATCGACACCGGGCGCTGTAGCCATTCTCAGGTCTCAGGTGATCACGTTAATAGTCCAACAAAGAAGTACTTTTTGCGGCGGCACCAGACCGTCCGCGTTGTCTTATTAGGTGCTAGGCTAGGCCGCGTGCCATGCCATGCCTAGCCCGGGCCGGGGCCCGCAGTTCTCCGCCGGTGGGTGTGGACGTCTGGGCATGAGACTAATTAGGCTTCCACCCCATCTAGCTTGGGAGGGGATGTAAAGCCGTTGGTCACTGGGGTACTCGTTAGTACTAGCATTCAGTTGCTATTCTGGTTACCTCATTACCGGTACCCACTCCATATTGTGGCTTTTCGTACAGCTAGAGGAACTTATGTGATGAACTTCTTTTTTTCTTTTCTATACAAATGTTCCAAATGGGCAGGATTGGGAAGGAAGCAAACTAATGCCTTATCTGCATGCCCTTTCCTGGGAAGGGAAACCAGAAAATCTGGAGTAAAAACCCTTCCTAGGTGGCTTGAACATGTGGCTTCTCACACCTGCATGGTCCATATAGTTGATTGTGAGTGACTTGTGGCCAAGTGGTTAAAGCATTTGACTGTGGACCCAAAGTCCCTGGTTCGAATCCCACTTGTTGCTTCACTGGTGAAGTGCTTTCTTACCCCTCCACCCCTTGGGAGATCAGCCATTGGCTGAAAGGGCCAGGAGGTAAAAATTAAACACCTTAACTTTCCTTTTTTGATTGCTTTAATCACTTGGCCACACAGTCACACCCTTTCTGTACGCTGACGGTGCAATTCCTTAATGTCAGAGGGTCCAAGGTATCCATATAGGCATGCTCCAACACTGAGGTGCATTTTCTACTAGGCTATAAGTCAGAAAGAAACTGTGATTGTAAGTAGGATTGGAGTCAGGTGCCCCCATAATCCGCAAACCATTGAACAACCAAAATCAACTCCCTTTTCTTTTGCTCATATCAGCCCTGTTTCAGAGTCTTATTATTATGTTCTTTGCATCTATGACTGCATGCATACATGCCATAATAATTAAATCCATGCAGCTGCATGATTTTAGTCTGTCAGTGAAAGCCATCATGATGGTGTCTAGAAAGGAGCCGAATACATGTAGAGGGAGGTGGTTATGCCAGCCCTTACCTCATACCTCCTCTGTGCCTCAGATGAACTGCATGTGATCACAGCATGGCTATTATGAGTGCAGCTGCTTGCACTTCCTAGTTAATTTTGCTCACTTCACTTGTAGCTACCTTACTGTCATACTCAGTCATGCGATTAGCTACATGCACAGGCTATAATTATAATCTTGTTGTCCTTATTATCCAGCAGATGCCAATTTGACTGGAGGATTGCTTGACTTGTTTTGAGGGTGCTATGTGTGTCGACACATTCGTAATAGCGCTTAAAATTAGCGGGTCTAAATTTTCGCGGTCATTCGCGCGAAATTATGTCAGCGCACCCGCGCGACGGCTAGCTTGATGGCTTCCGGGTCCACATGAAGAGTTCTCCCAAGACGAGGTACCATCATGTGCGATATTTGCTGAAGCTGCCAGCTCGATCCGGTGTTACAGTAAATCCGATCGCTCGGAAATATGATCGCGGCGTTAAAATTTCCTAGGAAATGTTAACGCCGGGCGTGCATATTTCCTAGGAAATATCATCGCGGACAGGAAATTCGATCGCTCACGGTACAGTATATGGGAAAGCAGTGTGTACGGTTACTTGCAAATATATTCCGGAGAGCAGCACAACAATTATTATCATACAGAATTATTATCATACAGAATAGACTATACAGAATTATTATCATACAGAATTATACAGAATATACTATACAGAATTATTATCATACAGAATAGACTATACATGCTCTACAGTGCCATGGATCAGTATCTGGAGGTGGGGCTTTCAGTCCAACGCAACTCAGGTGGAACCACTCTTCACACCCATCACACATGATCATATTGTCCAGGCATTCTGGCATATCACACGTGCAAAACACCTCTATTTCTCTGTAGGGAAACATTGGATATGCTTGCCTCTGGTCAGGTCGCCTCTTTGAATGAGGAAAGGGAGTTAGCTTCTGCCTTCTGAAGCATGTTGCCAAGTGATCCCTCATCTTCCCTTGCTCAAATATCATTTCTTCCAGGTTGTCTCCCCTAGCTGCATGCCATGCATATGCAATGGCATAGACTCCACAGTCTGCAATGCCCTCTTGCTGTGGGATGTTTGGAACATGAACTGCGATGTGAGGGTCCACAACTTCACCATCTTCCTCCCTTGAAATCAGCAGTTTGTATATGGTAGCTAGCTGACATTGTAGAGAACTCGAAAGATCCCCAGAGATTTTGCTGTCATATACAGTGAGACTGCCGCCAACACTAGATGATGTCACCCAGTGATTTCCATTAATGTGGTGGATTTGCATGCCTTCATTCACATTCGGAATGTAATGATTGCCATCTCCTAACACGGGGTCCTGTAGCCCATCGATGTTAGGGAATTCCCTCCTGATCAGGACTTGTGCAGCCTGAATGTGGATGTCTGTCAGCTGTGCTCCTCTTTGTATGGTTTGAAGCTCATCCTTAGTGAAATTCTTGGTTAACTGTACAGAGCAGAGAAGATAGCATGTGCAGGTCAACTCACTGCCGATTTCAATGCTATATATCAGACTAACCTTGTGGCGACCCATCATTCTTGGCCTCTTCTGTGGTGGCTCCTCCTGATCCTTCTGGGGTGGCTCCTTCTCCTTTGTACCTGGCTCTTTCTCCTCGTGCTCTGGCTTCTTCTCATCAGGACTAAATAGTATATAAGTGTGCATCAACAACATGTGAAAACAAAACCTATACGCCATGCCTATGGGTGTTTCAACCATACTGATTGCATGCACCTTTAGTTAAATATACCCTTACCTATTGTACAGTTTCAGACGCTGTACATTGTACTTCTGGGCCAGGGTTTTACTGCAGTCATCCATGTGACATAGCCTGAAGCAACCCTTTCCTAGGTCCTCATGGATTCTGTGAGGACCATACCAGAGAGGTTCCATCTTGCCTCCCTTTCGTGAGAGCTTCTTGGAATTCAACACTAGAACTAGTGATCCAACTTTGAAGTCTGATGTGAAGGAATTGTGTCTGGCATCTGCTCGTTTCTTCATTTTTTCTTTTGATTGGTTCACATTCTCCAAGGCTTTCTTACGCAGCTCAATCAACCGTGTGGATTTCTCCTCGATTTCTTCATCTGTCATTTTCACACTGGCAGATCCTGTCTTCTCCTGTCTTGTTGAATTTGGGGTTAGCACGTTGGCATTTGTCACAGGTTCTTGTTACATGCAAGACATCCTTGATGATACCCACCCAGTAGTATCGCTCCTCAATTTTCTCCACCACTTTGTCTCTACCAAAGTGAGCTCCACTGACTGGGTCATCATGGCAAGCTTGGAGGATTTGTCGCTTCTGGTCAGATTTGATAACCTATAAAGTATAGAAAAAAAGAGAGTGTCTGTGTTCAAGTACATATAGATCTAGTATACTGTAAGTGTGATGAAGGCTAGATTGTAGTAAAATGCGCTGTACTTAGCTTCAAAGCAACAATAACTTATAGCTATCTGAAGTGCAGTGCAAACAGTATCAGAGACGTACCTGCCTTTCCCCGCGGTTCTGGTCACAATAATACAACAGACCATCTCGAACCACGAACTTCTTGGACTTATTGCGCAAGGCATCCTTCTTATTCTTGGTAATCCCCTGAGGATAGCGCTGGTGCGCTACTACGTTGTAGAGTTCTTCATATTCGTTGGTATCCATGACTGTAAAGGTGTTAGAGTGCGGAGACATGCATTGATCTGCACTTTTAAGCACCTTTCTTCCGTTTACAGAACAACCGTAGAGTGCGGAGACATGCATTGCTGACAAGGGTCGGAGCAAGGACAGCAAGACTTACATGTAGGATAGAGTGGACGAGTGTTTATGTCAAGCGTGAACGAAAATGCCTACCACAGCATCAAAAGAGAATGCCGGACGTCTACGCAGCTCTAAGAGCAAAGGCAAAGACCCGGAACCCAGAGCGCAGTCTCGAATTGTGCGGACACCACGGATGCCACGTACCGCTCCAGGAACGCCACGGCTAGGCAATGCTAGTGAGAAGGATGAGGCAACGAATGGGAGCGACACCGAGGCCCAGAGCTCTACCGTATGCCCTGTCTGCGAGAACATTATCCTCGATGCTGGACAGACGGAAGTTGGCGAGGATGCTATTTACTGCGAAGGGCGATGCAAGAAATGGTTCCACCGTTGCTGCACCGGTCTCCCGAAACACGTGTTCATTGACCTGAAGGATAGTGAGACGCCATTTCACTGCCCTAGTTGTACTGCAAGCAATCATGGTAAAGCCATCAATGAACTACGTGAGACTGTCCAAGCCCTGGCAGCGCAAGTGGAAGAACTCAGAGCAGCTCACTCTAGAGAGGCATCCTCACCTACCTGCCACTGCACCCACACTGACTCTGAACCTAGCTGGGTGGAGGTAGTCAAGAGAAAACACAGCCACAGATCTGGTGAGGATGGTGAGAGAAGCAATAAACTCAGGGGAGGCAGTAATAGAAAGGGAGGCAGTAATAGAAATGGCAAGCAGAACAGTGAGAGCAACAAAGGGGGGCAGCAGCCTGAGTTTCAAAAGCGCAATGTCCCTACTCAAGGGAGTAATGGTGGTCGGCAGCAGGACCTGCACGGCCCTTACCAACTAAAGCCTATTCCCGGGAAACGCAAGGTCTGGGGCACCCTAAAGCTCTGCTCATCGACCGCTGTCAAGGGTGTTATCACCCATTTAACAAGTGTTGGACATGCCGATATACGGGTCAAGAGAAAGTACAAACTGGGTAATGGCAAAAAGGTTGCAAAGTGGTGGCACGTTGTTAGTGGAGATGAGGGTACCATGACAAAACTGGAGCAGGAATGGGGCATGATCCAGATGCAGACCTCCTGGAGCATCGAGTCCTGTATGTCATATGTTGATGACACCCAAGTTACCCCTACTCCTGATGTTCATTCCAGTGATAATTCCAGAAACAATGATGGTATCAACAGTGGCAATAATAAAGGCAGCAGTGTGGCACCAGAGCTCAGCCACCCAAACAACGACAACAATGAAAGCATAGCAATCACCAGTGTGAACAATGAAAGTCATGAGACCATCACACCCCAGCTGCTCAGCCTCCAACACCAGTCACCTCAATCATCTGATCAGGTTTTTTTAGAGAACCCGTAAACCTGCTTAACCATACCGTGGAGGGCGAAAGCTATCAACATACAACGCACAACATACGTTTCTGTGGCAACAAACCTACAGAATTAAAGATTGTTTATTTGAATGCTCGTAGCATACTTCCCAAATTTGACGAATTAGTTCTGATGGTACAAGCAAGACAACCTGATATCGTTAGTATAGTGGAAAGCTGGCTAGACCAGGATGTCGATGACTCCGAAATCAATATTTCTGGCTATCAAATATTTCGTGCTGACAGAAGCCGCCATGGTGGTGGAGTACTTGTTTATATCAAGAGCCATCTAACAGGTCACGCTATCCAAAATCATTATCGAGACCTTGAACTACTGTGGCTGAACATTTGCTCTGGTAACTATAGGTTAACACTGGGCACTTTCTATCGCCCCCCCCCAGCTCTACACAAGAAATTTTTGATCACCTAAGTGACTCTCTCCAGCAACTAGACCCCACCCGCTTTAACAACCTTGTCTTGTTGGGGGATTTCAATGTGGACTTCCTCTCGTCCCACAGCCCCAATTATCAGCACCTGACTGATATTATGTCTTCCTTTTCCCTTACCCAGAGTGTTACTGAACCAACTCGAGTTACCAACACCAGTTCAACCCTAATTGATCTAGTACTAGTGTCAGATCCCTCTATGATTAGGTCCTGTACAACTCTACCACCACTTAATACATCTGATCATTCTGTGATAGCCGTATCTCTAGTATCCAAATCTTGCCCTCCAGCTCCCAAGTATCATGCAAGACCAGTATGGCATTATCGTAATGCTGACTTTGCAGCTGCCAATGAACTCCTCACTGATGTACCATGGGATGAGCTCTTAGATCATGAAGATATTGAAACCTCTTGGAATAACTGGAAGACCGCATTCCTGGAGATCATGTCACTTTGTATCCCTTCTGTGAAACTCAAGGCCCGCAAAAAATTGCCATGGCTGACCAAACCCCTTCTTGTTGAAATGAAAAAAAAGGGACGCTCTGTACCGTAGAGCTAGGAGAACTGGTCAGTGCTCAGTATGGGATCTATACAAGAAACAGAGAAACAAGACAATCTCTTTGCTGCGAACTGCAAAATCAACCCATTTTTCTGACCTAAAAGGTGCAAACTCAAAAAAGTTCTGGTCTACTGTACGATCCCTAAATAAGTCAGTCTCCTCAATTCCAACTCTTGTGCACGGCCCTGTCACTGCAACTACTGATAAGGAGAAAGCTGAACTCCTGAACTCTTTCTTCTCTCAGTGTTTCAACAGGTCAGTCCTGCCCCTGCAACCAAACGGTACCAACAGTGCATTACATTCTGATGAATCAATATTGTGCACACCAGAGATCGTCAATGACATATTACTAGAAATTGATATATCCAAGGCTACTGGCCCAGACGGTATTTCTGGAAGAATGTTAAAGGGTACTGCCCAGTCAATTGCTATCCCACTCTGCAAGCTCTTTAATATGTCAATCTCAACAGGCTCTATCCCACAAGAATGGAGAACCTCAAATATAGTCCCTGTACACAAGAATGCAAGTAAAGGCCTAGCATGTAACTACCGGCCCATATCACTGCTCTGCATTGTTAGCAAACTGCTTGAAAGGCATATGTACTCCAAAATGGAAGAACACTTAAACTCCAACAACGTTTTAAGTGAAGCACAATGGGGGTTTAGACCTTTACACTCAGCAGGATCAGCTTTAATTGGACCAACTCATCATTGGCTAAAAACACTTGAATCAGGATCTTCCGTTTGCTCAGTCTTCTTCGATATAAAGAAGGCTTTTGACACAGTACCACACTCAACTCTGCTAGAAAAGATTGAGGAAATTGATTTTCATCCAACGATCGGCAAATGGCTACGGAGCTATCTTACTTGTCGGCAACAGAGAACAGTAATCAGTGGCTGTGTTTCATCCACTGGTGCAGTGCTATCCGGAGTTCCTCAGGGGTCGATCCTTGGTCCCCTTCTGTTTCTGCTATATATCAATGACATCTCAGAGGTTCCATTAAATTCCACTATAGTGCTATATGCAGATGATATGCTACTCTACCGCACTGTCGACACCCCTGAACACATGGATATGCTGCAAGCAGATGTTGATCGTGTATCTGACTGGATTTCTAGTCACCACCTCACTCTAAATGTGGCAAAGACAAAATTTATGCGACTAACCCGACAGCGTGCTCTATCACAATTGACTCCCCCAACAATACATGGCGTACCACTAGAACAAGTATCAGAATATACATTAAACAATGCGGAAACTGAAAACCCACCTGCCATATTATTAAACGGGGACCCAGTAGAAAAGGTGTCTGAATTCAAGTATCTCGGTGTCATCATCAGTGATGACCTTTGTTGGTCTAAGCAGGTGGCTGCAGTAGTGACAAGATCACGTAAAATTCTTGGAGTCATATTCCGTAAATTTTACCCGTGGTGTGACACGAGTACTCTGTTAAAACTATATACAGCCTATGTCAAACCTCATCTCCAATATTGCTCCTTTGTGTGGGACCCTCCACTACTAAAGGATCAACAGGCTTTGGAAAAAGTTCAGAAGTTTGCGTTAAGGATGTGCTACAAGCGCTGGAGTGCGACATATCCAGAACTGCTTGGAATAAGCAAACTCCCAACTCTGAGTGTTGAACGCTTATATAGCAAGTTATGCCATCTTTACAAAATAAAGAACCATCTTACCGCCTTCCCCAACATCCTCGAAGATATGCCAGCTCCCCCCATGCATTTACGAAACCGCCACAATCAATCTTTGTTTGTACCATACGCCAGAACTAACTACTTTCTACATTCATTTATACCCAGTGCATGTCGGACTTGGAATTCACTCCCTTCATTCATAGTTCAGTCTGCAACACTACAGTCTTTTAAAAGGCATATACAGCAGTTTTTATACTCCACACCCACTTAGCTAACATTTGCACTGTTACTGCAGTTACCTATTTTTCCTTACTGTTTTTATATAGCTAGCTATGGAATGTAACCTCCAACGTATTAGCTTAATAGCTATTTGGTTTCTTCCTGTACCATGTACGAACTTCATAAACAAAAAAAAAAAAAAAAAAAAAAAACCGTACCGTGAGCGATCGAATTTCCTGTCCGCGATGATATTTCCTAGGAAATATGCACGCCCGGCGTTAACATTTCCTAGGAAATTTTAACGCCGCGATCATATTTCCGAGCGATCGGATTTACTGTAACACCGGCGAAGGTCAAGGGAACGCCCAGGTATCTGAAAACGAACTCTGAGAACGTCGAAGTGGGGAAGAGAGTCGCAGAATACAACGCACCGACGAAGTGGTCTGTGGTAGTTGTGTTCAGCGCGCACGGGAGTCTTCAAGAATCAAGTGCAGTACACCACGTCCATTGGCGTTTTACCGCGAAAGTTTTTTAACGACGTCGAAGAACAATTCGCAGAATGAGGCGACTGATATTGTGACGTCATCGGCATGAAGCGCGGTAACGTGAATACTGAAGTGGATTCCGAGTGCGAAAGCTCCAAGTTTTCCAGTGCACATCGAGCCACGGTTCTGTCGCCATGATTAGTCTGCGGAATCCAACAATGACTACTCTTCTGGTAGCAATGGCGCTAATAGCAACGCTGCCACTTGGGGTCAACGGTGGGTCGTACAGACGTCCAGTTATGGCGACAGGGACCGTGACAGTTCAGCCTAATCAGACGGTGTTTGGCCTTTCGGGCGACTGTTACGACGTTCCCCTTTTCGACTTCTGTACGAATGAGAGGATCGGAATTGCGCGTGACTGCCTCCACAGTTCTGTTGCTGTTCCAGACTGCGCAGGAGGCATGAACTTGACATCGACATGCAGTTTTATGATTGGGGACAACACCCTCACTGTCCGTTCGTAAGTTTGAGCTCACTCTACAGTAGCGCTAGCTATAAGGTTATTACTTACTAGACCATTCGCTAAACATAACTAGCCAGTATACTCAGGCTTGTTTCCCTAACACTAATCCTTTTGGAAAGAATTAAGTTTCTATTACTGCACTAAGTCGGTACGTCGTAAATGTTATTAGGCTATATGCTCCTGAGATATGCCTGCATTTTCAGAACATGATTATGATTAAGAATGAAAGACTATTACTACATTCTATTTTAATATTCAGGTATGCTTCAGTTGTGCCAGTAGCTACAACAGCTCCCACGGCCTACACACACGTCACAGGCGTTTTTCCTTCAACGACAGCGGTGGATGGTCTCGGCATTTTGGAAGCTACTGGTATTTTTGATGGAGCAGCAGGAACAGTACGTCTGAGTGGAGCAGTCAACCTCAGCAATGCACCAAATCAGATATCGTTCAGTTGCATCTATCTCATTGATGTTGAAACGTCAAGTGATATTGACTACGAATACACCTTCCAGCGTGCAGGCTCGAAGGCACTGACACAGCAAATGTTTCTCACACTGCTGATGACATTGGTGGGCATGCTGATCACCAAGACTGCATAATATTATACAGGCATGGTCTTCTTATTGTGAGATTGCCTCCTCAAGACTATAGCTATAGCTAGCTTCTTTTTTACCCCTTCGCTATCGTTTTTTTTTAATGCCGTGGTAGATTTTTTACATGCAGTTGAGTATGTTGCTGTATACTAGTTGATTATGCAGTAGAAATTTTACAGTTGAGTACAGTGATTACGCAGTGGAAGTCAAGGTTGCTGCTCTACATAAATTATTGTAGGCTGTATAAGCAGTGAATCTTCTGGGTGGTCTGCCTTATCAGGTACACCTGTTAGCGTATTGGTAGAATTCAATAACAATGGGATAAATGGGCCATGAATCCACTCGAATGTGAATGCCCTTCAGAGTAGATTTGAGGTTGCAATGATTTTTTTTTGCAATGAATTCTTTGCCAATCACACAACACTTTGGAACAGCACCACTACAGTGGTTGTCATGGTAACTTGCATTGGAAGGTTTCCATGGACATGCACGGATCCACAATAAGGTTGGCGTAATAATTGCCACATGTATGTTAATTGTGCCGATGAGTGAGCAAACGTATGGGCATTTCAGGTAAAGCAATTAATGGCAGCTTTTTACTACATTCATAATTCATATTGAGCCTCTGAACAATTAGTAAAATCATCACGGCAGTGTATAGGTTTTGTATGCCTTTCTGAGTGCTGTGAGATTTTCCTATAAGCCCAAAAATCTCTGGAGGTAATGTTAGTCAGTTGCAGGTGAGGAACTCTTGCTACAGTGAAACCTGCCTTAGCGGCCACCTGAATAAGGCGGTCACCTTGGGAAAGTCCCGAAATTCGAGCCCATAGTCTCCATACTTTGCTGTTCTTCTATAGTGGTCACCTGCGTAATGCGTAATGCGGTCACGTTGCTCCACCCAAGCGTGCAATAGCACGCTATAATGCACTGAATAACGGCCACCAAGTGCGTGCGTGCGTTATGTACGTGCACATGTGTGTTTAACATTATATAGAAAGTGCCAAAATGAACATACAAAAATGAAACAACCAAGTATTAATACTTAAAAGTCCTTAGTTGTCTTCTTCATATGGAACTTACTTGAATCAAAGTTGTTCGGTGCCGCAAGAACCTTTGTAATGAGGTCAATCACACTAAAACTTCACATGACCGCTTTCTGTAACGCAGCCGCCTGTCTAATAAGGCCAAATATTTTTGGCCCCCAGGTGACCGTATTAGACGGGTTCCACTGTATAGGGGAGTTGGCTGTTGGAATGTCATAGGTGATTATGTTTCCAGTAACATGATATCCTGTTGGCATTTTCAGGAGAAGCAAGGCAGCTGTACTGGAACCTTCATCCATAGTGAGCCTCTAAACACTTATTATGCGGATGAGTCAGTAAAAATCATCATGGTAAGAATCTTTGCATGCAGCTATGCATGCTTTTTCTGAGTGCTGTGAGATTTTTGTCCTATAAGCCCAAAAATTACTGGAGGTACGTTAGTCAGTTGCAAATGTGTTTTAAACAAACAGAACCACTTCTTACTACAGGGGAGTTGGTTGTGGCCTGGGAATGTCAAGGATGAAGTATTTAAAAATCACTGGAAGTATGTTAGTCATTAATTTTGCCGGTGAGTGAACAAATGCATTTCCTGCTCTAAGGGAGCTGGCTATGGGAATGTCAAGAATTAGTAATTAAAATCACTGGAGGTATGCTAGTCAGTTGCAGTTGAGTGAACAAACGAACAGAACGCTATAGGGACTGGTCCAGTGATCGCCAGCTCACAGACAGACATCCTGATCAATTACGACGATGTGGGAAGACTATCAGGCTTGCCCCAATAATGATATGACCATAGGACAGTGTACATCCTTTTAGCTTCAATGAGCGTGGGAACCGGCGTATTGGCTGCTAGGCCGGTAGTCAAGAACTGATCATGATATGTGTACAGAATTGGCCCAAACCCTGACTCGATTATTGTAAAGCTCAGACCCCATTCTGCTAGAAGAACGTGCCACCTTGACTTTCCACCAAAACTTGGTTCCAATTAAAAGTGGGATGGGACTGACGCTGGTTAATCCTTGTTTCTTAGTTTTTTGAGAGGTGGATTAATTGTGAATATGATTTTTCGGACAAACATTTTTGCCTCTACTAGAACACATGATTATACATGATACTAGTATTATCGGATTGCAGCATTTTTTCTCTATACTGCTCTACTTGAGTGTTAGATTGAGCATAAGATTCTGTCTGAAGGCACTGAAATCTTCAGTGCATTACTATAGCTCTAGCTACAGCCTTAAGCTTGCACTCTATAGCCGGACTAATTGTTTAGCTTTCACTAAAGGATCATTTGGCTGCCAACCATTCTTCCTACCCCAGTATCCCCTCTCCCCCAGTCTGGAAATGCATGCATGAAACACACAAGGGTCCGGACTAGCACTGGAGTTGTATACATTCACCACCTCGTCAGCATACATTTTGAACATCCATCAGAAAGACTTGGACCACCATCTTGGTATAGCTATAATCATGGATGCTGATTTGGAATATGCTTGGACTGGCTGGCTAGCTGATGTCCCATGCAGTGTTCCCTCCAGCGGTTGTCACATCCACCATGACTTGTGTTTGAAGTCCAGTTTGTCCCCACTCTGTATCAGGAGCACGTGATCAGGAGTGTATATTGCTATGTAGGTAAAGTGTAGCCCACTGCACTGGATACCTTGTTTATTAGCCTCGTTCCATCTGTAAAAACTGGAGGTTCATGTAGCTAGAAGGCCTGGGAATATTAATGAGGCTGCTGTTGGTAGTATGGGTTTTGGTCTGCACAAGTGTTCAAGAACAGCTTCAATTGTTAAAAGTACCATTTATTCACCAGTGATTGCCTCCATGTCAAGATGACAGCTGGCTTTGTTCCCAGGCCGTTCCCACCTCCAGTCTTTGATCGCTTGTAGTATGCAAATAACAGCGTTCTACTTACTACATTATTGGTTCTACTTAGCCTCGTTCTTAGGCCGTTCCCACCTCCAGCCTCCTTATTTGATTGTTATCATACAAGTATACAAGTCTAATAAAAATGTGTACTGTTAACTTGCAGCTGTGAGCTTTGTTCAGTTATATATTCAGAGATTTGCCAGCAGTTACAAAGTTGAAGCCAATGCGGTTTGGCAGCCGGTCTGCCAGTGCCGGAAATTCATCCCTTGCCCATGTACTAGATACTATTGTCACATTGCAGAAGCCAGCCCGTTTCAGCAAAACAGATATGGTTTCCTTTGAAAGCAGTATGCTAGAGAAGTTTTGAGACCCCACAGGGTATGAGCTCAGGGTTGCTGATTCCTTCGCCTCACCTACGAAAAGCACAACCTTACCTCCAGGCTTCAGGAGAGCACACAGCTTGACCAATCCAGCCAGGTAATCTTCCTTCGTTGCACAAGCAGCTGGCAGGCAAAGAATATCTGTTACAATATCGTACTGATTCACATACTGTGTGGGGATTGGTGGATCACTGTGAACATCACATGGCACAACAGCTTTGATCACTTTGCGCACTAGCTCTGCTCGTATTGGCACTTCTTCCTCACTCTTCCCCTCGAGATCAACCACGACATGCTTGAAGAAAGGTGTCCAATCGTGAGCCTTTGGATCATTATTCAGCCACTGCAACAGTGCCTTGCGATTGGCCTCAGTATACTCGGAGAGAACAATCTCAGAGGCATAGGGTGCAGCACTGATGGCATTGGCAATGACAGGTCCAGTGCCAATGTCGAGTATCTTGAGCTTTGTTTCAGTTAACTCGTAAGACTGGTAGAACTCGTGCAACTGTTTGAATTTAAAGAATTGAATTGGATGGGAATTATCAGTGTAATGCATCTGCAGATAGACCTGAGGGTCAAACTTGTCATGATAGTCTTCTCCAAAGAAAGAGTTTGCAGTGAACCTATACAATGAGAGCAAATTAGGAGTTTGAAGAGCATTCTTAGGTCCACAAACCATTCCATAGATCTGGATCATGCACATTCTTCATGACATATGTGACTCTCTCAGCAGCCATGCATTCACCGCATTTTGTTGAAACTGAGATTATCACACCATCGGAGAGCACGTTTAACAATGCTTGGACTTACGCAAGTTATGCATGGGTGCATGCTTGAACATTAACAATACAACGCAAGTTTATTTCGATCGTACGTGGTACTTAAATCATGCAACTTGCCTGTCGCCATGCCGTGCCAACTGACAATAGCATGCATGTGTACAATAATATCCCGTTACAAGCCAGAAGTCCCTACGTATTTGGTTGTTACGTGTGTTAAAAGCGTATATTACCGGAAGTGGGCAACGTTGCACGGTGTTGCTGAGGACCTGCACATTCTACTGATATCCGAATTGCAGCACTAGTCTAGAGTGTACCTGTGAGTGTCTACGCCAAAAATACGATGAAATTTCATTCCCCATGCAATATAGGCCCAGAGGCCCTGGTCAACATTCGGTGGTATATATTCCCTAGTGCTCGAATCAGCCACGGTGACAAAAAGGCAGAGGGATCATGAGGCTTCCCGAAAATGTAAAAGTCTTGGGGGAAAGTTCCTAAGCAGGGAACGTCATCCGATAATGCATCCATTTGTCTGATCATACCTTCGTCCGAAATTGAGCTTTGGCTGGCTGTAGTTCCAGAACCAACCAACAGAGAACCATCAAACTTTCAACTCAAAGTGAGATGGGTCCTTTAATTTAAGGTCCCACCCACATCTGGTAAATATACGCATTAGGTTGCTGAGTAATACAGTTCTTTGTTGTAGAAGAAATTCTTGTCAGTGATATTGGAATACATGATTTTGTCTCAATTTAACAACGGAATAGAAAGTTCCACAGAATAGAGTTCCACGATAGGCAATTTCCATTGCCTATCGTCTTGCAGAAAAGGTGTTTTCTTAATTTGAGGTAGTCTTCTCTGGGCCTACATGTAGCTTGGTAATCAAGAACTGACCGGCCGGGCGGAGAAGGCTAGACTAGCTCGCGTTGGCTTGACCGTACCGTCTCGGAGAAATTATGTAGGGCCCTGCGTAGTCTCGGAACCCGATCGCGAAGGGTCTGGTTCCGAGACTAGTAGGGCCGCGGTTTGTTCCAGTTTTCGAATTTCCTTTAATACCAGAGAGAGGAATCGTGTTCTCTCCAAATCTATCTATCTATCTATCTATCTATATGCTACAAGGATTTCACACGCTTACCGACGGTATGTGTGTAACCAACTTGGGCACTTTCCCCATGCAGCCGTTTGCAGCCAGCATGGAGCAGCAGCACGCTTGACGGTCAACCGAAATAGCGGCAAGCAAACTGGCATGAACATTCTGTACATAGGCTAACTGGGTACAATCGGACTGCCGAGCGTTACTAAGGATCTCACCACCTAGGCGAGTCACATGCCCAGACGTCCACGTGACCGTGGGTGGACGGGCACATGACTCACGCCCACCGCGGCTAGGCTAGCTGCGCGTGTGGGGGCGCGGGGCGGGCGCATGATTAAGATGGCGTTGTGAGGCGATGTTGAGCTCTTCTCGATTCTGTGAAATAGTCTCTCATGGTTCCCACACGTTCTTGTTGATGTCTGTGTCTACATGTACGAATGTCCTACGTTGTCAGCTGTTTCTTACCGTCTCGTATGACGAAGAGGATACTTCCTCGGATTTCTGAACATTGTTGACAAGGGCTGTCTGTGTCTGGGCTAAACTCTGAAGACTGATGCGGAGGAGGTGAGGTGGTTACTCCATGTATTACACCAACACAGTTTGGCTGGGTCTCATATGGATTCCGGGGTCCTCGATCAGTGCTTCTGGGGCTACTGGGAGTCAATTTCGCACTGTTATCCCTTAGTATGCCTGAAATGACCCCTGAATATAAGTCAAGACTTCTGATGAGGGCAACTAGCAAAACCCTGATGATTGGTGCAGAGGAGGTGAGGTGGTTACGTCTGTTATTACACCAACACAGTTCGGCTGGGTCTGTCATGTATGGATCCCGGGACCTCGATCGATACTCAGGGGCCTGTGACAGTCAATTCCGCACTGTTATCTTACGGCATGCTAGGCGATGATGCCTGAACTGGACTATATGTTGAAATTATGTGTGTTTATGTGTGTTTCATTTATGTGTGTTTCTGTACTGACTTATCCCTAATCGGGCAATGTCATGAACTTTTGAACTTTTTGAACTTTGAACGCATGTAGACGGGCTGGACACGAGATTAAATATACATGCACACTAGCCTCGTTCTCCCAGGCCTACCCCGTTTTTTCTGTTCTTCAGTTTCCGTTGACAATAATAATACACGGATGCGGAAGGGCGGCGAAAAACGCGGAAGGCCTTGTACATTCACTACGGGCCCCACCCCCCCTAGCCCTACATATACATGTACACATACGTATACGTCCACCCTTGCGTCCACCTGACGTCACTCGCGTGATGAATGATACCAGGCCTTCCGCGTTTTTCGCCGCCCTTCCGCATCTGTGTATTACCGTATGGAAAATTTGGCGGGGAATTTAATTTGGCGGTTTGACGAACACACCGCCAAATTAAATTCCGCCAATATTTACGACGTGCGTGTGGGCGGGGTCTCGTAGCGACGTTCGAAGTCTCGCGCAAGCACTCGTAATACTACAGTACCTCTGTCTCTGATCTGCCAGAAATAGCGAGCAAGCAACTGATCGGCGAGAAATAGCGAGCAAGCAGCTGATCGGCCAGAAATAGCGAGCAAGCAGCTGATCGGCCAGAAATAGCGAGCAAGTAGCTGATCGGCCAGAAATAGCGAGCGAGCAGCTGACATCTTCCTGACGGTAGCCGACGATGGTGCGCCTTCGCATCACTGCTACTGCGTAACACTCACACGGCAGTTCCTCTCCCAGAGATTTTGTAGACGTGGTACCTCGAACACAGCTCTCCACCGCAAACTCGGACTCCATCACAGCCTAACGACATAGTCTCGCGGGCCAGACGTTCGCGCCGCCCTCCCCTCCGCGCGCCGCGAACGTCTGGCCCGCGAGACAACTAACGACACAAGATCTCAAACCACAGAGCGCTCCGTGGCCACGCGGCCGCGCCTGTCCTTCTCGTTTTTTTTAATGCTGTGGTAGATTTTTTACATGCAGTTGAGTATGTAGCTATACTAGTTGATTATGCAGACTAGTAGAAATTTTACAGTTGAGTATAGTGATTACGCAGTGGAAGTCAAGGTTGCTGCTCTACATAAATTATTGTAGGCTGTATAAGCAGTGAATCTTCTGGGTGGTCTGGGTTATGTAGGCTTATCAGGTACACCTGTTAGCTGTGGATGTATTGGTAAAATTCATATGGAACTATAACAATAAATGGGCCATGAATCCACTCGAACGTGAACGCCCTTCAGAGTAGATTCGAGGTTGCAATGATTTTTTTGCAATGAGTTCTTTGCCAATCACACAACACTTTGGAACAGCACCACTACAGTGGTTGTCATGGTAACTTGCATCGGAAGGTTTCCATGGACTTGCACGGATCCACAATAAGGTGGGCACAATAATTGCCACATGTATGTTAATTGTTGCCGATGAGTGAGCAAACGAATGGGCATTTCAGGTAAAGCAATGGCAGCTTTACTACTTTCATAATTCATATTGAGCCTCTGAACAATTAGTAAAATCATCACGGCAGTGTATAGTGTTTTGTATGCCTTTTCTGAGTGCTGTGAGATTTTCATATAAGCCCAAAAATCTTTGGAGGTATGTTAGTCAGTTGCAGGTGAGGAACTCTTGCTATAGGGGAGTTGGCTGTTGGAATGTCATGGGTGATTATGTTTCCAGTAACATGTATTACTCCTGTTGGCATTTTCAGGAGAAGCAAGGCAGCTGTACTGGAACTTTCATCCATAGTGAGCCCTCTAAGCACTTATTATGCGGATGAGTCAGTAAAAATCATCATGGTAGTGTATAGTCAGAATCTTTGCAGCTATGCATGCTTTTTCTGAGTGCTGTGAGATTTTACTGTTTTGTCCTATAAGCCCAAAAATCACTGGAGGTATGTTAGTCAGTTGCAAATGTATTTAAACAAACAGAACCACTTCTTACTACAGGGAAGTTGGTTGTGGCCTGGGAACGTCAAGGATGATTATGTTTAGTAATTAAAAATCACTGGAAGTATGTTAGTCATTTGCCAGTGAGTGAACAAAATAATGCATTTCCTGCTCTTTGTATATATATTAAGGGAGCTGGCTATGGGAACGTCAAGGATTAGTAATTAAAATGAATCACTGGAGGTATGCTAGCCAGTTGCAGTTGAGTGAACAAACGAACAGAACGCTATAGGGACTGGTCCAGTGATCGCCAGCTCACAGACAGACACCCTGAGATCAATTACGACGATGTGGGAAGACTATCAGACTTGCCCCAATAATGATATGACCATAGGACAGTGTACATCCTTTTAGCTTCAATGAGCGTGGGAACCGGCGTATTGGCTGCAGGCCGGGAGTCAAGAACTGATCATGATATGTGTACAGAGTTGGCTGACTCGATTATCAGACCCCATTCTGCTAGAAGAACGTGCCACCTTGACTTTCCACCAAAACTTGGTTCCAATTAAAAGTGGGATGGGACTGACGCTGGTTAATCATTGTTTCTTAGTTTTTTGAGAGGTGGATTAATTGTGAATATGATTTTTCGGACAAACATTTTTGCCTCTACTAGAACACATGATTATACATGATATTAGTATTATCGGATTGCAGCATTGTTTCTCTGTACTGCTCTACTTGAGTGTTAGATTGAGCATAAGATTCTGTCTGAAGGCTCTGAAATCTTCAGTGCATTACTATAGCTATAGCTACAGCCTTAAGCTTGCACTCTATAGCCGGACTAATACTAAAGGATCATTTGGCTGCCAACCATTCTTCCTACCCCAGTATCCCCTCTCCCCCAGTCTGGAAATGCATGCATGAAACACAGAAGGGTCCGGACTAGCACTGGAGTTGTATGTATACATTCACCACCTCGTCAGCATACATTTTGAACATCCATCAGAAAGACTTGGACCACCATCTTGGTATAGCTATAATCATGGATGCTGATTTGGAATATGCTTGGACTGGCTGGCTAGCTGATGTCCCATGCAGTGTTCCCTCCAGCGGTTGTCACATCCACCATGACTTGTGTTTGAAGTCCAGTTTGTCCCCACTCTGTATCAGGAGTGTATATTGCTATGTAGGTAAAGTGTAGCCCACTGCACTGGATACCTTGTTTATTAGCCTCGTTCCATCTGTAAAAACTGGAGGTTCATGTAGCTAGAAGGCCTGGGAATATTAATGAGGCTGCTGTTGGTAGTATGGGTTTTGGTCTGCACAAGTGTTCAAGAACAGCTTCAATTGTTAAAAGTACCATTTATTCACCAGTGATTGCCTCCATGTCAAGATGACAGCTGGCTTTGTTCCCAGGCCGTTCCCACCTCCAGTCTTTGATCGCTTGTAGTATGCAAATAACAGCGTTCTACTTACTACATTATTGGTTCTACTTAGCCTCGTTCTTAGGCCGTTCCCACCTCCAGCCTCCTTATTTGATTGTTATCATACAAGTATACAAGTCTAATAAAAATGTGTACTGTTAACTTGCAGCTGTGAGCTTTGTTCAGTTATATATTCAGAGATTTGCCAGCAGTTACAAAGTTGAAGCCAATGCGGTTTGGCAGCCGGTCTGCCAGTGCCGGAAATTCATCCCTTGCCCATGTACTAGATACTATTGTCACATTGCAGAAGCCAGCCCGTTTCAGCAAAACAGATATGGTTTCCTTTGAAAGCAGTATGCTAGAGAAGTTTTGAGACCCCACAGGGTATGAGCTCAGGGTTGCTGATTCCTTCGCCTCACCTACGAAAAGCACAACCTTACCTCCAGGCTTCAGGAGAGCACACAGCTTGACCAATCCAGCCAGGTAATCTTCCTTCGTTGCACAAGCAGCTGGCAGGCAAAGAATATCTGTTACAATATCGTACTGATTCACATACTGTGTGGGGATTGGTGGATCACTGTGAACATCACATGGCACAACAGCTTTGATCACTTTGCGCACTAGCTCTGCTCGTATTGGCACTTCTTCCTCACTCTTCCCCTCGAGATCAACCACGACATGCTTGAAGAAAGGTGTCCAATCGTGAGCCTTTGGATCATTATTCAGCCACTGCAACAGTGCCTTGCGATTGGCCTCAGTATACTCGGAGAGAACAATCTCAGAGGCATAGGGTGCAGCACTGATGGCATTGGCAATGACAGGTCCAGTGCCAATGTCGAGTATCTTGAGCTTTGTTTCAGTTAACTTGTAAGACTGGTAGAACTCGTGCAACTGTTTCAATTTAAAGAGTTGAAGTGGATCGGGATTATCATGCATCTGCAGATAGACCTGAGGGTCAAACTTGTCATGATAGTCTTCTCCAAACAAAGAGTTTGTAGTGAACCTATACAATGAGAGCAAATTAGGAGTTTGAAGAGCATTCTTAGGTCCACAAACCATATAGATCTGGATCATGCACATTCTTCATGACATATGTGACTCTCTCAGCAGCCATGCATTCACCGCATTTTGTTGAAACTGAGATTATCACACCATCGGAGAGCACGTTTGCAATGCTTGGACTTATGCAAGTTATGCATGGGTGCATGCTTGAACATTAACAATACAATGCAAGTTTATTTCGATCGTACGTGGTACTTAAATCATGCAACTTGCCTGTCGCCATGCCGTGCCAACTGACAATAGCATGCATGTGTACAACTAGTGGAATGTGTGACATTGTGGGGCGAGCGTGAGCGAGTGCATTTGCGAAATTAGCTATGTGGAACAGTTGTAGCTACAAGACTGTCATCAAAATTAAATTTGACTACATGACTGAACAGCTCAGGTCACAGAACCGACTATCAGACCAAAAGTACACTGTCGCATATGCACAACACAGAGTGAGGCTAGCTGAAGCAGTCTAGCGGCGATATGGATATGGCAGGTATTAAACACAAAACCTATAGCTAGCTATGCATGCTGCACACTGGTCCAGGCCAGCACGTACACGTAGCTACAGCTCTGAGGTCAATGAATAGGTAGGTCCACCAGCGTTGTTCGTCTTTGCTGTCGCCACTGGGGAGGTACAGAGGTCACGATTGATCTGTGCCTTTGTTGTCGCCATAGTCTCGGTGCCAGCAGACTCTTGCGCACGGCGATTTACGGTACGACGTCCAGAAATGAATGCAATGTTTCGTACGTTATATTTGCACGCGCCGGATTTACGGTATGGGAGACAGATCGACATACATATACAAAGTACAGCGCCAAATAGCGCCGCGCGCGAGACTACGACTAGTGTGGGGCTCGCTCACGCTCGCCCAATAATATCCCGTTACAAGCCAGAAGTCCCTACGTATTTGGTTGTTACGTGCGTATATTACCGGAAGTGGGCAACGTTGCACGGTGTTGCTGAGGACCTGCACATTCTACTGATATCCGAATTGCAGCACTAGTCTAGAGTGTATCTGTGAGTGTCTATGCCAAAAATACGATGACATTTCATTCCCCATGCAATATAGGCCCGGAGGCCCTGGTCAACATTCGGTGATATTCCCTAGTGCTCGAATCAGCCATGGTGACAAAAAGGCAGAGGGATCATGAGGCTTCCGGAAAATGTAAAAGTCTTGGGGGAAAGTTCCTAAGCAGGGAACGTCATCCGATAATGCATCCATTTGTCTGATCATACCTTCATCCGAAATTGAGCTTTGGCTGGCTGTAGTTCCAGAACCAAGCAACAGAGGTTTAAACTTTCAACTCAAAGTGAGATGGGTCCTTTAAGGTCCCACCCACATCTGGTAAATATACACATTAGGTTGCTGAGTAATACAGTTCTTTGTTGTAGAAGAAATTCTTGTCAGTGATATTGGAATACATGATTTTGTCTCAATTTAACAACGGAATAGAAAGTTCCACAGAATAGAGTTCCACGATAGGCAATTTCCATTGCCTATCGTCTTGCAGAAAAGGTGTTTTCTTAATTTGAGGTAGTCTTCTCTGGGCCTACATGTAGCTTGGTAATCAAGAACTGACCGGCCGGGCGGAGAAGGCTAGACTAGCTCGCGTTGGCTTGACCGTACCGTCTCGGAGAAATTATGTAGGGCCCTGCGTAGTCTCGGAACCCGATCGCGAAGGGTCTGGTTCCGAGACTAGTTGGGCCGCGGTTTACCAGAGAGAGGAATCGTGTTCTCTCCAAATCTATCTATCTATCTATCTATCTATATGCTACAAGGATTTTACACGCTTACCGACGGTATGTGTGTAACCAACTTGGGCACTTTCCCCATGCAGCCGTTTGCAGCCAGCATGGAGCAGCAGCACGCTTGACGGTCAACCGAAATAGCGGCAAGCAAACTGGCATGAACATTCTGTACATAGGCTAACTGGGTACAATCGGACTGCCGTACTAAGGATCTCACCACCTAGGCGAGTCACATGCATGCCCAGACGTCCACGTGACCGTGGGTGGACGGCAACAGTACCTGCTGGTACCGCAGCTCTTATCTAAGATTGATCTGATTGGTCGAATTAGTTACGTAACGTAAAATAGTTTGCCCAACGGTCCTACAATAGGCAACACCAGTATTGCAATAGGCATGGCAACACCGGCACATGACTCACGCCCACCTGCACCGCGGGTGCGCGTGCGGGGGCGCGGGGCGGGCGCATGTAGACGGGGCCCGGGGCTGGACACGAGACTAAATATACATGCACACTAGCCTCGTTCCCAGGCCTACCCCGTTTTTTCTGTTCTTCAGTTTCCGTTGACAGTAATACACGGATGCGGAAGGGCGGCGAAAAACGCGGAAGGTCTGGCTGGTATCATTCACTACGGGCCCCGCCCCCACATGTACATACGTACGTCCACCACGTGGCCACCCTTGCGTCCACCTGACGTCACTCACGTGATGAATGATACCAGGGCCTAGGGACGGAGTGGTTTTCAAAGCTTCAATTCTATTGGCTAATATAACAATATAAACCACACCCTAACCTGCCATAATAATACCCTAAGTATGCACTGTATGACGTAAGTGACCTAAGTGAACCAATCAGAAGCGAGCTTAGAAAACTACTCCGGTACTGTAGATACCAGGCCTTCCGCGTTTTTCGCCGCCCTTCCGCATTCGTACAGTGCATTTTGAGCTCTAAAGTACTGTATTATGTACATAACTTTTGAAAGAAAGTGATATAATTATATGGCAGTACAGAAACTATATGGCAGTACAGAAACCATACAAGTGCTCAGCCAGTTTTAGGGGTTTTGATGGAATTTTGACACAAAAATCTCCATATCTTCAGACCAAAAAGGAACTTGGGGTTGAAATTTGCAATGTAGCTTCATCAGGGCATTGCCTATACTCTATTCAAATTTGGAATCTTAACTAGTAACCATCAGTGAGTTTGTAACTAAACACTTTTACACCTTTAAAACAGGCGTTTTGCTGAATATTTAAGACACCATTAAGTTGAGCTTTCAAACTACTTTCATTTGTGTATCTTTGGGTGGAGTATCTTCAGTTCAATTTACAGCTCTTAACTAGCATGGGCTGAAGAGATCACAACTAAAAAGTGTGTTTAATTTCATCATATAATTAATCCCATGAATTAAGATATAGATTTTGCGATCATCTCTCCATTCATGTACCAAGTTTTGAAACTTAATATGCATCTGGCTTCAAGTTTTAGAACTTTATATAAAAACTGACAAAGTTGGCTCTCTTGCTCTGGAGCACTGTATGTAGCACGTGGAATTCTAACAAATCACATCCGGTCTACTATTAGTGCTGAACATCCATCGTCATTAATTTACTAAACATCGATCTGTGCTAAACATTGATCTGTGCTAAACATCGATCGACATTCATCCATCGACATTAATTTTACTAAACATCGATCGACATCAATGTCAGAGTTTTGACACAAACAGCACGTGTGCGGTCGACCGATGTTTAGTAAATGTCGATCGATGTTAGCAAACATCAGTCTGCATCAGTCTATATTAGTTTAGACCATACATGAATAATTAATGAGCTTTTTCCTTTGAAGTTTGCCGGTTAGTTCAGGGCATTTAAGTAGGTTAGTCACCCGCTTGCGCTTTGAAGTCGCCGGTTAGTTCAGGGTACTTAGTAGAATCAACTTAAAGTTTTAATCAAGCACTTAGTATGCAAACATACTAAGCGATTAGTATGTTTGAGGTGATATAAAGACGGATAACTGAAGTAGTACAAGTGTGCTGTTGAAACAAGACAAATATGACATGAGAATGGATAGATCAGATGGTGAATCACAAGTCATCAGAATAGATAGGTCGATCGGAATGGATAGATCAGATGGTCAAGCACTTAGTATGTTTGGGATAGTTTTAACATCGTCGAAAGTTGAAGTTGAAAACAACAGGCAGACGGTTCTGGAATCCTGACGGATGGTTCTCCTTCGAGGCATCCATATCCACACCTTGAGGCGGCGGCAGCTTCACGTTTTGGTTGGGGGTCCACACCTTGAGGAGGCGGCTTCCAACACTCCAACAAAGGCTCACGTTTTGGTGGGGGGTCCCCACCTTGAGGTGGCGGCGGCTTCCAACACTCCAACAAAGGCTCACGTTTTGGTGGGGGGTCCACACCTTGAGGTGGCGGCGGCTTCCAACACTCCAACAAAGGCCCACGTTTCGGTGGAGGGAGACACTGCTCATCATCCAACTTGGTCTGCTTTGGGGGTTGAAGGATGGCAGAAACCAGCACATCATGTGCTACACCAGGCCTCTTGTATGCCCTCACGGCAGAACTGCGGTGACCAGTTTGTCGCATTATCAGCTGCTCATCCACGTTATGGGCGAACAATTCAGTAGCACAAGTGACTTTGCCAGAATGGTTGGTATAGCGGCCGGCAAATCCAGCACGACTACACATCTCTTTCACCAAAGTCGCCTAGGCACCACAGTTTCTCTTCTTGTTCCGGTGTCAATGGTTGAGCTTGCATAGTCTCTGTACCTACACCCTCCTTCGTCAGCTTCTTCATTCGCGCATCAAGAGCACCACGAGTCCGTGCAAAGCGAGGGTCTTTATCACCGAAAACCGACAGACTTGGCTGGCCGTTCTCTCGAAAGTGACGTTGTATTCCCGCAACAATCTGCATCAGGGTGGCTGGGGGGTATGGGGTTTCGTCTTGGCGACGAGCTTCCATTACGAATCTAGGTAGCAGATCCGCCAGCATATCTATCGACAGCTTTTCAGGAGCATCCTTGACGCCGCGAGCATCACACCACGCACGAAACACACTGACTGCCAATTCGTATTCGTTCGCTGATAGCCTGGTCCAATGCTTTCTCAGATAGGGGAGATCCAAATCGTTTGCTGTTTTCGCTGCTACTGAGATCGAAATCTTCAGAGTCATCGATGTTCGGCTCAAAGTCGATAGCATTAAATCCCCAGGCTTGTCCTTCCATGGCGCGGCAGGGATGTTACTCGACAACACAATCAAACTGGCACCAGCAAGCTAGCTAGCTACCTCACCACTAGCCTACTCACCACTGAGCGTACCGCGCTTTTTTTGCTGCAGTATGACGCAAAATGACGATCTCTCGAATATCATTGGCTGTAGCTATGCGACGGTTCTGCAAAGCCCATATATGGTCACAGCCACCCTGCATCAACGGGCTAGCCTTATTCAATTAGTATCATCAATTAGTGTCACCTTATTCAATTAGCGGTATGGTCTAAGATAGATAGACCCCTCCCTACAGGAAACTAACCGACTTAAGCACCCTTGGGAAACCTCGGAAGTGCTAATTGTGTCTCGGGCTGCGCCCTCGACCCAATTAGCACTTCCTCGGTTTCCCGCGGGCGCTTAAGTCGGTTAGTTCCCTGTAGGGAGGGATCTATCCTATACGTAGATCACGTGGTTTCGCCTTAAAATCTGAGTTTTGACACAAACGGTGCACGCGGGGACTGTGCATAGACTGGTCAGTGCACGTGGTTTGCAGGGATGGTCTGTCACTGCAATGGACTTTCCCCTTCGATTCTGATGTGTAGCTCATGGCTTGTACTTGATCATGTATTTGCTTCTACCCTCATCTTTGCCGTACACTCTTTGTCCCTGCATGCAGTGTGACTGTTGCTTCCTCTCCAACTGTTGCAGTTTTCAGACCATCTCCAGTGGTGTAACGTAAAATTTTCAGGGCAGAGATGCTACTCCAGGAAATTTTTTACAGGGTTGGAGGAGGTCCAGACCATCATCTGCCTCCTGTTCTGGAGCTAGCCGTGATCTGACGGTCCAATCTGTTTCAGCACAGGGGTCTTCATCGCCAGCGGAATCTCTCCCTCATGCACAGTGACACTTTCAGACAGCCCTCCACATAATCCAGGCTGCTAATGAGCTGAGTCTGGACTAGCCTACACTGATCCCATGGGGGGGGGGGGGGGGGGGGGGGGGGGGGGGGATTTCGGCAACACCGGTATTGCGCATGCGTGCAATTATTAAAGTATGCGACACAATGTACATACTAATTTGTACATACTAATTTGTACTTCCCCGCCGACACTTCCTTGCAGTGGCAACAGCAATCATACCAATCTGGTATCAATACTGTATCTATGCCTAGCTGAACCGCTACCGTCATATTCTAGATGGAAGCGAGTTACAGGCCCTCCCTCCTGCTGGTTGGATGTCTCCTTGTCCTTCTCTGGTGGCCTCCAATCGCCTTGAGTGTCATCCTCTGTGACAATGGCTGTAACAGCACACAGGCCGCGGATCTGGAGATATGCGGACCCTTCCCAGCGAGTCAGAGGGTCCCTCTCCCCCTCATGGGGTTCTTTCCATGCAACGTGGCAAATTTTAGAGGACGTGGTCTGACAGTGGCCGCTCAGATGGCCGTGAGAGATGTCCTTAGGAACAGCAGTATCCTTCCGGGGTACCGCCTTGAGCTCTCTTTTAACAACACCATGGTAGGTTAGGAATTATGCATGGTTGTTTAACAGGATAGCATGGCTGTGGTGTAGCCATGCACCTCTCCAAACATGGAGGGGTTTGTCCAACAAGGTTCCCAAGCTGATTCGAGATAAGGCTGAAGTGGCTAGCTACGAGTATATTTTCTGCCGATTTGGCATGCACCTCCATACAAGCAGCTGTATTTTCTGTTTCTTTAGCGGCAGACATTCTCCAAGTTTGCTGTACTGACACCGGTGCACTTGCAGAGTTTTATTTACCACAGTTATAGCTCTGTTGCCACTCAGTAATAAATTATACTGAGAGAGAGAGAGAGAGAGAATCAGTTGGAATTCGGCTGAGGCCTCCACACAATTGCCACTATATGCAGCTTGTGTGCAGCTCCTCTGTCATGGGCCCAGTGGCTTAGTGGTAAGAACATCTGACTAGTATCCTGAAGGTCTTGGGTTCGAATCCCAGCTGGTCCCAGAATTTTTCTCTGGATTCAATGTCTCTCTCATCACTAACTGTGGCAACAAAGTGTTGTTGGTGTTGCAGAATTTTATCAGAGAAATATTCCGTTCTTCTGCCATATATACGTCTCAGAATTTTTCATGCAGGGAACGTTTTTCTATGAGCAAAATATGTACAGGATACATGAATGGCACATAAGATGTAACCGATTGAAAGTTGATAGCAATACTTTTAGATCACCACATGCTATCACTTGCACACACACTCTGACACATGCGCAGTGTGACCGTTTGACAGCTGTACGTTCCTTCATCAACCAGCTTCGTGCCCCCCGCTACATGATCATTGGACCAGGGTGTTCTGCGGGGGCATTACCGATCGGAGACATCGCCCCATTCTGGAATCTCACTCAGGTAAACAAGTGTGTCACTGTACAGTAGTTTTTGAAGCTGGATGTATAGCTGTCTGGTGTGCATGTTCATACAGTACGGTAGTTGCAACTTGGGGATCTTGTGAGACTACCAAAGATGCATGTTTCATGATTTAGATGTTCACACTTCCCTGCATGACCTTCTCTTATCTCTGCTTCTTCCCTCCATCCTTCCTCCCTCTTCTTTCCCTCTCTTCATGTATGGCAGATCAGCTACTCAGCCTCAAGTATCTCTCTGTCAGACAAGCGTCGCTTCCCCAATTTTCTTCGTACAATCCCTTCTGACAATGCCAGTATCATTACCGCCAGTACTGTTGTGCGGCAGTTCGGGTGGGAACAAGTGGCCATTGTCACATCCAGAGATGCACTCTTCTCCAATGTACGTATGTGGTAGTTTCCAATCCAGTCAAGTTCCATAGTACTTACGTAGCTACATCGGTACCAAACTGTTACAACTGTAGGAACTGTAGTGTAACTGCTGGTAGGAACACTTACAAATGTGGTACTACAAATGTTATTTTTCCACTCGCTCAGCTACTGCCATTCACAGTCCAGCCCTTAAGCTTGGAAGCTCTCTGTGTAGAGAGGTCTAATGAACTCTCACTCCACTTCAGCTGCTGCTACCTGATTGTGTCCGCTTTATAGCTGCTGCTCCCCGATTGCATGCATCCACTTCAGCTGCTACTCCTCGACTGCGTCTGCTTTCAGCCCCAATCGTTCTGGAAAGTTCTAGCCTCTGCCCGACGTTGGTGAGCATTCTTCGTCCAGTTTGAGGTTCGGAGGTTGTAGTAAAGTACAAAGGTTGCACGTCACTAGTGGCCCCTGAACATCCCACTTCCATTACTCCCAGACAGACAAACCAATAATGGTATGTACGTACCAGTAAAAGTTGCTTGTTTTCATCCTCTCTTCCTTTATTTCCAATCCCTCTCCAGCTTGGACCAGTAATGCAAGATGAGCTAGAAGCACAGGAAGTGACTGTGCTTACGGAGAGACTGTCCTTCACTCCCCGGGTGGATGACACTAGGGATATTGTACAACAGCTGAATGTATGTGTAATGAGAATTGACCATAATCATGCATGTACGTAAAGGCATCCTTCTACACGCCACTGAGCTTATAGACACACACTTAGTAGCATTATTAGTTATACTGCCAGCTGCTGTGGTTATACAAGAGGTAGTTATTCAATTAGAAGCCGAGGCGAAGCTGTAGCCTCATACCCAGGCCCTCACGTGGAACGCGGAAGAGGGCCTGGTGACACATGGCAAAATTCCCGTATGTGCTCAGTCAGCATAATTGCATAATCGATTACATTCCTTACTTGGATGCATTTGAAATCACGCGGAAGCTGCTTGCAATGTCACCAGGCCCTCTTCCGCGTTCCGCGTGAGGGCCTGGGTACGAGGCTAGCGAAGCTGAGGCTTCTAATTGAATAACCGCCGATTGTGTTCCTGATAAACCACAGCAGCTGACAGTACAACTGGCTTGTACTACAGTGACTTCTAACTGTGCATGTGCATGCTAGTGTTGTGAACCTTGTCCATTTTACCCTAACCGGTTATTGGAAGCCTCATATTGGATATTGACCGGTTATTGACAATATTATTAGGCATGCTCTGTCAACTTATCAATAGTAAACTTAATTGATAGTACAGCTTGCAGGCTAACTTTTGGTCTCTTAAGGAGGTGATGGTATAGACAGGTGTGCTAATTCAATCACATCCTTGAGAGACCCCACCTATCTACCTGTACCTCAACCTGCAAAAGAACCTCAGAAATGTATGTAATGATGACAATCATGGTTCAAAACAGACCAAGTTTACAGTGCAGACAATAACTGGTTATTGAAATAGTAAGCCAATAATTGATTGGCAGTGAAATAACTGGTCAATAACCAGTTATTGGGTACAGGTTTACAACACTAGCACTGCATGCTGACCTTTTGAGTTTGGATATCAGTTTGTAGCTAGCTAGCTAGCTACGTAGCTAGCACTTGTTTTGCTACTGTCGTGCTTTTGGTTGTTGCGTGCTAACTGTCGTTCTTAGCTGCATGTCATCAGGAGTTCGAGTATGAGCACCCGGGAGATCATTTCGCCGAGTTTGCATGCTAGCCTAGCTAGCTAGAAAATCTACCTAGCTAGGAATGCTTGTTAGGAATGCGGTTAAGGTTAAGGTTAACACACGTGCGATGGCATATCCTGGTTTATGTGTTTTTTAGTGATTGACACTGCAGATCGGTTGGACGAATTGGTAGAGCCAGTGCGGCACAGTCAGCAGCTCGAACTGTTACTCTTGTTCAGTGAGCTAACCCGCAACCCACCGGCACGTCATGAATATCGGCACCGAGAAGCGTGCATGCACTAGCTACTTTGATAGCGAAATCTTCCTGACTGCTCGTGGCTGCAACATGATGCCTCACCTAGTAATTGTGCTTGCGTGCGCGAGGCATAGTAGTATTCTGTACACAACCTAGTGTAGAACAGCTGCTACTGCTACACTGACTGGCATGCCATGCACATGCATGACTAAAGCTAGTTGCTGTTACTGTAGTGAGGTGCCACAACTTGCTGATTTGTGTCAGACCCATGATCATGCATGATTGTATTTGTGTGACTCACACTACGGTTTACCTTTGGCAAACCTTGCTGTTCTGTCAATTGGGCTGTGAAAAATATTATGTGCTGCATGTACATGATAGTATAATTGTCGCTGGAAATGTTCTCTGTTTGATGCCAGATGCTACATCGCGGTATCTGTTCACCTTGGCATTTGATTCTCTCCTCCAACAGACATCCGGTGCTAGAATTGTGGTATTGAACATGTTTGAGAGTTCTGCAAGGGAAATCTTTTGCATTGTGAGTAGTAGCTATATTATGCATCTGAATGACGTGTGTATGAGTTTTTTGTGTGTCGGTGTGCATGCGTATTCCTCACCAAAAGGGTAACTTGTTCATACATGCATTATCGGACTTTAGTACCACCACTAAAGGCCACCACCACACATAATTTCCTACCGAATGTTCAATCTGTGATGTGAATTAAATTTGAGTACACAATTGGTTTGTAATTCTACCTCCCGCAGGTAAGCATGCACACATACACACGCAACAGCATACACAGATAAGTATATATGCACATATTTGAATTTAACTGATGTACTGTTTGTTATATCACTAGGCGTACAAGAGAGGCATGATCTACCCACGATACGTATTCCTCTCCTACTACTGGTACACACCATACTGGTGGACAAGCCCCATATTGAGAAGTGAGGGCCACACGTATGACCCAGAAAGCTGCACGGCGGAGGAGCTCACCGGTGCAGTTTTTGGCTCTCTTGCAATGGACTATACCGCCACACTCCTTGTTGGGGCAGGGAATGAGCCAACCGATGTTGGATTTGTGAGTGCATGGAGTCGCAGATCTTAGATTTGTTATATGATAACCATTGCTGCTATTGCCACCTTACTTGCTTCCCTTGTTTGGTATTAGCTTGTGCTATGTGGATTCATTGCCCCTTGTATGTATCACAGAGTCGGTAGACTCTGTATGTAGGGATACGACGTACACGCAATATATGCTAATACAAAACAATCTCTCCAAATCTCAGAAACAGTACACTTATACGTAAGCCTTTATAACCACATACCGTTCATCTTCGAGTGTTTTCATGACCAACAAGACTCCTCGCGTCGCGAAAACCCGTCGCGAAAGTACCACACCAGGCACTCGCAAAACGGAGCAAATTGTTTTGCTAGTGTCTGAACATAACTACAAAGCCTATGAAAGTGGATGGACATGAATTCTAACATGTTTATCTACAGTACACAACTACACAATAAAAGAGCAAAGCTTTTTAGGTCATGTTTTAGTGTACTACTGTTGTTTAGTTTATGAAGGTTGTGGATGTTGTGGGTGTAGGTCAGTTCAATATCTAATAATATTTGATTTTCCTGTGTGGTCTGTTGAGGATGTTGTGTAATATTGTACTCTTAGATCGTTTGGTTTTGTAGGTAGGTGCACCTTGAGCTGTGTATTTTTGTTGGTTATCTTGTATTCTCTCCTCATTGCTCATTTACCGCGCACATTTGGACCTATAGTCTATCACAAACGTGCATGACATGTGCTTATTCATTTACTTCACAAGATATTGTGTCACTCCATTCTTAGTTTGTGTAGCTTCATTCTTATCCTCTAGTTTTTCATCCTGCATGCTACTTGGAGAGAGCCTGGGTGTAAGGTTAACTTGTACAAGTAGCTGAGCTCGCTTCGTTGCTCAGCTATTTCACCCTCGTTCGCCTACTGTGCGTAATCCGGCGCCGTGGACAGCTCTCTGTGCAGAGCTGCTCCCCGATTGCGTCCGCTTCAGCTGCTGCTCGCCACTTGCGTCCGCTTCAGCTGCTGCTTGCCACTTGCGTCCGCTTCAGCTGCTGCTCCCGAGCCCGATTGTGGCATCCGCTTCAACTGCTGCTCCCCGTTTGCCTCCGCTTCCAGCTGCTGCTCGCCCGATTACGTCCACTTCGACTGCTGGTCGCTTGCCGGATTCCAACCCATGCCCGGGCCCAATGTTCTTGAACATTCTTCGCGGAGTTCGAGGTTCAGTAAATAAATTAAAGTACAAAGGTTGCGCGTCACTATAGTCTAGTCCCGCCCCACGAACATCCCACTTCCATCACTCACAGACACACACACACATGTTAAAATCTTAATATATTGATAGTATATCATTCCCTCTTCTTCCATTTCAAGACCCCCAACAAGTTTTGGTCAGAATTTGTGGACAACATCACTGCCTTGGGCTACCCAGAATCAGATGCAACCCTGCAGGCACGGTATGCCTATGATACAGTGTGGGCAGCTGCTCTAGCCCTGCACAATGCCTCCATTGAGCTGGAGAATGGGAGAGTGGGGGGAAGACACCGGTTATTATCAGAGTTCACCTATGCAGACAGTGAAATCAATGGAGTCATCCTGAATGCTGCAAGGGGATTGAACTTCCGTGGTGTATCAGTGAGTATGTGTCTACTGTTGCGTGATGCACATGGCTATATGTGTGTAGGACCCAACTGCATGTTCTGAAGTCATTGTGAACACAGTGGTACACATTTTAGGTGATTGGTTTATCAGCCAGCATGGGAGTAATTGCAATATGTCATGAAGTGCAGTCACATCGTACAATTAATTTCTTTCGCTTCTGCTGTTTCCTCTCTTCCTTCCTGGGACTGCAACTCTGCATTAGAGTAGCTCCTGTGCATTGCTCATGATTGCACATGGTTTAGATATTCAGTTGCTTCGATCAGCGGTTGCTCCCCGTTTGTGTCTGATTCAGCTGCTGCTCCCCAATGGTGTCCACTTATGCTGCTGCTCCCTGATTGTTTTTGCTTATGCTGCTGCTCCCCTATTGTGTCAACTTCAGCTGCTACTCCCCAAGTGCGTCCACTTCAACTGCCTTTCCCCGATTGCTTCAACTTCAACTGCTGCTCCCTGATTGCACTCGGGTTAGCTGTTGCTCCCCAATTACATCTGCTTCTCCCAAATTGACCCCCCCCCCCCCCCCCCCCCCCCTCCCCCCGACTGTTCTGGAAGTTTCTAGCCCATGCCCAATGTTCTCAAGCACTCGAGGTTCGGAGGGTGTAATTGTATGAAGGTCGCTCACACATCACTAGTCTAGTCCCACCCCACTTCCACACACACATGCATGTGTTACTCAGAAACTGTACAGCATCAGTACATTGTGAGCCTTGCCTACTATGTTCACCTAAACTTTGGTCTTTGCTTTTCAACACACTTGCTTGCATTCGGTATTATAGTACAGTTTAATCAGCCAATGCAATCTCTGATCACTTAACATTTTCTATGTTGTTACCCTGGATGTTCCGCATAGCAGTGAAGCCAAGAGTTGGAGTAGAATGTCTGAAAAGATCTAGTACCGTAGTCGCGCGTTATTAGGCGCATCTCACTTATAGGCGCAGGTTCAACTCTCGTCCCAGGTAAGCGCTGCAGTCTTCTTCCAGAAACTCTGCCGTTTTCGATCCTTCGGAGTGCAAAACAGCTATATTCGAATTGAAGCACGCTTCCTATTCGAGGAATGTCATTATTATTAGGCGCATCTCGCTTATACCGTAGGCGCTCTAATTATGCGTCGCTCATTTCCTTTCTGTGGAGTTATAGGCGCATGTGCCTAATAACGTGCGACTACAGTACATGCCAGGGACAAAATGCCTATTGCGATGGCAAGGGGTACTAACAACTGTCATTGTGGACTCCTATATATGTAAATGCTGCAGACGTGTTTCTATTACCCAGATGTAGCTGGCTATAGTGCATGGACATCTACCCATTCAATATTATACTTACATCATGATTGAAGCAAGGAAACAGTATTGCAATGTCTCAGTAGAAGTAACACAAATGACGACATAAACAAGCTTGTTAGAAGCCATGAATGGAAGTGCTAACAATGTCTCTACATCTGTGTGTACAATGCACATTAGTTGTAACCACTGCAAAAACAACATGTTTGTTTAACCAAGAATTCGGTAACCTCAGTTGCAGTTCAGTGTCATAGATCCATCAGGTGACCATGCCTGACCTGTTTGTAGCTACTGATATAGCTATATGTGTCACAACTACTACAATGTGTCGCTTCCACAGTGCTTTGTAGCTACTGTCAAACCTTGCAGCTGTGAGTTGTTTTTATCACAAGGACACGTGCATGTTACTTTAACCATTTAGGTATAATACTAGTACTCTACAATCTATATAGCTGTGCATCCCACTGTGGAAACCACATTGTTGAAGTAACAATACAGTTTGTCATCCCATGACTTGCTTGCAGCTGTCAGTTGTGAGTATTGCATGCACATGCAATGGTTATGATCAGCAGATGCATTCCATGACTAGCTAGATACGAGCTGCAACTGAGGTGGCTAAATTTGGTTAAAACAACCATGATGTTTGTGCAGTGTATTACTTCACCTACTGTATGTCATTCTGGGGTAGTAGAGTGCATGGTGTGAACTTAATAAAACTCATTCATTCTGAGCCTGAGCCTTGCCAGTCATGTACGATGTTCTGAAGCAGTGTTGCCATTTGCAATAGTGGAACTATAGACGTGTAGTTGAACAGCTAGGGGTTTTAATTAATGTGCATGAAACCAACGCACTTGTGTAGGATGAATCATATGGAGGTCAGAGCTGATTTAGCAATAAGCAGTGAATATGCTTAACAAGCATGCTACTAGTAATCCACAGACCTGTACCTATAGTCCCTATATTCAACTAATTGCATGCTCACAGCAGCATTCTGAACACTTAGTACACTGGTCTGCATACATACGAAGCTCTAAGCCGATTCGCGTAAGTGCCTGCCTAAAATTGCTGTTACAGATTTATCTTCTGTTGCAGGGAAGGGTGAAGTTCAATGAATTTGGTGACAGAGAGCCTTCAGTTCTGCTCTACCAGTACACATGTAAGCAGCATTGAATGCAGGCCTATTGCAGCAAATGTTGGCTATAGATGAGATTTGCTATTCAAGCTGCAAGCAGTACACAGGTGAAACTAGCTGTAGATACGAGACTGGACAGACACCGTCTTTGTCAGAGTTGATCCGTGATCGCACCGTCCACGCACCATTCATTGTGGGACCACTTCACTTTTGAGTATTATGCTATTTCCTGCGTAGACCACACCTATGGGAGAATCGCCATATACAACTCTAAATGGTCCCACAATGGCATGTGGATGGTGTGGATACGGAGAAGCTCTGATGGCTACAGTGCCCGTCTTGTCCGTATGTTCAGGTGGTTTCTCCTGTGGTAGCAATGGAATGGATGGTTGAGTATTCCCACTAGCTGTCCATGCACTGAATTTGGATGAATGCATACATGTGTACACTCCTGGTAGGGGAATAATTGTGAATGTAAATAACGTTTGAGTGCTAGGAATGGCATACAGAGATTCTGACTACACCGTTGTGATTGCTATCATGCAGTGACACAAACTCAACTGAATAATTGTGCTGAAACTCATCTTGGTGGTGGAGATATGAACGCTTTTGTCTCGCTGTTGGCCACCATTGCTTGAGTGCTCTCTATGACTTCTGGTGGCAGTACAGCCCTCGGGAAAGGCACACGAAGATTCTGACCACATGGCCGTGATCACTGTCGTTCACTGACGCTTACATGGCAAAACTCACCGTGCTGTCGAAGTTGTGAGCGCTGCAATAATTTCTTGCACATGTCTTCCTTTTGACCATCATTGCTAGCGATCGACTGAGCATGGTTGCCGCGTAGCATGTGCGTTAATTGGAATGAGTTGCGATACTAGCTTGCGCTACTAGCGAGTTGCAACGGCTGCTACCAGGAGTGCGGTTGCCCCTCGTAATATGGTATGTACAATCAAAGAAATTTGCCACTTAGCTAGTAATAATTATACTGCTGATAGGCTGAGAACTTGTGTGTTACTGATGAGCTAAGATCTAGGCCTTAACCAAGTATCACCAAGACAGCATTAAGTCACACAACTAATGAAGTTGCACATTGGTGTCCCCTACTCTCAAGTGTCACATAAGAGTAAGTACCCATGTTCAGACAATGGACATGTTAGTGCGACATCAAAGCATCGCTACACAGCTATAGTGTGTCTTGAATGAAGCTCATGAGTCCTTAAGCTTGTTCTGTTAACACCATGTAGAAGCATCACACTTAAGATACACGCTTGCTATCCTTGTGGCCTGGCTCACATTCGTTCAAATATGCTTGCACACGCTTGCACGCTTGTTCTTACACACACTCACACACTCACACACTCACACACACACACTCACACACTCACACAGATAGCACATTCTCACAGATGCACTTGCTTGTGCACACACGCTTGTACTCCCGTGCATCTGATATTACACTCCTCCGCAGTTTATACCTGGACACCACACTTGCGTGTCTGATAATACTGAAGATTGCCAATCAGTAAATTCCCTGGTGACCTACTGTATATTCAATGTTCAAACCACTGGTGTTCCGGTTGTTGCTACAGTTACTGAGGTCGTGGACCCAGAGAATGCCACTCTGCCTCAACCATTTGCACAACTGGATCCAGACACTGGAATCTTAACCTACAGCCCTGGGCAGAGTGTTGACACAGTCTTCCCTTGTAAGTACATGTAGTACATTTATTGATTCCTCTCACGTACTCTGTGATGTCATGGAAACCGAACATAACTGGTGCACTTGGGTTGAGACTGCAAGAGCAAACCTCACAACAGTAGATAGACGGTGCATGTTTTGTGCACACATGTGTGAATACAAATGGGCAACAGATACCGCTGAGGATGAACCAAACTGGAGCACGGGCATGAGTGTCTTGCAGAAGCTAGGACAAGGATTTAGGGGGTCACAGTGACATGACTGGGAAATATGACAGTTAGCAGTGCGCCCGACCACGAGGAGATTGTCAGAAGCCCATGGCAATACTCTGGTCATATTGAACTGACAACATACGTGTACTCCTACCAACTACCACAGTAGTGTGTAATGGTAGGACATGATGGATCCTGTATACTGTCTAAACTACTGTCCTCTACCGAACTGTACTCTAAGTTAATAGTGTTCTAATTGGATCCTCATTATTTTTGGTCTGACACCATGCTGTACATACGTACTACTACCATTTGCCTATTAATGTACGAAGGCTCACTCTTCTATTACGAACTTCGCCAGCGCTTGCATGAATATCATTTTGGACAACATATTTGTCCTATTTTATTGTTGGCCTTTTGAGGGGCTAACGGGACAGCACCCCGGGGCATCTAGGCCCATCCGCCTGGCTCAGCGGAACCAGAGGATTGGCCTGTGAAGGACAGCCCGTGAGGGCACCGCCCGCTGCCAATGCAATAGGTGTCAAAATGCAAATGGAGATGAATGAGGTGAGGAGGGTGGGAAAATTTCGGAGCAGAAATACTTGGCACTGTGCTAGCAAGTGAACATGTGCGAATTGCGCACGCTTATTTAAGGCTGCGAGACTGTCCGCATTGAACGGAGGCATTGTAGCATTGTGAGGTTGCAGCGCCGCGCTACGCGAAGCCTTTGCACTGAAGCCTTGCATCCTAATTGACCATAGGAATCTCATTGCCAATGTAAACTCCAGGTGCTCTATGTTGTGGCAGGCTCAGGCACAGCCTTCTACATTAACCTCTATTTAATTACTCAAATAGGCTTTAAATCTACCTACCATAATAGAAGGACATCACATGTACATACTGTCTAAGCAACAGTATAGTTTCCCTCTAACACATGAACTGTACTCTGGCTTATACATGCAGTGTTCATTGCTCCCCATGCACGGATGTTCTTTCCCTGTTCTCCCTCGTTGTGTAGCTGGTATTCCTCTGGCTGTGGAGTTGGTGCTAATCAATCCAGCTTTGTTTGCTGTGCTCACAACTCTCTCCTGCCTGGGTATCCTCTTTGCCTGTGCCTGCATTGTGTTCAACCTTGTGTTTCGGGAGAAAAAGTAAGTGCCTGTTCCTCGCCTGTTCTTTGTAATGATTTTACCTGTCGCAGATCAAGTGAAGACAGCAATCATTAGTCTCATGCCCACATCTTCCCACACATGCGAAGAGAGTCTCTGATGTTCTGAGTGATATTTCTTGTCAGCACTCTGATCTAGAACTCCAATCAGATTACTTAAATTTCCATGTTATAAGCAATCATATTTTTAACTGAATTGGAAGCTTGTCTCACTGCCCGTTTCGGCTGTCCCAATACACTCGTGAGACTTTCAGCTTCATAATGGCAATGTGACGTGTAAATGGCGCTCCCTGATCTGGTTCGAAAAGCGATTGAATCCGCCTGTACTACGGGCAGGAAACTTTCCAGAAAAGTGAGAGAGGGACGCTCATCCAACAAGCAGAGAGCGTGTTCGCTGGACACACCAAGGGAAACGAAAGGGTGCGCACTAATTGGCCTATCCACGCTTCTGCCGATGCAGCTACATCTGGAGAAGCACCGCGGAAGAATAGGATCCCGCCATCTAGAGTAAAAAGAAATGACGCTTACAAGCTTTTTTGGAACGCAAAAGAGCTGGCGGTGTGCAGACAAAGAACAGATATGAAATCTCTGCCAGTGGCGTGACCCACGTCGAGGGTGCTACAGGGCTAGCTGAAAGGACAGCAGCCCCCGACAATACCTTGCATAAGGGTGCTTCCCCCTCGATGCTGGACACTCCACCCAGCACTGAGTCAGACAGTGTAAACCCTGAGCCACGCAAGTCCCTGTCAGTATGATCGCTTACTCTACAATGTAAAACTTAGCTGTGCCTAGTCCATGTTCGATCCTTCATTAAGACTATAGGTATATATCCTCACAATACCCCAACCATTTTTCCTGCTCAGAGCCCTCTGTCCTACATGTATGCAGGATTGTGAAGCTTTCCAGCCCCTACCTGAATGTGGTGATCAATGTCGGGGCCATATTCTTCTATGTGGTTGTCATCCTATTTGGTGTGGATCAGAATGTAGCCTCCTTTTCTACCGTGGACATCCTGTGCCAGGTAATAATACATCACCTTACATTGAGGAAGTTGATTTGTACAGTTTCACTGTTACAGTAGGTTACTTACATTGGTATAGTGTAATTTTCATTGCTACAGTACAAATGGAATCAGGAGGAATAGAAAGAGGGGAGGAGGGGAGGGAGGGAGGGGAGGAGGGGAGGAGGGGAGGAGGGGAGGAGGGGAGGGAGGGACAGGAGGAGGGGATGGAGATATAGGAGGAGGGGATGGAGAGATAGGAGGAGGGGAGGGAGGGATAGGAGGAGGGGGGAGGGGAGGGAGGGACAGGAGGAGGGGAGGAGGAGGGATGGAGGAAGGGAAGAAAGGAACAAAGATGGGGACAGAGGGAGAGGAAGGGGAGTATTATTATTCTCTGGTTTCACTGTCCTCCTTTTTTGTCAGACTCGCATTTGGGTGGCTTCCATTGGGTTCACTCTCTTCTTTGGACCCATACTGGTGAAGGCATGGAGGGTGTACTACATATTCAGGAGTATCAAACTCAAGAAGAAGGTAAACCTCTAGGTAAAGAGGACCACTGAACATAATGAGGTTACATAGGCATCAAGGAATCTCCATTGATCAACTGCATGAACTCACTGTTAAGAGATGGGCTAGCAGGGGCTTTAATGTATTTTTGCGGACTGGTTAGGCTACCCTTAAGGCACTACTGTAACAGCAGTCCCACAAACAATTTGCTACTCATTCTAGCTACCCACAACGTTCAGTTAGTGAGACGAGCTCTTTCAGCATGTTTAAGTCCAAGAGGTTTTATTCAAAGCCATATCAAAGCACTGATATATCACACTTGAAAGGGCCGCTAGTCAAAGTAACACGCCCCTCAGTTGCTGCCATGGGAAAATGCCAATAACTTTTAGCAACTGCACGTGAGTGATGCCACTTCATTAATTATTCATGAGCAAAGTTGCACGACTTCGCCGATGTAAACCGTGCTACAACCCTTGATGTTGGAAGTACACTATTGGAAAGTGAACCCCACACTTGTTGAGTTTGATGGCTGAACTTTGTGAACAGCATGCTAGTTAGCAATATGGGTACAGTATACAATTACAAGGTCACATGCTAACTACCACGAGTCAGGAAACTAGCTGAAATAACGGCGAAAAGAACTGCCTTGACTTGTATGAGGTACAGAAACGTCCCAGTATCATTGTTTTGCGTTCAGTACAGCTATAGCTAACCTGCTCAAATATTTCTTGCTGACAGACCTACAGACAGACAAAAAGGCATTGCTGCTGCGTATGCATGCACGGGTAATCCATCCGTAGTGTTGTGTGTGTGTATTTTGGGGCCTTGGAGAGGATCCAAATTCGCTCAAGGTTGTTAAATTTGTGCTACATAGCTATACATGTACATGCAGCAATCATTTTACTGTTCCCTAAGCTAGCTGGTACCCACTGCAAGGTTAATTGCAAACATTTTGAACAGCCAGTGTAGTTGGAACACCTACGTAAGTGTATGCACAGCTTAAGATTAGCTTAAGATTAGCTACTACAACATTCTCCAACCAGCTGACCTGCCTCTCACCGCTGCTGTTCTCCAGGCAATAAAGGACTGGATGCTGTTCCTGATACTGGCTGTCCTTGTTGCTGTGGATGTTGTTGTCCTGGGGATTGTTACAGTCTGGGCACTCAGACTTGAGCTGAGACTGGTCCCAAGGGAGGTATGTACACCAATATAGGTATCCTTCTCCCTGTTAGAGTGGGTCAAAGGACATGATCATGTGCACTAGATGAAGCATCTGAAATCTAGATTGGGATATCTATGGCGTGAAGATGATATAGGCAGTTATCAGCCGTGGGAAAACTTAGCTGAGGGTGAAACCCGAGACAAATTGACCCAATCATTGATGCCCATGATATCCAGCTTAGACCTTGGTGATTGAGCTAAATGTACTGCGCTCATTGACATTAGAGAGCCTTCCATTGGTATGGTCAATAAGCAACAGCTGTCTAGATAAACGCTGATTATGTGGTATGGGCAGATATCACCAATGGTGCTAGTTTCCATGGTGACACCCATGCACCATGGTATACGTATAGGTAAACGATGAAACCGAGGGGTCTATATGAGATTTAGAGCCCCGCAGAAACTATATAGACATCCACACGCAAAGTGCAAGGGTATATTCCATGGGTTTCCAAGATAAAATCGTGTAGGCCCTAAGGGCTTCATCATTTAAGGTATTAGCAGACAGTCAATCAAACCGCTGCCTGTATTAGCGACCGAAACATTAACAACAGTTCTGTCAGAAAGACTTGAATGGGTTTTATAGCAGCTGCTCTCACCATCCGCTACCTGACAACTCTACTTACTCTTGTTGGAACAGTGACTCTGAAGCGGAGCCAGACTGTGAGACCGCACCAAATACGTCCCCACCCCATGACACTTATGGAAGCATTTGTGAGGAGTAGACGGGCCCCACCTTCATGCATGCTACATTTACATGTCTGGTCCAGCGTCCAAGACACTCGCTGCCCTATACAGAGAAATGAGCATGAAACACAATCATGAGGGTTATACGTAAGCGGAATCACAAGGGTGATTTTTGTTTTCAACAGGAATAACGATGTAGTTTTCTCAGTACCATCTCTTCAACACGTTTACTATAATTATATAATACACACACGTACTATCAAGTTTACTACAGATGCTATACATTACCATTTCCTGTAATGATGTCTGGTTAAAGTTCTTAAATGCTACAATATTGTCTCGTCCACAGGATGGAGCACTCCCCCAGTACTTTGAAGTTTGCCGTTCAGATGGCTCCGGGATCTGGATTGCTGTCCTTCTAGCCTACAAGTCTCTCTTCCTTCTGGTTGGGCTTTTCCTTGCTTCTCAAACCTTGAATGTCAAGATCAAGGAGCTGAGAGACTCCAAGTTGATCGTAACGTCGGTGTTCAGCATCACTGTGATCAGCGTCGTGATAACACTGGTGGCTTTCCTGCTGACCAACAACCCCGATGCCACTTACGCCCTGATTGGGTTGTGCATCTGGTTGCTGGTGACAGGCATCCTGATCCTATTGTTTTTGCCGGGGGTGAGCAGATCCACATCGAATGAATGTCATGAGATTGTGCATGAAATCACTTCACTCTATATATAAAATTAATATTCCCTGTATAGTGTAGTATGTTACACAGTTAATTTCGCAGTGTGGACCCCGTGGGTGCATTCTTGGGGCTGAGCCCTTTCACTTTAAAGTGCTAGTTGGAAGCAAGGGTGGCTAATTGTCCATTTGCAAGACTGATGAGCAAAGGGACCAAATCTGGACACCCTTAATTAGCATCATAACTAGGACTATGTATATGCACAGTGCCTCATGCAACAGTGACATGCGTGAACCTAATTAGTACCCATGGCTTCATATGCATGTAGTAGGCAAGTCACTTGTGGTCACTGGTCAGAAGCAGTTGGATGGCAAAGCATGCAAAGTTCCCAATGTGCAAGTGCTGAAATTCATGGTGTGGTTAGCTCACTGTCTCCTATGAGAGTTGGAGCTGCTGACTGTGCCACACTGGCTCCGTCAGTGTCAGCTATGTTACACCGTATTTCCGAGATCAAACATCGCGGTTACTATTTTTTTCATCACACGATTTACTGCGGCTAAAGGCGGTAATATTTAACTCAGCATGAGGCAGAAATGGATTGTAAGTACCATGTATGTACATACACTATCTATGTATGAACCGCTTTGCAACAAAGAAGCAGCTTACAAAGAATCTTGACGTTTTGCTTCAGCCCCGTGTGGTACCATCCTCATCCCAGCAAAACAGTAGGAAACTGTCAAAGCCATTTGTTTTGTGAAACTTGGAATTTACCGGTCACAGCGACACTTGCCCTCCATGCCCCAAACTTTTGTAGGGGTACATGACCAACAATCTGTTTGCCTCTCTTCATGCTCACAGCAAACACTCACTTGCCTCCTCAAGTGCTAGACAAAGTGCTTTGCAGGGCTGTCCACATGAGGTGTAGACGCATGCGTATTGCAGGGGTGGTTGCCATGCTTCACGAATACTAGCCATGGCTACTAAACAAGGGCGGTGTTTATTTCATTAAGCCTTCCTGGAGGTGCGACTATCATTCGAGGGCGGCCATTAATCAGGGGCAGCGTTTGATTGTGGAAATATGGTATGTCCCACACTGACTCCGTCAGTGTCAACTATGGTCGGCCAAGCCAGACGTACATTGTACCACCGTCAGTGTCAACTATGTCCAACCTGGTCGACCAAGCCAGGTGTACCACCAACCTGGTCAATCAAGCCAGACGTACCATTGCACTTGTAAGTAATTGCATTCTTGACCATGACTTCCTGAGTGTGACTAACTATTGTGACATATGTACAAACCCTAACCAAGATCACAGCCTACATGGACAAGATTAGTTACGTCATGCTTAGGAGCTCGGCAATGACACTGATGCTTGGAACAGTAAATCATTTTCTGACATGTGAGGGCAAGTGCCCCCACTGCCTCCCTGTATAGATCCACCATCAATCAGTAGCCTAGGAATAGTGTGTTTGGATAAGTGCAGGAACTATTTTTACAGCTCTCGTAGCATCTCACACTTGCATCCTATAATATGTATCAATCCATCTCTGTTCCATCAGTTCTTGCACTTTCCCTTTCTCTCACCTTTTGCCATCTGCATGCACCTTGTTTGGTCTACACGATGCAGGAGGGCCAGCCAATGCTCCCCACTTAGGGCCAGCCCCATATGCTCCCATAGCACCTATGCCACAGCAAATTATTGAGGCTGTACTATTTTTTATAGTTCAATAGCCAAGGGTTAGTACAAAGGAACCGAAAGAAAGAATAAAACAACGGCATGACAGAACACAAATAATTTTGATCTGCTAGATCTGTTATAGGGCACTCAATTTCTGCACTTCATCTGTAGTCTAGATATGGGAGGGATGCCATTAAGAATGGATCAGAAGTGCTGTTGCCATTGGTGTTTGTGCCACCAGAGTAGCGGAAGAGACTACCCTCTCATGTGTATTTCCAACCGCAGATGATTGAGCTCTACAAGAATCCCAGTGGGGACGTTGAGCTCTCCACCAAACCCAAATCTGAAACCCAGAACGACTACATCACCCAGCCAACTGGCAGCTCTGAGGACAACGCTAAGATTGCCCAGCTCAGGGAAACCATACACTCCCTCCAGACAGAGATAAACACGGTTAGTCGATATCACAGTCATACATGGACTATATTAATGTCCCCTTGCACCACTTCCTATACAGCTAAAGGAGACAAGTGACTCTGGACAAGACCAGCTCCATGCAAACAGCAAGGCTAACCTCCTTGCCTTAGAAGACAAGCACACTGGTGAGCAGACGTCTAGCCTGGCTGAGGAACCTTCCTACATCCACAACCCTGACATTTCAGGGTCACTGGAGCAGAGCAGAGTGTCAAACACAACAGATCTGGTGACTGAGAAACCTGCCACCACAGGAGAGGGGATTGAATTCACTGCAGTCAATGATGGAGATGCTGATTTGAAGCCAGACATCAGTGATGAGGACCCTACACTGGCACCAGAACATGCTACCAAACTGTAGTTCACTGCGTTGGTTCATTTGACTTGTCCTTGGCAATAATATTATAGTTTACTGTATTGGGTCATTGTTATGGAAGCCAGCAAAGGTCAACTACTTCAATTTCATCAGAACTTTATTTCCATTGCATTCTTCCATTGTATGTTTCACTTCCATTGCATGCTTCATTCACCTTTGCACGCATCATCGAAGTTTTGTTTCTGTGCACAATACATCTGGTCCAGGATAGCATGTAGCTATATATATAATAATACAAGGCAAATACGTAACATTGATAGGAAGCAATGTCTTACAATAATTATAGTTAAAGTTAAAATCAGAGTCCCTAGCTGGTTTGTTCAGGACTGTGGACAGTTGTCATGCCTGGATGCTGACTATAGGGAGTTCTCATGATCATCAATTGAGTTCTTGCAGATTGGACGCTTTTTCTCCAAGCAATCTGCATTTCATACCCATGGGTAGTTTAACTAAAACAAAAACAAGGTGGAACTCAGCATCTGTTGTTGGCACCATTGGCCACACGGAAGAGACGGAGGACTGTTTTTAGTTGCAAATTTGTATTTGTATTTTGTATTTGTATTTTGTTTGTTTGTACTTATTCTTTCTCTTTTTTTGTTGTTGTATTTTGACTGTTGTAAACTTACTGTCCTGGTGTCTTGTTGACTGGTTTTATAAGGTGTCTCTGGTTAAACTATTGCGTTTTCCTTTTTTTGAATATAATTGTACGTTCCTATAGTACATTGTCCATTATAACCAAAAACTATAATTCACTTTAGTGATTAAACTAAAACTAAAAATGTTGACTGCCTCAGCTTGTTAATTAAAACTAAACTAATATTTAAATCACCCCAAAAAGGTGGTTACTAAAGCTACATATGTAGCTAACCCTTTTGAGATTAAAACTAAACAATGTGACTTATCTAAAAACTAAACTATTTCAGATAACTAAAACAACATTGCTCGTAAGTAACTCTTACTGTACCAGTGAAACTGTAGGAGGAGAGAATATGCAGAAAGGGGCATTGACATGTGCATCAAACCTGCTATTCACTGCAATGGCTCATAAATTTAACATTCTCTTCCTTGCTTTTGGCTGTTGTTCTCTCAACTCCACATGCACTGCATTGTCTCAATTTGCATTTTTGTGCTTTGCCCTTGGCTGCTACTTGCAGATGAAAATGGCAGAGGCAAAGTGGCATTCTTATAGGGTCCACAACCTCAGTAACTAGCTATATATACAACCAATTGAAGATTCAGATGGTATGTATGTAAGCAACTAGCTATAGCAGTGAATATGCAGAAGGCTATCTTTGTCATCATAAATTTTCAAGCAGCAGTGAATTAGGTGCTTATAACGTGGATCTATTGAAGGTACAGGTGAGGTCTGTGGGTTACTACTTGCTGACCTCATCCCAGTTAACTCTACCAACCAATGATGGCAAATGCAGTCATGAGCTCCATAAGCCCATAAGAATTTATATTAATGCTAAGCGTTGTGCCTTAAAATGTTTATTGACTCATGCAGCTTTAATTTAACTGCCACATGACATTCTGCATAAGTATGTCTGAGTTTAATGCATGCTAAAACTGCAAAAGGATCATAGTCTCCAATAAGAAGTCCGTCTAAATATTGCATTTGTGTTTACGTTAGATGGACTTCTTACTGGAGAATACATTTGTTTACCCTACACAGTTTTATAACCGGTGTCAAGGAAATTTCGTCGCCAGGAAAAATTGCGCGGTTACGAAATTTCCTAGGATATACGGTCGCTCTAGTATAACGGAGCGACCGTATATCCTAGGAATCGGTCGGCCTGTCGCATGTAATGGTGTGCCCAAACCAATGGTGACGAGTACAGGAACCGCTCGAAATTTCCTGTGACACTAGCATTAAAGGCATTTATTAGGTTAGCCTCATTCCCAGGCCCCGCTCAGCTTTTCGTCGTTTTGTTCGTGTGAAGCATGACATCGGCGAAATCGCGCAATTTGCTCATGAATAATAATTAATGAGATGACGCCACTCGCGTACGGTTATATTATTCCATGGCGGCAACCGAAATAAACAAGGGGGGCTTCTCTCTTTGATGCGGCTAGTGACCTTTTCAAGTTTCAAATCGGTACTCTGATATGTGGCCGTGCGGTACTTTGAAGGTTTGTTAGAACACTTAAACTTGAAAAAAAGAAGAAATAAAATCAAGGTAGGTAGTATTATGAGACAGCACCAATTATGGGTTTCATACTTTACATTTATAGACATCGTTGCTTTGCCTGAACATTGTCAAATGTATCCTCTACCGTTTGATAGAATGAATGGTACAAAGCATTTGGTATTAATGATTTTAAAATTTTGATGAAATTTATGGGTATTTCCAATTGTGGCTAATAAAAAAAACCACTGCCAGAATACCAAGAAGCATGTTTGCATGGAAATGGTTCTAGCAGAACTTCTATGCTGGTAGGGTGTAGCTACCTAGCCAAATGATTATTAGGTATGAAACATTATAGCAAAAACTTGGGGTGTCTCATAATACGTACCCTGTCTCATAATAATTGGCTCATTAACGTATAAAAATGCAGCCAAACTACAATACAGAGAAAAGACTGAAACTTTGCCTACCATGAATTGTTAGTATTATCTTGTTAAATGGGGCGGCTACCCTAAAGGAGCTATTGAATGTAGCGATGGGCTATCTGAGTGTGAATATAGCTACAAACTTGATTGCATTTGCACAATGTACTCACGGATGTAGACTACTAGTACACAGTTAGCACTTCTATTCATGGCTTTGATCTGACAAGCTTGTGCTGTTCTCAAGCAGTGTTGGTTTTCCTGTACTCATGGATGTAGACTACACAAGAGTAAGTGCGGGGGTGTCATGGAGTTATCCGGACATCTGCAAATTTCTTCGCGGAGTGTCAGGACAAAGGAATTAGCGGGATGTCCGTGACACCCCCTCACCGTCTGGACACCCCGACACTAATACTCTAGCACTTCTATTCATGGCTTTGATCTGACAAGCTTGTGCTGCTTCAGTGTTCTCAAGCAGTGTTGGTGTTCCTGTACTCACGGATGGACTACACAGTTAGAGTAAGTGTGGGGGTGTCCGGACGGGGGAGTTATCCGGACATCCGCAAATTTCTTCGCGGAGTGTTCAGACAAAATAATTAGCGGGATGTCCGTGACACCCCCTCACCGTCCGGACACCCCCGTACTTACTCTAGCAGTGTTGGTTTTCCTGTACTCAAGGATGTAGACTACACAGTCAGCACTGTACAGTACAGGAAAAACAACACTGCTTGAGAACACTGAAGCAGCACAAGCTTGTCAGATCAAAGCCATGAATAGAAGTGCTAACTGTGTAGTGTACATCCGTGAGTACATTGTATATGCAATCAAGTTTGTAGCTGCTTGAACCTTGAAGCCTTGTTACGCTTCACACCTGTACAGTAACACCTAGCCTTGTTCCAGGCCATCGACCAGCTTTTCACGGTTACCTGACTGTCTGTATGTCATTCTGCAGGTGTACCGATGAAAACAAGCTCGTCAGAAGAAGTGTTAACTCATGTGCATGTGGTACATTGCATAATTATGTCATTCCGCTGGTGGCAATACTTGAGTCTGTGAGTTTTCTGCTCGTGTACTCATGGTCAATAGATGGGAGAGTAAAGCTCTAATAATTTTAGATGTAGAACTACATCTTGAGAATGGAAGCATCTAGTCCACAGTCAATTAACACTGTGTTTGTATCAGACAAATATTTCTACTGGATAGAACTCTTAGTATTACACCGGTAGTTTCACATACATTATGAAGCAATACTTAGTCCAGTGAAAAAACCCTCAGTTCTAACAAGCTTGTAGTAGACTCTAATGAGCAGTATAGGTGCTTTGGCATGAATCTATTGAAATTAAAGAGTAGTGTGGAAGAATTGTATTCAGAACATCATAGATATATAGCTACAATCACAATAATATTATATGTAGCTATCAATGCATGAAATACAGTACATGTATAATAGCTACAGTGTGTTACATGTCAAGATTGTTGTCATGCAGACAACAAGAAATGCAGTATGATTATAAACTGATTCTTTACAACACTGCGTGAGAACACTGAATTAGCAATCAAGTTTGTAGCTAGTGTGCATATCACAAACTGAAAATAAACATTGTCAAATTGGACAAAATAGACAACTTAGGCAATTTATAGAATGTAGTCATCACTCGGTGTTATGCAATTTAGACAATTTAGACTACTTATACAGCTTCACTCAAGCTGGCAAGTTACAAATTTTCATAATTACATATCTGATTTGCGTTTTGACTCATCCTGACTGGAAAGGTATTCATTAGACAATATCTAATTCCTGTGTCCAATTTAATGTAGCGGTAGAAATTCAATTCCTGAATCTCCACTAATCCAATTAAGCGGTAGCTCATGCAGAACACTAATTATTTTCTGTGATTCCGATACCTGGAAATGCACTTAGCTAATAAATGTGCGCAAAAGTGTATTTTTGAAATCGATTTATCGTTAATAGCTACATTTTCAATGGGTTTTTTTATTCCTGTCTTTTGAGCATATGCATGCACTAAAATTTAATGTGGTTCTCAGTTTGTACTGTATCATGTATATATACGTACCAGTATCACTGCCGTTTTAGTAGTCCACTTGTGGTGTGGTACATGCTGGATGGCTGGCGCGCAGTGTTGCTTTAGTACAACATTAAGGTTGAGATTGCTTTTAGGGAATTTAGTCAGATAATATGCCGTACATGCAGAAATAACATATAGCTAGTAGCTACTGCTAGTGTACAGAAAAAATATTTAACTACTGCTAGTATACAGAAACAAATAGAAGCTACTGCTAATGCATGTACAGAATATTAGACACTTGCTACTGCTGCTGCAGCAGCTTGTTTTTGATGGTGACTGTCCCTGTGACTGGGTGTCCAGATGTCCCAGGTCCCCACTCCACAGTCACATCAAGAAGCGGGATGTCATTACTGACATTGAAGAAGTTGGATCCACTATATGGACAGCCAAAGTTGATCTTCATCTCCTTTTCATCGTGGGTAAGGATAATTCCTGGTTTGCCTTCAATTCCAGATGGAGACGACTCTCGCTAAAATTAGAAACAGCAATCTGTTTGATTTCTTTAGCCAATAATGTAGAAAAGTAGAGTACTTACCCCACAGGCTTGGAACTGGCAAAGGCTCTGTGCGGCAATGGGAAACTTTGGCGACACTACCCACTTTCCCCATTCGAGTTGAGGTGTAGATCCAGAGAAGCTGTGGTCGCTGAAATTGGCAATAGTGCCAATTACTGCAAGGTACTCGTAGGACACCTGTAATGTATAGAAAAAGTGATGTGAAATACAGTACTGTTACATGACTGCCGTTACATGAATTCATTCAGTTATACATGACTGCCATAATGCTGCAGGCATAATTTTGCACTAGTGCAATGTGTTAAACTATGAACGTACGTTTTGTTCAGACTGTTTTCCTGACTTAGACATCCTTGCAAGATCCTATTAAGGTCAGGAGCAATCAAAAATATTAGCAATAATGAAGTGCTAAATCAACAATCAACACTAACCAAGCATATGCAGTCAAAAATATTCAGTTTAAGTGAGCACTTCTGCAGTAATCGAGAGTTCAAGATATGCTCCGAGCACTTCTGCAGTAATCTTGGACGGAATCGTTTCTTATATATACACGCATGAGTGGGGGTCGCACGTCACTTGAATATTATACACTGATCGGAAGTAATTGTGGGCATGTAACATCCGGCTTTGCCGTGCGCGCTCTTTGAGTCCTGTGCTGGTTGATGGTGCTGGCTGATGTGCTCAGCTAGAAACGTAGCCTCGTTCCCAGGCCTACCCTGTTTTTTCTGTTCTTCGGTTTCCGTTGACAAATTATAATACGGATGCGGAAGGGCGCGCGGCCTGGGAACGAGGCTACTGGAAACGTTTGTACATGCCCCAATTGTACTCCTCTATGTAAAAGGTGACTTGTGGAGGTCAGCTAAAGGACTCAACTGTTTTTCTGCCATCGAGCGTCTCACTGCATTATAATAGCTAGCTAGCTACATCTCAGACTAGTAGACCTTCCGCGTTTCGTTTCCGGGGTGGGCGGGGCGGAACCCCTTCCCGCGCGCGCCCCGCCCAAGAAGGGTCTGGGAACCGTAGCCAAACTAGTTCATGTTGCGTGCTGGTTCGGTGCAGCTCACCTATAGGCTGTTAGGCGCAGACTTGACTCTCATCCCAGCTACTCTTTATTAAGAGGTGAAGACTTCTTAGGTGCACCTTGGAGACCTGGCACATGAGGAGCCAGCCCAACTCCCCAACCGGGAGGAAAGCATCCTGCCTCATGTGTATGATGCACTGGTCCATGAGAACACTCCACCCCCAACGCGTGCACAGAACAGTCAGCAGCAATAATTTGATTTCTGGTAGCGTGCTACCTCTGTAGGTCACGCGTCTCGCCAATTTTTCTCAGTTGTGTACCTATAAGAGTGTCTGTTGATGTGCTGTATTGTATTACTACTGAAGAAGACCACCACAGTGTGGTCGAAACATTTGGTGAACCTCCAGGCTAGTGTAAAAGCTTAAGCACGTGAAATGTCTACTATACCTAGCCACACAGGCCTCTATAGGCTGAGGAAACGGCCAAGTCCTGCATAGTGTAATATTCAACTATCCATTCCGGCCATTACTAATGCTTGCAATATCCCATCCACAGCCACCATGCACCGTATGCTGAAAGACAATTCCCGATGAGCAATACATAAATAATATTATGGATAATGCTCCTACATTAAGGTAGTAAACATGGGTACCGCGATCTCCGAAACCAAGTTGATGGATAAATGGGCAGCATCAAAGCGTACACAAGTTTCAGCAATACTTTGCATCAAACTGCTCCCTCTGCTTGAAAATGCCCTAAAACTCAATTTTAAGGCCCTCTACGAAACTGAAAATTTGGACCCTCTCCAAGGCCCCACCCACACTCTGACCCCATCATCAATACACACACAAAACAGGCCCAAAAACTACGGATGGATTTACCACCTGCTCTCCTCACTTGCAGGCTACAGCCCAAAACTCACTGCCACCCTCAAAAACAGAGGTTTGGCTACCCTAGGCTTTCAAAAAAAATTCCACGCACACCAACTAAAACCGACTCAAGCCAAGGGCACTCTTCAAAAGGTCAACCTACCCCCTGCAAAACTAGGGATGCTTTTCCACGTTCACCTCTCGGTTACAGAGTTTTGGCCACACATCTACTCCCTCTCACCAGCCCGGTCCAGCTACATGTACCAAACCAGCCAAATTCGCCCTAACACGAAAATGGGCGGGGGCTGTAATGCCGAAAGGTCAACTCTCTAGAGTACCTTGGCCAGGGAGCTGTCGGAGGCTGTTCACTTTCCAGGCTGTTCTTCGGCCACTTCAGCAGACCCACAAACATTCCTGCTCACTCCACCTAGCTATTCACACTCAGATAGCCCATCGCTACATTCAATAAGCCAGAATAGCTCTTTACTTAAAAAAAAAAAAGAAGAAAAAAAAAGAAGAAAAAAAAGAGTGTTCAAACAAATCTTCAAGGTACCGCACGGCCACATCTGAGTGCCGATTTGAAACTTGAAAGGGCCGCTAGCCGCATCATGGGAAAACGTAAACAGATGAATAACTCTAAATAACCGTATGCGAGGGACGTCATCTCATTAATTATTCATGAGCAAAATTGCGCGATTTCGCCGATGCCGTGCTTTCTACCTTAATTTGCAACAGAAGATAATATTGCAACAACAATGTGCATGCTCTATCTGGAAAGCACTTTATCCGATTGGCTTAGGACATCATAGTGTATATACCAAGTACTCACACTGCTGCTGTGAGCAACTATATAGCAGTGAATATGCATGCAGAAGGCTATCTTTGTCACTATTTTAAGCAGTGAATTAGGTGCTTATAACGTGGATCTTTGAAGGTACAGGTCTGCGGGTTACTACTTTCCGACCTCATCCCAGTTAACTCTACCAACCAACGATGAATACTTTTGCAGTTTTAGCATGCATTAAACTCAGACATACTTATGCAGAATGAATCATGTGGCGGCATGAGTCAATAAACAGTGAACATAAGAAACAGCTTAAGGAAGCAAAAATCCTGTTTTGAGGTATAACGCTTAGTATTAATATGCCGATATAAATTCTTATGGGCTTATGGAGCTCAAGACTGCATTTGCCGTCTAAAAATTGCAATACATGTTTAACTAGAGGTGTTCATAGAACACATACCCCGCGCTGTCATGAACATCTACAGGCCAGGATGCATGCAGTGCAGCTACAATCGACGTGACATCTCTGCCGATGCGCATCGAACAGGGCGGCTATCGCGTATACTGTGTTCGTGCCGATATCCAAGGTGTGGGAGTGACCGCTTACCGTATATACTGGAGAGGTGGAGCCAAATGTTACGAATAATAGGAAATAGCTGGAAAAAAACAGCCGAAACAATAGCCACGATGCTTGTGAAGTACATAGATCGTGAGAAGACACTGTTTCCTAGCGGTCATCTCGAAGCATGAAGTTTCCAAATGCACCGTGTGTCCTGTTCTTGATGGGACTCTGACGTCATGAAGAGGTGGAGCCAATGTTATGAATAGTTATGAAAAGTAGGAAATAGCCGAAATACAGCGAAACGGACTTCAGTCAGGTACACATAGAGCAGTTTTTTGTTATTTGCTATTGTTTGACTCCATTTCGATGGTTTATGAGGGTCTATGTGGCGAGATTTTTTTCGAGTCACAGACTGACAGACTGACTGACAGACAAAACCGATTGCTTAACCCCGCTTCGCGCATGCGCGCGCGGGTTAATAATTATTCATAACAGGATAAACAACACTGCTTGAGAACACTGAAGTAGCACAGATGAAGACAAGCTTGTCAGAAGTCATGAATAGAAGAGCTATAACTGTGTCTACATCCGTGAGTACAGAAGACTACCATCATAATAGCATGCATAATCTATGCATTTCCATATTGCCTAACAGGAGAAACAACACTGCCTGTGAACGTGGCATGAAGCGAATACAAGCTTGTCAGAAGCCATGAATCGAAGTGCTAACTGTGTCTCTACATCTGTGAGTACATTGTATGTACAATCAGTTTGTAGTTTCGTGTACCTTAGCTCAACTTGAAACCTTGCTTTACACCCGCTTCATACCTGTACACCTTCATGCGTGTTATATACCTCACTGACTGTATGTCATTCCACAGGCAGCGATACATGTAGTAGGGTGTACGTGTTTACTTAATAAACTGAGTCTGTGAGCTTTCTGCTCATGTACTGCTGAGACATTACACATTGGTTTCCTTGTGTGTCAATCATGGTAAAAACACGGGAGAGTAATTAAGCTCTTAGTCTGCAACAATCTTAGATGTAGAATATGTAGCTGTCCACTAGCAATACAGCTGGATAATGGAAGCATCTGTAGCATTTAGGAGTCCACATGCATACAATTAACACTGTATTGCATTGGACAACTTTCAGTCAATCCCTACAATACAAGAACTCTTTCTATGTTAATATTATCCGAGTAGTTTCACATACATTAAGTATAGGATATACTACGTCAATGTGGAGGTTATGCGATTTATCCTCCACGGGAAAGTTTGGCCAAGGTGGAGCCGAGGCTAAACTTTCCCACGGAAGACAAATCACATAACCTCCAAGTCGGCGTAGTAGATCTGACCTCTACCACAGACATAACCTCTAAGTCAAGTTATATATAGTAACTGGATCCAGCTGCGCATGCTAGGATAGCCTCATTCCCAGGCGCTCAGTAATTGCCAATTACCGAGCGCCTGGGAGCACATCATTCTCCCACCTGTATAACGTGAGGGTAAGGGTTAGGTCAGGGCAGGCTATAATTAGTGTTTCATGCATGAAATGCTGCGGGGACGGTATAGGGCGACATACAGGTAGTACCTCATCCCCAGTTGCTAGAACAAGGCTACTGCTGGGACAGCTACTGCTCTCTGATTTCAGCGCAGTGCGGTTCAATTATATGATAACTGCGGAGGATAACCAATTTATTCTCCATGGTACATCAAATGATTGCCCATGCACTGAGGTAGAAGAAGCAGTAGCTACTAGAAAAAGATTAGGTAGTGTATTAGCAGTGAGTATAGGTGTGGCTATCTATCGAATGTATACAGGTCTGTGGATTTCTATAGCAGCCGATCTCATGCCTGCAATTGTTAAGCATATTCACTGTCTAACTCATGCAGCTTTAACCTCCATAAATTATGATCCATTCTGCATGAGTGTGTCAGTTTAATGCATGCTAAACTGTGTTTGTTAAATTGTTAGTAGCTATTCTTCAGCAAGAAGTCTGTATTAATATTGCAACTACATGACTTTGTTCCATATTGCATAACAGGATAAACGTTAACAACACTGCATTCATGAGAACACTGAAGCAGCAAAGATGAGTTAAGATGAGCTTGTCAGAAGCCATGAATGAAAGTGCTAACAGTGACTCTACAACCGTGAGTACATTGTAAATACAATCAGCTTTCAGGTTAAGCTTCGAGCACACATGCTTCACACCTGGCAGTGTACACTTTCAATGGCTTTGTGCTACCTCACTGACTGTATGTCATTCGGCATGCAGGTGGCAATACTTGCAGTAGGCTAGGGTGGTGTTTACTTCATTCGGAGTCTCTGACTTTTCTGCTCATGTACTGCTGAACCATTACACATTGGCTTAGTGTGTTAATCATGGTCAATACTTGAGAGAGTAAATTCTAAGCTTACAATAAATATCTTGGACGTAGATTGGGTAGCTGTCCACTATACATATGGTTAATGCAAGTAGCTATAATGATTGGATGTGTGGCATTTCAGAGTACACAGGATAATCAACATTTCGTTGCCACATCAGCAAGACTCTTGATTTCAGCCAATATCTACAATCTCAAACTCGGCTCAAGAATGTTGGGAGGGGCTGGAAGTTTCCAAATGATCATTCTAGGAAAACACTTAGCGATTACCAGTGAGTATAGCATTAATCTACTGCATGAAAGTACAGGTCTGTGGGTTACACAGTTAGTAGCATATTCACTACTCATTGCTACAGCTTTGACTTCATGATTCATTCTGCATAAGTTCATGCGTCAGTTTAATGCCGGCTAAAACTGTGTAGGGTAAACAAATTGTAAATGTATTCTCCAGTAAGAAGTCCGTCTACAATTATGTGTGTATACATTTCCATATTGCATAACATGAATGTACAGGAAAAACAACACAGCTTGAGAACACTGAAGCTACACATGCAGATGAAGACAATATGCAAGCTTGTCAGATCGAAGCCATGAATAGAAGTGCTAACTGTGTAGTCTACATCTGTGAGTACATTGTATATGCAATCAAGTTTGTAGCTACTTGAACTTTGGCTTAGCTTGAAGCCTTGCTACGCTTCACACCTGAACACCTTCAATCACTTGACTGGCTGTATGTCATTCTAGCAGGTGCACGGATGAAAACAAGCTTGTCAGAGTACATTTCATATGCAATCAGATGTAAGTTTGCAACTGATTTTTATTTGACTTACGCTTCACACTGTATATTGCCTGTTTGTGAGCAAAAAAATCCACTTGTCTGGTCTGTACTATTGCAAATTAGGAAAGACTTCAGAAAGAGACACCTATACATGCACATGTGTCGTAAATTAACCTGAAGCCTTGGTAAGTTTGACATGTACTTCACACCTGTACACCTTCCGAATGACTTTGTGGCTGGTGGCAATATACTTGAGTCTGTGAGTTTTCTGCTCATGTACTGCTGACTTACACATTGGTTTCCCTGTGTGCCAATCAGGTGGACAAGTTCCATTGTACCAGGTGGACAAGTTCCATTGTACCAGGTGGACAGACTCCACTGTATACCAGGTGGACAGGTTCCACTGCACCAGGTGGACAGGCTACACTGCACCAGGTGGACAGGTTCCACTGTAGCCAATACATGGGAGAGTAAAGCTCTAGATGTAGAATATGTAGCTGCCACTTCACTTGTATTGAGAATGGAAGCATCTAGTCCACAGTCAATTAACACTGTGTTTGTATCGGACAAATATCAGTCGATCTCTACAGGATCACTTCATAGAACTCTTAATAATTATTACCCCAGTAGTTTATATGAAGCAGTACTAGTGGAAAAAACCCTAAGTTCTAACAAGCTGGTATCTATGTAGCTAGTATATACATGTATACATGCATAATAGCTACAGTGTGTTATACTTGTCAAGGTTGTTGTCAGACAACAAGGAATGCAGTACGATTATCATTAGTACAAGTTTTTATTACTTGTTTATGTCATTTTTTTTTTAGCAGCAGCGCATGCAATTTGCCATCACAGAGCAGAAGAGTCAGTGTCCTCACAAGTAGTAGGAGCCCTGCTTTGGTATATAGACAATATTGATACCGGTATTCACACTGCCAGCATTGGCTAAAGAATCAGACCCAAGTGAACCCTTTTCTGGATGGCCGGGATACAGCAGTAGCAAATCCCTGTCTGAAGACTATAATATTAGCTATACCAGAAGTAGCAAGATTTATGTATTGTTGAGTCTTTAGATAGGCATTCAGCCCTCTCACAGAACACAGTAGGTAGTAACATACATAAATTACAAGCACAGAGTTAGAATTTACCTCGGTTTTTATGAAGTACGAAATTATGTCAACACAACGGCGCAAGACACTTCTAATTCAGCGATCTTGAGTAATAATTACGTTCGTTGCTAAGTGATCGCGCATGCGTGCAAACAAGAAAATGGCGCGACTAAAGAAGCCATATAGTTGGGGCGAGCCTGAGCGAGCCCCACACTAGCGTGACTTCATTGCGCAGAGCGTGTGTATGTTTGCTTGCTTGCTTGCTTGCTTGCTTGCTTGTTTGCTTGGATCTTGCAAATACCGTAAATTTTAAATCAGCGAATTTCCCTTGCACGTGCACAATAATATTCAAATTCAACAACGAGCTAGCTCTCAGACGCACCTCGATACGCCGCCGCTCGGACTCAAGGAATCGTGAACCGTCTAGCTACCTGTTCGACGGACGATAGCGACAACAAAGGCGGAGAGACCATGCACTCGTGGACATTGGCTAGAGCACCATGAACATTCTGCCTCCTCGGTGGCGACACTGACAAAGGCAGAGACTGCGGCTCAGAGTCGTGGACCTACCGTGGCGCCATGGCCGGTGATGTTGGTGCTAGACTGCTTCAGCTACAAACGCTAACCTGACTCACAGTTGCTGTGATGTAGCTACACGAGTGTATGTTTAGTGCCATAATTTCTGTGGCCTATGCTCATTGCCCTGTCACAGTCATGTGAATGCAACTGCTTCATGCATGTCCTGCGGCACGCGCATGTACTTCACTCAGGCTCGCCCCCCAATGTCCTGCATTCCACTAGTTATTGAGTAGGCAGCTGCAGCCGCCTGGTGAAAACTTGGAGGTTGCGAAAAAGCGATGGCCAGGTGCACTACTCGGTGTAAAATTATGCTGTTTCGTGGCATGCGAAAACCATCATGAGGGATTGAAGCGACGTAGAGCTAGCCCGTCTGAAAGAAAGAAGAAGAAAGATAAACAATTTGCTCGTTTTGCGAGTACCTGGTGTGGTACTTTTGCGACGGTTTTTCGCGATGCGAGGAGTCTTGTTGGTCATGAAAACACTCGAAGATGAACGGTATGTGGTTAGAAAGGCTTATAAGTGTATCGTTTCTGAGATTTGGAGAGATTTTTTTGTATTAGCATATATTGCTTGTACGTCGTATCCCTACATACAGAGTCTACCGACTCTGTGGTAGCAAGAGTGTATAATAAGAAGAGAGTATCGAACTCGCTATAGGCTAACGTTGAATGTATGCGGAAAGTAACGTGACATCCGGTATGGTGCTAACGTCAATAGCACAATCTTATCTGACATAGATGCCATGGCTACCGTACCACAGCTAGCTAGCCTCTTTGACTCGACGATCAAAGCGTGCGTGCAGCAAGTAAACTCGGCCATATCGGGGAGTACGAGTCGGTGTGGATCACGTGCACCATACTGGATGTCACGTTACTTTCCGCATACATTCAATGTTAGCCTATAGCGAGTTCGATACTCTCTTCTTATAATTATACACTCTTGGTGATAGGCAATCACATGGGTTTCGAGTGCAATTTGGGAAATAATTGCACGAGCAACAGGCAATTTATGACTGTTGTGAGTGCAATTATTCCCAAATGGCACGAAAATACATGTGATTAAATACTAATCATATACTACCAGGCATGGCATGGTCGAAAGCAAGCGGCTTGAGCGATTAAAACCACGCCCCAGCGAAGCGCGAGCGAACTACACGCTACTAGTACCGCTTATCTTATTTGCTCAGAGTACTGACCTGTTGTGTAGTGAAGCTTTAGGACGGAAGCGCGGTGTTGCAACTGACACCCAGGTTCCCAAAACAGCAGCCGTGACACTTCGGAACAGTACGCGGCTGCAGCGCTACATGTAGTATGGCACAATGACTAGCGCCACCGTTTCTGTGACAACACTTTCGCCACGCTATCGTTCGGTTCTCACAGCGTTTCTTCAGCTCAGGTACAGAACGCGAGCGTTCACACAGCACAGCCATTTTCAACTGTTGCTAATGAAACGGGGCGTAGCCATGACGCGGACGCTCGTTGCTAGGGCGGAGCTTCACCTGATTGGTTAGCGCGCGCCGCGGCCGCTTCGTAACCGTGCAATTTCTGACAGCCCTCGGGCTACAATAACCGTGCAATTTGGAAAAACAATTGCACGCTTTTCTATGGGAGTAAATGTATGGCAACTCTATAAGTATGTGATTAGTGATATAATCGGATAGTTTACAAATGCATAAAATTTTGTGGTTTGAAGAATAACGCTTCGCTCGCTCAGCTACTTCCCCCTTGTTCGCCCATGGATATTATAGACTACGTAAACCATGGTTCGCCTATGGTGCGTAATCCGGCGCCGGACAGCTCTCTGTGCAGAGCTGCTTTTCCCCGATTGCGTCCGCTTTAGCTGCTGCTCCCGGGTCCGATTGCGACATCCGCTTCCACTGCTGTTCCCCGTTTGCCTCCGCTTCCAGCTGCAGCTCCCAGATTGCGCCTGCTTCAGCTGCTGCTCGCCGCTTGCGTCGCTTCGGCTGCTATTCCCCGATTGCGTCCGCTTTCAACTGCTGCTCGCCACAATGTGATGGATTGAGGATGTTGTCCCGGACTCCCGGTGTCATGGGGAATTTGGCACCCCCGATTTATGGCACCCCCATGCTAAATACCCTAGGGAAATTGGAACCCCCAAGCAAAATACGCTGAGGGAATTTGGCACCCCGCGGTGCACCCCTTGGGGAATTTGGCATCCCGTTACAATACAGCTGAACGTATACCAGCGAATCAAAGCTAGGCATTGCTGAACCTATAGTGACCTTATCGGAAGGTGTCAGTCATGGAAAATGTATTAAAGAAGCTTGCAATGCGCTACTAGTCACAATAACAGGATGGCGGAGATCGAACTTGGAACGGCGGATGGTTCGGATGAGATCAAGGTCTACGATGAAGTGCAAGACTATTTAGCCCGAAACAGCGACGAAGGTTGAGAAAGGTGTCATTCGGAAACGAGCAAAAAAGGTTCTGCTTGTTGATGGCGTCCTACACTACTAGCAATCCTTTAATTTCTTCCTAGCTTACTGTATATAATGATGCAGTTTCTTTTATTTTCAGTGTAATATAATTCCATTGTGTAATAAAATAGACTATAATATCTGCATAACTGAAACAATCCTTTTTTTTCTATTAACGTTAAGTACTCAGTTGTATTTCCTGCTTATTGTAAACTGAAACAATTAAATCAATTGATGAAAATTTGTGTGAGGGTGCCATATTCCCTAGGGAATATGACACCCCCTTGACAAGAGGGTGCCAACCAGTAAAATTTAACAATAATTTCTTGCAATCACTAGCCTACTACTATACATCAGTATGTCTACTTGACACCGACGAAAAATTTGCATGGGGTGCCATATTCCCTAGGGAATAATGCGTGAGGGTGCCATATTCCCTGTTGCATGGGGGATGCCAAAATCCCTGAGGGGGTACCGGTATCCCTAGGGAATTTGGCATGGGGGTGCCATATTCTCGGGGGTGCCAGATTCCCTATGACACCGGTGTCTTTTGTTTCTTCGGTTTGTCACCTAGGGGTCATGCCTTGAGTTTCCTGTAGTGTCAGGATGTTGTGCAATACTGTACTGTTATGGGTTTGTAGATGTATTTAAAGGACCGGCGAGGCTGCACTGTGATTGTCAAAGTGTCGGTTGCTCGTTGCTCAATCGTCGTCGTCTACCGCAAGAACATAATATTATAAGGACTGAGTCTTGTGGGTTTGGTTACCCAACGATTTGACTTCTTTGAAAAACGCAAGACCCTTCAACCTGATTCTTCACAGGTCACCTCTGACATAACATGGCAGAGCAAGTCAGTAAGGAACCCAACGGTATGTGGTGCCAACAAGTACATGTATGTAATGGCAGTAATTATAATGGCGGCTCATACGCACAGTAAAACTTATTCCCGGTGATAGCATCGTATGTGTGCCATGTACCTCAATTGGCGTTCCGAGACTAACACAATCAACATTATCAGATGACGGAGTCTATACATGTATAGCTACTAGTGTAGCAATGCGGGCACCGCAGCTGCATGCGACGTAGACTACGCGCTTGACTTATACGGTCGAACCAGTTACGCGAGTGAACTTAGACCTACCTAACTACGTGCATTTGTTCTATTTTTGCAGCAACCTACTACATCGTGAATGCCAAGTGGGGACAAAGTCTTGTTGCAGGTGATAATGCCGATGGGAATGTCTACTTGCAAACTCCGGAGAACAGATTGAATGCTAAATGGCAATTTGAACAGGACCCGGAGTTTCATGAATTCTACTACATCAAGGATCTCAAGCATCGCCAGTACATCTTTTCTGGGTACAAGTATGATCGCAAGGTGTATGCAGGTAACCTTGATCCTTCGTACTTGCCTAATTACCGATGGAAGCTAGAGGTAGCACGCACCGATGCGGACCGACGTGGCGGCCGAACCGTTTATCTGATTGATGGCTCTCATAACAAAGCACTTGTTGCTGGAAGCGGTCATGATGATGGCCAGCTCTATCTTATAGATAACCCCTATGAACCGTTTGCTGAGTGGGGGTTTGTAGTCCTAACAACTTAGGCTGCAACTACCTGAGATGAGCAGCGAGGGGCGTGGTTTGAGTTTCGTAACTGATATTATTTTGTATTGTCTCAAGCAACAATTGTTTTCATTGTACATGTAGCTAGCTGATTTTCTCAAGTCCTTCCTGTTCATATTATGTCTGCATGCAGGTGCTATATATATATGTAGACCTACCTATGACGTATCCTGCATAGTTGCATGTCAAATAGTATAAGAGCGCGATAAAAATAGCTATAGCGCGTCTAAACACTTGTAGTGATTCTTTCCGCCACGTGATAATTGACTGGAGCGGCGACACTATGACCATAGATAATAAAATAAACTACGAAACGGGATTGGAAACGAGCCACTTATCACTTACTTAGCACGCGCACTCCGCGTTGTAACGGAAGTTGTTACAAAAACCGCGCCCATCAAGCTAGCATGGACCTCTTCCGAACTTCTTGTTTCCAAGACGAGAGTCCACCGCTCCAGAATGTACTCCGCTTGGTAAGTGTACAAATAGGTACATGTATAGCTTACTCTAGCTAGTCTAGGTACCAGACTATTCGCGCGAATAGTCTGCTACCGAGACTATAGCTAGGCCTACTCTAGCCAGGGGGAGGGTTGACTAGCTATGATTGTACTGATTTTCTCTTCATACAGCCCCAGTCGATCCAGCAGTTAAAAAAGGCAGTGGAAAGCCATGCTAGATGATCATGATTCCCTTACTGCATCTTCAGTGAAGGCAACAATTGGTCTCCTGTCACGGATAGAAAGCGAAGAAAACAAGCGATATTTGCCAATGATTTACGTAGCTGCCTCTAGCTTTCTCATGCAAGGCTAAAGGCCAGGGAAAAGATCCAGAGGGCTCCTGAAAGGAACTTCAACTCAAAAGTGATGAAATATAACATGCATGAGAACATTTCAAAAACTTCTAATCGTTTCCAAAATCCACAATAAATCCAACCAAACATGAAGATTTTCGCCCATCGGCACAGGATTTCATATTTGTAGTTTTCCTCCTCTTGGGGAGAGAAGTTTTTCTCTTTCTCCCAGTCTTGACTTGACTACTTGCAGTCAATGGGCTATGACCTTTTCAGGACATGGAAATTCCCACTCATCCAGGTTTGGAATGAATTCTGATCCCAGCCACTGTATAAAGAAAGGAGGGAGGGTCAATCCCGTAACAGTGTTTATACAACCAATACATACCTTCAAGCAGAAATCTGTAGCCTTTAGGTTGGAGTTTTGTGGCTCTGCTTGCCTCAAGTCACATTGAAAGTCTTTCCCATCTGTAGGAGCAAAGAAGGGGCAGGCTAGAAATACAGCACAAATCATGTAAAGGCACATTGAGTGTATGTAGTGCATTGTCTTCCAGCTCGCCATTGTAATATGCCCCTGTGCTGAGATGTGTTATGATGAACTGAATGTAACTTAGTCAAAAAAAAGTGGTTGGTGCAAAACTAGGACACTTGACACACACTATGAAGGTAAGCAAATAGTCACTGACCACCATACTACTTCAGAAAAGTCCCACACAGAAGACTACTAAAATGGCAACCGCACACCCACGTTCACACTTGGACCAGCTATCAACTGGCATAAACACAAGATCCACTCAAACAAACCACACAGTGCAATACCTCAACCACTTGTGTCAACAAAATACCCAACAGAATTTACTCTCAAGCTCCCTCTTGTCTGGAAAAGTCCCACACAGTTTGTATATCCACCATATTAGTTGCAAAGTACCACTTTAACTTGTGTTATGCGAGCATATATTCCATTTACTGCCCACTATAGTGTTCTGGGCACTAAAATGACCTTGCTGAAACTACTTATGCTGCACTTACCAGGAAAGAAGTGTGGTGATCTCTGCAGATGCCTTTTAAAGTTGATCCGGCTAGGTAGAACAGCTAGGTCGGCGAAAACGCAGATCAAAGCAATCATCAACCAAAAGGTGGTAATGAGTACAACGCGGAGTGAACGCGCCTACAAGTACGGGAGCAATGCGCTCACGTGAGTCGTTTCCAATCCCGTTTCGTAGTTTGACTATGGTGCACAGCTGTGTATACGTATATAGTTCTGAGCCAACTGACGGCAGGAAGCAGCTACCAGAGAACGCTGTGCTGTGCTGAAGGCTATCCTATTTTTGTACCCAGGCGGCACGAGGCTATAACCTAGTCTACTCGAACAGTCACAACAACGGTTATTGTGTGGATGTGCTTACCTGAGGCTGGAGGTGGCACTGCGGGCGCCTATTGAAGTCTTACTCCCGGGGGCGGGACCTACTTATGCGCTCTTGCAAATAGTTATTACAGTAGCTACATGGAAAATCACGGGACGATATGCTTCAATTGCTCGACTTTCCACCATGTCAACTCGTAGAAAGTACCTAATGGGTCTTGGTGATTTCCTTGGTAGCATTGACCAGGGTTTCAATGGACCGGACATGGATCCACAATTACGTGGGTACAAGAAATTGATGTGATGAAATCAATTTCTAGGCGCAAAGATCTATTCAGTTTCCATGGAAACTCCAGTTTTAAATCAAGGTTACCATAGAAACCACTGTAGCACCCCAGTGTGCTGTTCCAAAGCATGCATGCAAACTAGCACCCCATTGATTGTTAACGGTGTAGGGATTACGTAGGTTGTGTCATCGCTTGCCTCAGTTTGATGGGATGCTTTTGCGACAATTGTGCATACTGCATGCATGATACGTATCTTTTTTTTAGCATGAGCTAATCCCATGCACACACTGTGCTCGAGCTCTATAACACAGAACTGCAGACCGGGAAGACATGAGAGCTGTTGAAACCCCAAAACATATGAAATGTCAAAATTCAAGCCTTAAAATCCAGAGATTCCATGCAGAGGGTGTGACAGATCTCAGGTCTGTATAGAGTGCATTGTATGAATTATTCCACACACAAATTGAACGTTTTTTTTAAGTTCTGCAATTCTTTACCACTGAGTCTGAGACAGTTATCATTGTATTACAGGCTGAATCACACCCTATAGTTATATCTATATGCATCCTAGGTGTGTGGTTGCCAAGCAACATTTTAGACAATCAAGCAGCCGATCAACGTCCAGACAATGTAATCAATTAAGGTAGTAATGATACCTTCACATGCATGTCAGACTAGCTGTTGCATGCATGGAAGATGCCATAAATGTTCCACTCAATTGTCATACAGTAACTGGTCCAGTAAAAATGTCAACAGAGCAGTCACTGAAGTTATAGAAGTAGGAAGCTGATGGATGGAAACTAGGACATGGATAAATACATAATTACACAGTTGGAGCAGCATGTGGCTTTGGTAGCGAATCAGTTGCCTTAATTCCAGCAGCTATATTCATGATGGTTGCCAAGGCTCGCATGCACCTCGATGTTGTTCAACATCAGGCCTCTCATAGGCCCTGAGGGCTCCTATGTCCAGTTCAACTCTGAGTCATCTTTTCCTGAATCCCAAGCTCACAGGTTTATCTGCATATTGTTTGGAATAACTAAGTTCACCAGACTTCTCAGGTCCTGCATGATGCAATTTAGAAAAGCTATACTGTATACTATGTAACCAAAATGTTTTTTTTTTTTTCAACACAATTCTCCCCTTTGTTTACTAATACATGCAACTAACAAGATACAGTATCATAGTTAGGTCTACATACTAGAAACACAGACACATTTTTCTATTATAATTATATGAACAAGAAAGAATTGAGAATCAGATAGCTACATGTACAGTGAAAACAATTGTTGTCAGTTACGAAACTCAAAACACACCCTTCTATCATTGCTTATCTCAGCTCTCACTACATTAATTGAGTGCATGGTTGCAGCCTATAAGCTAATTTGCTAGGACTACAAATCCCCACTCGGCAAACGGTTTGTAGGGGTTATAGATAAGATAGAGATGGCCATCATCATGATCGCTTCCAGCAACAAGTGCTTTGTTATGAGAACCATCAATTAGATAAACGGTTTGGCCGCCACGTCGGTCTGGATCTGTGCGTACCACCTCTAGTTTCCATCGGTAGTTAGGCAAATATGAACGATTAATATCACCTGCATACACATGGCGATCATCCTTGTACCCAGAAAAGATGTACTGCCCATGCAGGCGATCCTTGATGTAGTAGAACTCATGATACTCCGGGTCCCGTTCAAGTTGCCATTTAGCATTGAGTCTGTTCTCTGCAGGTTGCAAGTAGACATTCCCATCGGCATGATTACCTGCAGCAATACTTCGTCCCCACTTGGCATTCACGATATAGTAGGTTGCTGCAGGAAATTAAAATGGTGTAACTAGTATAGTAACAGGTCGAAGTTCACTCAGAATCCTCACGTAATAGTCTCAGGTGCGCACTTGCGCATGCAGTGCGGCGCCAGCCTTGCTAGCTATATGCACTCTGTTATAGTTCCACTTTTCAAATGGGTTTTGTTGTAAACTTTAGTATACTTGTAGCTATAAGTGTACCGCATGCATCCTGTGTTCAGGGTCATGAATTCACGTGGAAGAATTAGTCTGAAGTTTCGTCTTCGAGGAACCGCTCATGATCAGAGAGAGCCGTCTCCAGGAATAGACTTGTGTGTATGAGTCTCCGAACACTATAAGGTACATGGCGTGCTTACGATGCTGTCCGATGAGCCCCGGGAAGAAGCAACAGTTGAACCTAGCCGCCGATCGTCGCCCATTCGGCAGCCGCCGATGCAAACGCATTTACAAGCCTTTACAGACATAGCCTATGCATGCACAAAAACACAGCGAATATTCTGCACTACAATACGCGGATGCGATCTACTACCGGTATCTAGGACTGCCGTTTGAAGATAACTTGCCTCGCTACGCTCGGCAATTATGACCTGTCATAATTATGGTGAGAGTTATTATTACACACAATTTAACATACGGTTGATGTCCTTGCTGACTTTCAGGGGTCCTGTACCGGGGCTCTGACTCTGAGGAGGCCTAGGGCTCGGATCACGGCTGCGAGATACCTTAGCGCCCATGTTATGTCCGACGTCACCTGTGAAGAATCAGGTTGAAGCGTCAAGAAGATAATATATATTCGATGGGATAATCAAACCATAGATAATAAACTTTCGTTTCGTAGTTTATTATCTATGATCAAACTCATCTGTACTAACTCAAATGTGATAGACTGCAGTAACTGCTGAGATGGCGCGGTAGACGACAACGATTGAGCAATGACTCAGTACAGCCTCACAGGTAACCGTCCTTTAAATACATCTAAAAACCAGTATAGTATTGCGCAACATCCTGCTGAACAGAAGCACACAGGAAAATGTTATATATGTTTAAGTTCAACTCAAAGACTTGACCTAGGTGACAAACAGAACTGTTCTCGAGTACAGTCGATTTGCGTTGCGTTTGGATTACTGTGTTCTGCAAATATGACACTCAGGCAAAGTGCCTGCATGGCTTCCAGAAGTTCCAGACTTGCGGATTCCAGGCCGTGTCATTCAATGAGTTGTGAAGCTCCACCCACAGAAAGTTCTTGCCGCACATGGTCGCCTCGTACCCGGCGCAGAAGACGCAACGTTCAAACGCAACGGAAATCTACCGTACTGGAAACATCATGCACCTGGACAACATCCTCAATTTTCGCATAGTTTTACATGCATGTACCCAAACCTGCCAACTTTAAATCCGCCGAAAGCAACATACATAACATGGGCGCTAAGGTATCTCGCAGCCGTGATCCGAACCCTAGGCCTCCTCAAATGTCCGGCCGGACATTTTGAAAATGGGATGGGACTGAGCCTGGTTAATGGCATTTCTCCTTGTTGCTTAGCTTTTTCAAGAGGTGGAATAATTCCGAATGTGACAGGCCATCACTAAATCCTTTTTAATTTTCAGAGAAAATTTTTTGCCTCAATAGTACATCAATATTGCAATACTGCTTGAGAACACGGAAGTATATAGGAAAAAATAGATTACAAGATTGAAGAGAGAAAAAACACTTCATGATATCCTCTTCTATCCCAGCAATTCCAGAGAGATAATATAATATTATCATACACCTACGTTTGAATAATGTACAGCAGTCAATGGAAAAGCCTGGTACGCAAGCGCAGTTGATAAAAACCCGTATTTTGTACTGTAGGTCACGTGAAAAATCGTATTAGTACCAAGCTATACCGGAAACATATCACTCGTTTGTCGCCTTCGGCATTGTTACTCGTGCTTCGCACTCGTAACAATACTACGGCAACAAACTCGTGATATTTTCCGGTATAGCTTGGTACTATGGTGATACTTATATAATAGCATTCCTTGGTCTTTCTGGGTGATGATAATCAGCCATTGGAAATTTTTTTTTTCTTTTTTTTTTTCTATAATATATTCTGCAAATGCATGGATACATACAATAGCAATTTATGCTAATACATGATACATATCCTTAGACATAGTTATCTAAATTGCACACTTAAAACGATAATAACTAAACAAACCCAGATAAATGGTACCTGGTGATGTGATTTGGTAAATCGGTGGATGTGCGAACCATGCCATGGCAGTTAGCGGTAGCGAAAGTTAGTATGATCAATATTAATGACATGTCATTATAACTTTCAGCGCAAGAACGAACTTCGAGCCACTATCTAGTAGTAAATTATGAGGATGCACCGTTTATATGTCGATAATCGGTAACTTACCCTACGTACACCTCCCGTTACCTCACTGACAGCATGCAAGTGGCAATACATGTAGTGGCATTGGGTGGTGTGCACTTAACGAATTTCATGACCTGAACGAGTTTCCTGTATGTCCTACTATAGCATGAATAGAAGATGTTCCATATCAGAAGCCGAATGGAAGTGCTAACTGTGTAGTCTACATCTGTGAGTATGTTGTATCATATGTAATATGTTTGTAGCTGTGTGTACCTTAGCTAAATTAACTTGAAGCCTTAATTGTTAAGCTTCACAGTCACCTGTACACCTTCTATAATCAGTGTTACCTCAGCTGACTGTATGCTATTCCATAGGTGGCAATACATGTAGTGGGGTGGTATGAAGTTTGGCTTTAATGTCCTCTGCCTGATGGGTGTATGAAACACCAAATGACCTTCACCATAAGTATGACACCCGGCAATTCATCATTTCGACCAATGATACTGAGTCTGTGAACTTTTCCGCTTCTATAGTACACACTGTTTTTAATGTATGTACTTTCCATGTTGCTGGAATTTGACCTGAACTGATTGAAAGATGGGCAGAATAATGCTGGCCACACAGGACTTTAGCATTTGAGCTGACACTTCATCTGCACCATTAGATTTGTTGACATTGAGTGAACATAACACGTCAAACACTATGTCATCAGTACAAAGAAGATTGTTCTGGATCAGTGGTGATGTTGTTCCAGTCATCAACATTGAGTGGGGGGAGGGATGTGTTGAAACAATTGGAAAAGAATGCGTTCAAGGCATTTGCCTTGTCCGCATCTGTAATGATATTAACTCCGTCCACTGTGAGTGATGGGATGGATGACTTTCTACCCGGGTATAAGATACTTGACCACCTGCCAATACCGTTATAGTATTTCCATATTGCATAACGTGATAAACTGCTTGAGAACACACAGATGAAGACAAGCTTGTCAGAAGCCATCAATGGAAGTGCTAACTGTGTAGTCTACATCTGTGAGTACATTGTATAATTATGTGACATGTTTGTAGCTACGTGTACCTTAGCTTAATTTACTTGAAGCCTTGTTAATTACAAGCTTCACACCTGCTTCGCGCCTGTACACCTTCAGTCACTTTGTGCTACCTCACTGACTGTATATGCCATTCTGCAGGTGGCAATAACATGTCCTGTCAGAAGTCTGTCTAAAATTTAATATTGCAACTACAAGTGTACACGCTTCCATATTGCATAACAGGAAAAACAACACTGCTTGAGAACACTGATAAATGTAACACAAGTGAAGACAAGGTTGTCAGAAACCATGAATGGAAGTGCTAACTGTGTAGTCTACACATTGTATATGTAACACGTTTGTAGCTATGTGTACTTTAGCTGAATTTACTTGTTAATTATAAGCTTCACCCTGCTTCATGCCTGTACACCTTCAGTGACTTTGTGTTACCTCACTGACTGTATACGCCATTCTGCAGGTGGCAATAACATGTCCTGTCAGAAGTCTGTCTAATATTGCAACTACATGTGTACACGCTTCCATACTGCATAACAGGGAAAACAAGACTGCTGAAAACACATATGAATACAAGCTTGTCAGAAGCTATGAATGGAAGTGCCTCTTCACAGGTACATCCGTGAGTACATAATTGTATATGCAATCAGTTAACAAGTTTGTAACTTCATGTAGCGGTGAGTGGAAAACGCGGAACGACGGATTACGGATCACGGACTACAACCGTTGTTCCACGTTTTCCACTCACCGCTTCATGTAGCTACCTTAGCTTAACTTGAATCTTCACACCTCTCCCATCTATCGACCGTGATTGACACAATGTCTCAGTAGTAGCTACATGCATGCATGAGCAGAAAAGCTCACAGACTCAGAATGAAGGAGTGCACAGCCCCCTTAGCTACATGTGGTAACACATTTGGGTTTGACTAGACTATAGTGACATGCGACCTACAACCACCAAACCTCAAACTCCGCAAAGACTGCATGCTTGACAACTCTGTAACAGCAATTGCTCTCATTCTATAGGAATTTCAAAGCATGTTATCCTATTGGCTATAATTTATTTATGTATTATAATATATGTCAAATGTGTGTGTACTTAGTACTCAGAATTAATGCTGCTATGAGCAATCAGTAGTGAATATAGGTACTCTATAAGATACAGGTTTGTGGATTTCATGCCTGTTACGCATATTCACTGCTTATTGAAGCTTTAACTGCCATATGCTTTATTCTGCATAAGTGTGTCAGTTGCTAAAACTGCATGTGCAGGTTACAATTAAGTTCGTACAAGTACTAGTATTCTCCAGCAAGAAGTCTGTTATTGCAACTACATGACATTGTGCATACATTGCTGTGCATATTGCATGCATAACACGAAAACAACACTGCTTGAGAACACTGCACGATATGTATATAAAACTGTATACACACCATGATCATTATGATGCTTTGTACTTTCACAGCTGCTAGGGCAGGTGGTGCACATATACATACATGTAAGTTCAGCAATAGACTTTGTTGGCTAGAATGTACAGAGAATGTACCCTGTATGCCGTAGTGCCAGAGTTTGCTTGTACACAGGTTTAATGATGGTCGACGTCAGGATAACTGTGAATAAGCCAGACTAGTACTCAGATTGGTACCTGCTGTGTCTGAGCATGCTTTGCTGCTTCAGTCCTTGAGTGAGACTCAGCCCGGCCGCGGCATTGGGTTCCCAGGTTTAATATATAGCATCTCTGTTCTTTCTTTGACTTGCTTTCCACCCCGTCTCGTCAGTCATTCCGATTGCTGGAACTGTCATAATTGCTACAGACAGGCAGACACATGGTCAGAGAGATCACTCTATACCGCTCTTGTGCATTGTATATAAGCATGTAATAATGCCACTTACAGATACTACTTATGCACATGCATGCATAAAGAGTTCTCTCAACGTCTGTACAAAGTAGTTATAAAACTGTGCAGTATTTTGAGTATAGCATTTGATATGGTGCATGCATGTTTGATACATTAATTGAGTCTGTCTTTAATTTTATTAGCTGCTGGACTGTGGGCTACTCTGATCATATCACTTGGAGTGGTGATGAAAACAATGCTGTGAAGAAAAAGCTCATCAGCTTGTTGACTCTTGACTTAATTGTTTGAGTTTTCATTTACAACAACAACTACCTGCATGGGATGTGTAACCTTTCATTTAGATTGTAGAGCTGGTGATGCAAACTCTGTAGACAATGTCATGCTTTGTAATAGACAGTATGCTGAATGGTAGATACAGAAGGTCAGAGAATTATGGCTTCTGCCTAGCGCTGCACAGGCGGTATATACACTGTGAAAGTAGCTGTATAGCTATACCCTCCAAGGTTAGTACAAACAGACTGCATGGTTTAACTTACCGTACCATTATAGTGTCTCCAAACCACAAACAATACTTTGAAACAGTGCACAGCTAGAGGCAGTGCGGAAGCATTGTGACACTATGTACCAACGTACGACTTGTGTGCTTCACAGTTGGTACGGCACCTCCAAGGTTAAGAAGAAGACCCAAGCTATATAAATGCTCAATTCAATGAGTGCAGCAAACACAGTTTTGGTCATCAGTGTTCATCTTGACAAATTCCAAGAGAAAGGTAGCTAGCTACCTCCTTTATTTTTGAGGGCCACGTTTGAATTCAAATGAAGTTCTACACTGGGACTTTAGTCCGAAGTGAATAATTATAATGCGGAGTAGCCAAAATTCACACCAGGAGTGAAGTGCATTGAGCATGCACTGGAGGTCGATCCGGCTCTTGTTTCAGCCATGCATGAGAGTATACTAATGTCATCCACAAACATGAGGGTTAGGATCATTTTGCCATATGCATGTACATTTCACTCCTAAGCTAAGGTTCTCAATATTAGGCCATGCATTGATGAGAGAGCTGGGGAAATCAAACAGGCAGCCCTGTTCGACACCAGAAGTGACTGGGATTGCTTTAGAGACAATATCATTAATATGGTAAATAAAGCTATCTCAAGGGGTAGCTTGCTCAATTTTCTAGCTCCAATAACGTAAAGAGCCATGGTTGATTTACAAAGCAATGATCATGCCAATGCAGTGAACTACAGTTTGGTAGCATGTTCTGATGGCAGTGTAGCGCCCTCGTCACTGATGACTGCCTTCAAATCAGCATCTCCATCATCGACTGCAGAGAGTTCAATCCCCTCTCCTGTGGTGGCAGGATTCTCAGTCACTGCAGATCTGTTGTGTTTGATACTCTGTTCTGTTCCAGTGATCCTGAAATGTCAAGGTTGTGATTCGTATGGATGTAGGAAGGTTCCTCAGCCAGGCTAGACTTCTGCTCACCAGTGTGCGTGTCTTCAAAGGCAAGGAGGTCAGCCTTGCTGTTTGCATGGAGCTGGTCTTGTCCAGAGTCCCTGGTCTCCTTGAGCTGTGGAGGGGAGCAACAGCAGCTCACCAACAACACAGGCTAGAGATACACAATAAGTTGTACTAAACATCGACAATTCTCCTTGATCCTGCTGCTAATATTAATTTAAAAGTAGAGTGCAATATACTGAGACCGAGTGAAGTGATTTCATGCACATTCCAACAGATCTCATGAAATTCATTCCATGCCACTTCCAACAATGACAGACCTGTGAGTCCAGAACTGATATAACTACAGCTAACCGCATCTAACTCGGTCTGGAGGGAGTGTATGGTTTCCCTGAGTTGGGCAATCTTAGCGTTGTCCTCAGAGCTGCCAGTTGGCTGGGTGAGGTAATTGTTCTGGGGCTCAGATTTGGGTTGGGTGGAGAGCTGAACGTCCCCGCTGGGATTCTTGTAGAGCTCAATCATCTGCAGTCGGAAATACATGAGAGGGTGGAAGTATACCAGCTTTTCGGAGGAGGACGAAGTGCTATTACACGAACACACACACACACACACACGCACGTGCCCACACACCAAAGCACAAAGGGTCCATTACAAGCATAGTTGGTATGGTACTTTCGATCCATTCTAAGTGGCATTGCTATAATCATCATTCCCCTATAGTGTCATAGTTGGAGCCAATATTCAGCTACAAATTCCAGCACTGCTCACCCTGGTCACGAACAACAGGATCAGGATGCCTGTCACCAGCAACACGATGAACAACCCAATCAGGCTGTAAGTGGCATTGGGGTTGTTGGTCAGCAGGAAAGCCACCAGTGTTATCACAATGCTGATCACAGTGATGCTGAACACCGATGTTACGATCAACTTGGAGTCTCTCAACTCCTTGATCTTCACATTGAAGGTTTGGGAAGCAAGGAAAAGTCCAACCAGAAGGAAGAGAGACTTGTAGGCTAGCAGGACAGCAATCCAGATCCCGGAGCCATCTGAACGGCAAACTTCAAAATACTGGGGGAGTGCTCCATCCTGTGGATCAGATGGGTAAGGTTCACAGCTAATCAATATAGTACCGTCCGTGTGTCAGTCTGTCTGTGCGTAATAGAATTGTGACGTTCAGGGGGCAGGGCTAGACCAATGTCGTGTGACTTTCGTACTTCACTACAACCTCCGAACCTAAAAAACTCTGCGAAGAAAGGTCGAGAGTGTGGAACAAGGGCTCAGAACGGCTGGAGCTGCAAGCGGACACAACCAGACAGCAGTAGCTAATGTGGGCACAACCGGAGATGGTGATCACAATTGGAGAGCAGCAGTAGAAGCGGATGTGATCGGGGAGCAGTAGCTGAGGCAGACACCGTTGGGGAGCAGCAGTTGAAGTGGACACAATCGGGGAGCAGTACAAATGTAGCTGCTGAAGTGGACGCAGTCGATATCGTGGCACCGGAGGTGAGAATTCGTCAGACCTCTGCACAGGGAGCTGCCCAGCTCTGGACTACTATGTAGGTGAATGAGGAGGAAGTAGCTGAGTGAGCAAAATGAGTGAAGCTACTGTAATAGTTAACCAGAGATTGCATGCACTACCATTAAGCAATGATGTCTGTTACAAAGGTAATAGATAACAATATGCCAAATGCTGCTTGTAGCTAGACGAGCCTCGTTCCCAGGCTCTCGTTCTCGGAAGGAGAAGAGAGCCTGGTAACATTAGGGGGGTTAAACCATGGACTTCCGCCGCCAAGATTCTCGCGGAACCAATCAGATTGAACAACAAATACATGTGAAAATGTGACTATTTTGTAGGCGTGTTTACCTTCACTGCCGTGCTAACGCACAAATAGTCGACGTACTCAGAAATGACGGTTCACAAGGTGAGTTGTCTGGTTTGCTTGCAAGAAGTGTTTTGGATCTCTACAAAGCCGGGGATGCCTTGAGAACGAAAAGTAGTATTTCGAATAGCGTGTGACTGATTTGTAACTCATGCGACATTTACCACAAAAGTAAGAGTGTCCTTCGTTTATCACATGAATGATGACGCGCCGGAAGTCAACGGTTTGACCCCCCCCCCCCCCCCCCCCCCCCCCCAATGTTACCAGGCTCTCTTCTCCCTTCCGAGAATGAAAGCCTGGGAATGAGGCTATAGCTAGACTGCCCTTTTTGGTTACTATCAATGCAATCTAGCATCATGCAGATTTCCAGCTTTGTGTCTTGTCTGGTGTGCCCTTCAACGTTGCTGAAATGACTTGCCTAACCTAATGCTAGATGTCAGCCTAATGTGATCATAATTCACTATGACCTCGTGTGTGAAGTTCATCCATGTTCTAAAAGGGGCGAAGGATAATGGAATGTTTGGTGTACATACCTCCCTTGGGACCAGTCTCAGCTCAAGCCTGAGTGCCCAGACTGTAACAATCCCCAGGACAACAACATCCACAGCAACAAGGACAGCCAGTATCAGGAACAGTACCCAGTCCTTTATTGCCTGGAGGACAGCAATTGTGTGTGTGTGTGTGTGGGGGGGGGAGGTCAGTTGGAGGAGAATGTTTCAACAGACAAAACTACAGTTTAAGTGTTAAGTTTTGTGCATACTGTAAGTCACGTGAAATTAAGACCACCCATGTCAACTATAGTGTTCATCTATAAAAAGCGTCCATGTCTGAGGTAGGCACTCGTGTATCGTTGTTTAGCAGTGTCACTCTCCACAATAGCTGTGGTTTGCTGCTGCACAAGGAAAGATAACAGAACAGTCTCCAAACCCTATAGCTAGCTACAATTGGTTAGATCATAATTACAAGTAGCTTCGCTCACTCAGCTACTTCCCCTTGTTCGCCTACGTGACTATTCCGGCACCAAACAGCTCTCTGTGCAGACTGCTGCTCCCAGCGATTGCGTCCGCTTCGGCTGCTGCTCCCCGATTGTATAGCTCAAACTGCTGTTCCCGTTTCCATCCGCTTCAGCTGCTGCTCGCCGCTTGTGTCCGCTTCAGCTGCTCTCAGTCCCCGATTTCAACAGCTCCCAAATTGCGTCCGCTTTGGCTGCTCCTCCCCGATTGCGTCCGATTCAACTGCTGCTCCTCAATTGCGTCCGTTTCAACTGCAGCTCTCCGATTGCGTCCGCTTCAACTGCTGCCCCCCGATTGCATCCGCTTGTAGCCTCACCTGTTCTGGAAGATTCCAGCACATGCCCAATGTTCTTGAACTTTCTTCGTAGTGTTCGAGGTTCAGAAAATAATTGAAGTACGAAGGTCGCGCGTCTCTAGTCCAACCCCACGAACGTCCCTCTTCCGTCACTCACACACACACACGTTAAAAGTGTGTGTGTGTGTGTGTGTGTGTGGGGGTGGGGGGGGGGGTGGGCACTTTGCATGTGGACACTATTCTGTGAGACTGTGACATAATTTGGTGTTCCAAGCACAACTGAAGTAAACTACTTATACAGAGCACATACTTGCCAACCGTCCTGGAATTTCCGGGACTGTCCCGGAAACTGACCTTTTGTCCTGCTGTCCCGGAAACAATCAAAATTGTCCCGGACATTATACACGTGGCCTAGGCGTTTACTACGTACAAGCAAGTCTGTCTGACTACTACTACCTGCAGATGAGTGCCAGTACCAGTGGGTCAGAACAGTTAGAACCGGTGTCCAAGAAGGCCATGCAAGTGGCATCCCGATTGGAAGCGCTATAATGTGTCCTCAAGCAGAAAGGGAGCCTCTTTCGTCCGTTGTAAATTCTCTCCAGACTACCCTAGAAAATACTGGCAAACCAAGCAAAGATGTCCTGATGCATGTCCCCCCCCCCCCCCCCCCCCCCCCCCCCCCCCCCCCCCCCCCCCCCCCCCCCCCCCCCCCAGGGTAACTGCTGTAGGGGCTGCAGCAGCCAATGCACCAGCTGGGTCGACAGCAATGATGCTACAATGTTTTGCATGCACCTACATGTACAGTCCTCTCCGTACCTTCTTCTTGAGTTTGATGCTCCTGAATATGTAGTACACCCTCCATGCCTTGACCAGTATGGGCCCAAAGAAGAGAGTGAACCCAATGAAAGACACCCAAATGCGAGTCTAGGAAAAAAGGAGAGTGAAATGGGAGTATCAGTACTAACAATCCTATACTTTATACTCCCCCTCTCCCTCTCTTCTCTGTCTCCATCTTTGTTGCTCTTCCATGCCCTCCTCGTATCCCTCCCTCCCCTCTACCTATCCCCTCCCTCCCATCCACCCTCCTCCTATCCCTCCCTCCCTCCTCCCCTCCTCCTATCCCTCCCTCCCTCCTCCCCTCCTCCTATCCCTCCCTCCCTCCTCCCCTCCTCCTATCCCTCCCTCCCTCCTCCCCTCCTCCTATCCCTCCCTCCCTCCTCCCCTCCTCCTATCCCTCCCTCCCCTATCCCTCCCTCCTCTCCCCCTATCCCTCCCTCCCCTCCTCCCCTCTACCTATCCCCTCCCTCCCATCCACCCTCCTCCTATCCCTCCCTCCCTCCTCCCCTCCCTGATCCCTCCCTCCCCTCCCTCCCATCCTCTTCTATCCCTCCCTCCCCTCCCTCCCATCCTCTTCTATCCCTCCTCCCCTCCCTGATCCCTCCCTCCCCTCCTCCTATCCCTCCCTCCCATCCTCTTCTATCCCTCCCTCATGTCCTGATTCCCCTTGTGACTCAGATGTGAATGAAACAAAACGTTACCAAGCCCTGGTAGTGTATGATTCCTGAAGCAATGCTGAAGGTTATTATTATTAGTGGAAAAATTATGCCGTGTAATGTAGATGATTTCATAAATAACCTTTGACTACCTTAGGAATGGACTACAAAGATTCTGACTACACTGCCGTGATCGCTATCATGCAGTGACCCAACTGTACAATTTTGCGCTGAAACTCATCTTGGTGGTGGAGATATACATTGTAAGCGCTTTTGGTGTGCCGTTAGCCACCATTGCTCGAGCGCTCTCTTCAACTTCCATTGGCAGTACAGCCCTTAGGAAAGGGACACGATGATTCTGACCACACGGCCATGATCGCTGACGCTTAACCCTTTAACCACCGAATTCTTCCCACCAAGACAACACATTTTCATGCATTCAGCGCACACCACTTTCGTAGGTACTCCTCTCCCACAGCATTCGCTCCTCAGCGGCCAAACTTGGTGGGGCTCGCACACATGGAGAGACCCCTCTGGCAATACCGTTAATGATATTCATGACCCCCCCACAAGCCCAGCAATCGGAGGTCAAAGGTGGATGTCAGCCGGATTTTCGCCCAGCATTTCCCTAAACTTGGGCCAGATCTGACTGATGGCACACCTTACACCACCAATTTGCAGGTTTTCTTGAGCCCTGGGTGGGGTCTATGAATATCATTAGAATCAAAAATCTCAGGTCAATGAATCTCATTAAAATCAAAAACCGCCCACGACATGTACGTTTAGTGGGGGAGGCGCGCCGAAATCTGACCAAATTTTTTAGTTCGTTCCTCAAAGTCGTCCCTAGGCCCTCTGAAGTCTTTTTGGTCTCTTTTTGGACTGACGAGAAGCCCTACAAGTGCATAGGGTCTAAATGACATCTATAGACGTCGATGGGGCTTAAAGGGTTAATGCCGAAACTCACCGAGCTAGCAAAGTTGTGAACACTGTAATATCATGTCTTCCATTTGGCCACCATTGCTAATGATTGACTGAGCGAGGTTGCCACGGGCATGTGTGTTGATTGGAACGAACTGCAATACTTAGTTTGCGCTATGGCGAGTCGCAACTGGGGTTGCAACGGCTACCAGAAGTGCGGTTGCCCCTCGTAAGGGCTTGTAAGCTTATAAGGGCTTGTAATTACCTCTTACTGTACCAGTGAAACTGTAGGGGGATGATTATTACCTGGCACAGGATGTCCACGGTAGAAAAGGAGGCTAAATTCTGATCCACACCAAATAGGATGACAACCACATAGAAGAATATGGCCCCGACATTGATCACCACATTCAGGTAGGGGCTGGAAAGCTTCACAATCCTGCAGACACGTATAAGACACTGTCAGAGGATACTGATAATTATACGAGGATTGCTTTTGTGCCACAATTCACACTTTTCGGAACCACTTTTCTACCAATTGTGGCTAGGGTGACTGATGTGCCATTTCTGACAAAAATGGACCAATGAACCAAAATTGGTATTGGGAATAGACTTGGAAGAGAACGTTGCAGTAGGTATGGGCATGTGAATGAGATATGAAGCTGGCAATTGTGCCATTGTGGTCAGCATAAAAAGAGTTTTCAAAAAATGACATCCTTAAAAGGACTTCTAATCTCAGACACACTTTTCATAGTCGGACAAATTAACGAACATCATTGGATTGCTCCATTCATGCTGATCACAATGGCGCAAATCCCAGCTTTGTATCTCCTTCCTGGGCCAAGAAACCTAGCATAGTACGTCCTACCATAGATTATATAGCTCTATGGTCCTACTCTGTACACCGACTGTCTAATGTTGACACAATTACACAAGGGTTTAAAGTACGCCATCCTTGCTCCCATGACTCACGGGACACAGGGAAAACTGCACTTACTTTTTCTCCCGGAACACGAGGTTGAACGCAATGCAGGCACAGGCAAAGAGGATACCCAGGCAGGAGAGAGTGGTGAGCACAACAAACAAAGCTGTATTGATTAGCACCAACTCCACAGCCAGAGGAATACCAGCTACACAACGAGGAGAACAGGGAAAGAACATCCGTGCATGGGGAGCAATGAACACTGCATGTACATGTATAAGCCAGAGTACAGTTCATGCATTAGAGGGAAACTATACCGTTGCTTAGACAGTATGTACATGTGATGTCCTTCTATTATGGTAGGTAGATTTAATAGGCAAATGGTAGTATATAGTGCATATGTACAGTATGATGTCAGACCAAAATGAGGATCCAATTTGACAGTATACATGTTCCATGTCCTACCATTACGCACTACTGTGGTAGTTGGTAGGAGCAGTATGTTGTGACTAGGCTACAATGAGTACCGTATAGCTCCAAATTTTCGAGGCGCATAATTTTCGTGGTTTTCACGGATTGGTCTCGGACGGGGTCTCGGACAATGCATGTCGGGAAAATTAAGCTCACTTCAATACTAGCTAGTACAGTAGCGCCCAGAGGCTATCTCTCGACAGTGAATTGTACCGCCACGCAAACATGGAGCACACATTCGATATCTTCTTTGGCACATGAACGACGTGTCCGTGTTGATCTGAGAACTGCGGCAGCCGAAACGTTCAGCATTGAGAGAGGCGACGGTTCGTGCGTATCACGTGTACCAAGACAGCTGGGATGCAGCTATAGCGTATCGGTGAACAGTTGCCTTGTATGAGAGAGCTTGGGACGCGCAAGGATCCCTTCGCTGTGGCAGTGGTGAGATCAAGTGTGCACGTCGGCCCGCACTACTGGTTTATATGCACGTGGCGGCGGCTGCATCAGACTGGGTGTGGCTAACCAGAATCCACAATCCGCAAAAATTAGTTCCGCGAAATTTTGTAAAAGGCCAATCCGCAAAAATTTTGTCCCTCGAAAATTTGGCGCTATACGGTATTGCCATGGGCTTCTGACAATTTCCGGTGGCTCTGACATTCCGACAGATTATCATCTTTCCTCCAGTCATGTCTCTGTGACCCTCTATACTCAAGCATGTCAGTGCTCCACTTTCGTCCCTTGCTCTTCAGGTGTGTCTCCAATGCCCATTTGTGTTCATGATTGCACACACCCACATGCATGCACAAAACATGCAGCTGTCTATGCACTACGTATTTTGAGGCTTGCTCAACCTCACCCAAATTTCTTCTCCATGACATCACAGAGTATATGTGAGAGGAGGTTGATAAATTGTACTTACAAGGGAAGACTGTGTCAACACTCTGCCCAAGGCTGTAGGTGAAGTTCCCAGTGTCCGGATCCAGTCGTGCAAATGGCGGAGGCAGAGTGGCATTCTCTGGGTCCACGACCTCAGTAACTGTAGCAACAACCGGAACACCAGTGGTTTAAACATTGAATATACAGTAGGTCACCAGGGAATTTACTGATTGGCAAATCTCCAGTATTATCAGACACGCAAGTGTGGCGTCCAGGTATAAACTGCGGAGGAGTGTAATATCAGATGCACGGGAGTACAAGCGTGTGTGCACAAGCAAGTGCATCTGTGAGAATGTGCTATCTGTGTGAGTGTGTGAGTGTGTGTGTGTGTGAGTGTGTGAGTGTGTGTAAGAACAAGCGTGCAAGCGTGTGCGAGCATATTTGAACGAATGTGAGCCAGGCCACAAGGATAGCAAGCGCATATCTAAAGTTTGATGCTTCTACATGTACATGTATATGGTGTTAACAGAACAGAACAAGCTTAAGGACTGATGAGTTTCATTCAAGACACACTATAGCTGTGTAGCGATGCTTTGGTGCCGCACTAACATGCCCGTTATCTGAACATGGGTTACTTCCTCTTATGTGACACTTGAGAGTATAGCTATCAGCCACTTTTGGGTAAATAAATGAAGTTAAAAAGGTTTCAGCAAGAGGAAGCACTAACTGGATACAAGCCCATAAATATCAGTGGACAGGTCAGAGGTCAGAGCAGAAATAGTATGGTGAGGAAGGGGTTAAGGACTGTTTTCTATATACTCTTGACTACCATAATCATATGACCCTCTGGTGCACGGTATTCAGTGCTGCTTACATTTGTACTGGTAGACCTGTATTCTAGGTTCTCTGTCACCAAATTCGTTGATCCTCACCCTCCCCTGCAACAGAAGATAGCCATTGTCAGATACTTTTTAACCTGATATGGGTCTCTTTATATACGACATTCTTTAAATGAAAGCCCATGGAGGTAATTGTTTCGTTCTGGAGACCCTTTGATCATGGCCTGGCTTTGAATTAAATGGTGCCAGCATCTTTCCTATGAGTGGTGCCCACACAGACTTGTAAACAGTAAAAATGTGACTGGTCTCTGGTTACGTGATGAACAAGGTGTACTTCACTATTAATTTAAGACCCTAAAGAATCTGTTAGCTTGTAACAGCATCACCCCCCTTAGTCAGCAAATTCTAATCTTTTATGTGGTCGTTTCATGACCCTTCCCTTCCTTCCACTCAAATCATTATGCACTCCTGACAAAATCGTTGTACACTGTGTAAATGTGCTAACAATTAAGTATACATAGCTACACTGTACCTAGCCTGAGCTACGACAACAGGATATTGGTACAGTTTATGTAGTATTTGAGAGTCCACAGCATATCACTCACTTACTTGGGACAACTATAGTACATGATTGTGTGAATCTTATCATTTAGAGATTTTGGTAACAACTGTGAAATCAAAACACGAATGGTTGATCAACACAACATTAATCACTTCTCATGCAGGCTCTACACCTGCGTCATCTGTACGTACTGCTTGTGTGTGCATGATGTATGTACGGACTGTCAAGGATACGTTTGGCAGCTATGACGAGCAGAAACATCCCCGGACTCTCCCAGCTACCCTGGATTGCTAACTCTTGCGTGACAACTCTCGAGGGATGTAGCCTCCCTTCACAAGACAAACAGCAAACTGGACAATATCGCTTAATTCGCATGTCAGTTGAAGAATCTGTCCGCTAGCATGCAGTAGGGGACCATATACTACACGTATCTTGTAGATTAGCCTCGTTCCCAGGCCCGAGACGGTGAGGAGAAAAGGGCCTGGTTTCCACTGCTTGTGCATGCGCTAAATAGCGGTGGAATTCCACCGGCACCGTAGACGTTCGATTATGTTTGTACACTTGTGACATCGAAGTGGATAACGTGATCCGTACAGTTTAGCTACAGTGTAGCTAGCTATATTGTAAGCGAGTGGCGTGCGTTACAACAGCTCTCGATTGTGCTCTCGTATGTCCTCAGGCGGCAAGGCGCCCCGGACAGCGACCTGCGATTTAACGATGGGATGTTTCGTGTGGCTACCGTCGTACCGACCGGGTGGAGTCAGTATGCTACCAGACTCTTTCGTTTGTTTTGAATAATGAATGTCGGGTAAGATAATTACATGTAAGCGCATGCGCAAACAGTGGAAACCAGGCCCTTTTCTCCTCCCTCTCTCGGGCCTGGGAACGAGGCTACTCGTAGATATGGTGACATTGCACATTCTTGTACAGACACACAGCATCTTAGTTAGCTTGCCGTGATCGGGATCCATTGCAAAAAAACAACAAAGAAACTCATACTGGTAACATTACTTGCCACTTGTGCGCGCGCAGTGCGAAATGTATTGGAAATGTATACTTAATTTCTCTAACCAAATATCTCTAGTACGAAGAGCGTGAGCAACTTGATTCTGGTGGTGGAGGTGCGCTGTCACAAGGTGCAGGGCATGACAGAAGCTTTTTTTGATAGCATAATCCTTGGCAAATTTACATGTATCTGCTGTCTTGCTTAAGAATTTTTTTGGTGAACTGAACTGCTCATTTTTTGGATAGCTATACAGCGTATCCGTAAAAAGCTTCCATCATGCCCTGCACCTTGTGACAGCGCACCTCCACCGCCAGAATCAAGTTGCTCACACTCTTCTTACTAGAGATTTTTGGTTAGAGAAATCAAGTATACATTTCCAATACATTTCGCACAGCGCGCGCACGAGTATCCCGTAACCTTAATCAGTCTCTACAGTATGCACCAACAGTAAACACACACTTACTGTTACACCACGGAAGTTCACTCCTATTGCAGCCCGAAGGATGACATGATTGATTTCACTGTCAGCATAGGTGAAGTCTAATAAGGACCTGTTTCTTCCCCCCACTGCCCCATTCTCCAGCTCAATGGAGGCATTGTGCAGGGCCAGAGCAGCTGCCCACACTGCATCGTAGGTGTACCACGCCTGACGGATGGCCTCCGATCGTGAGTAGTTCAAGGCCGTGATGTTGCTCAGAAAATTGGACCAAAACTGGTTGGGAGTCTTGAAAGGGAGGAAAAGATAACATCTGTAATGCTTAGGAATGTTCTATGACCCTGTAGGTACGCATAGGGTAGGTGCAGGTATTATGAGTGTGAGACAGCACCAATTATGGGTTTCATACTTTACTACAATTTATAGACATTGTCACTTGGCCTGAACATTGTCAAATGTATCCTCTACCGTTTGAATGGTGCAAATCATTTGGTATTCATGAATTGGGCAGTATATAAAATTTTGATGAATTTATGGGTAGTTCCGATTGTCCTAATAAAAACCGTACTGCCAGAATACCAACAAGCACGTTTGCATGGAAATGGCTCTAGCACAGAATCCGGTAGGGTGTACAGTGTAGCTACCTAGCCAAATGATGATTAGGTGTGAAACATATAGCAAAAACTAGGATGTCTCATAATACATACCCTGTCTCATAATTGCCTCACTAATGTATGTGACATAAAAAATGCAGCCAAACTACAGTACAGAGAAAAGACTGAATAATGGTTTTGTGTCTCATAATAGGGGCGGCTACCCTAGGCTAGCCTCGTTCCCAGTCCCACGCCCAGCTTTTCGTCGCTTGCAGTACGGTAAAGCAGCCTGGTACATTTTCTCACATGAGCATGATGTAATCGAAAAATGGCAAAATTTTCAGAACGAGGACGCAATGTTTTGTGTGTTATTCAACCATCTACACGTTCAACGCTCGGTGAGTATGACAGTAGCTAGATACGTGTGGTATCTTACTTGGTACCTTCGCTTTCTTGCTGTTCTGAGACCACGTACGCCCACGTTCAATTACCGGTCTTTCTACCCTTGACATCACTCACGTGAGGAAATGTACCAGGCCCTCCCCGCTTTACCGTATTGCAAGCGACGAAAAGCTGGGCGATGGCCTGGGAACGAGGCTAACCCTAGGCCCCATGGGATGTTGCAGTACAGTGAATATAATGCAGCATACGTACCATGCAGGGAAGCGTCACAGGAATTGGCAGCTAGCGTAAGCTACATTGATAATTTTGACCTCAGCAAGATGCTGTCTCGGCATACATCTGCCTGGTTGGTGGGCAAACCTTCTCGCACATACATGTACATCATCCTACTCCATACATTAGAGTGGCACTATATGCAGGCACGGTCATCACCATGACACACAAACATGAACTCCACTCACATATCCGACATCGGTTGGCTCGTCCTCCGTCCCAGGAGTGGCCACAGGGAAGTATTCCATCGCAAGAGAGCCGAAAATGGCATCAGTGAGCTCCCTCACCGTGCAGTTCTCTGGATCGTACTGGTGGTCCATGCTCCTCAGTATGGGATCAGTCCACCAGTACTCAGTGTACTGGTAGTAGGAGAGGAACACGTACCGTGGGAACGTCATGCCCTTCTTGTATGCCTGGAGATACGCAGGGGTTAAAGGTCATAGGATTCATCACTGTAATAAACTCATGGTGGTACAGTGTACATGTACATAATCATCTCTGTGTGCATGCTGGATGTCTGGTAAGGGGCCCGGGTATACACCTACATGTAGCCTCGTTCCCAGTCCCCACCCAGCTTTAAGGTTACGGGTTACAGTTTGCAATTGCGCATGCGCGGCGCGCGCTTGCGGTTTACAGTCAACAGTGAAATGTGTGCGCGACTTTGGCGTCAGTTTTTTATCGCTGAACTTACATCTAACCGTATATCAGACTGGATTTCAATTCTACGAAGAAAGGGGCAGGGCGGCTCGAAAAGTTTTACCGAGATAAACATCCTGTTCGTGAGATACTGTGCGTTCTACTTGCCTGATCTGGCGAAAAGCGAATGGCTTTGTGGTACATGTATGAACGACCATCACTCGTTTTTCCAACGGCAGCGAAGCGAAGTCTCTCTGAGCCGCCCTCCAGTCAGTTGAAAACTTCCCATGGGTGCTGCCAAGCTGGCCTGTTAGCCCTTTCTGATTACAAAATCTGACGCCAAAAATTGCCAACTCGACCTTGAACTTTGATGCCACTGCCCGTGTTGGCATGTTGTACTCAGGCGCTAAGATCATACCAGCTAGAAGGTACTCGTATTGCTCGTTTTTGTTGCGTGTCTCTAGCTAGTTCCTGTGCGGAGAGACAAAGGTAACTTGTACGTTATGTATATTTCATGAGCACAGGGTATCCCGTAACCTTAATGCAAGTGACAAAAAGCTGGACGGGGCCTGGGGACAAGGCTAGTATATGACACAATCGAGCTGCATGGAGTAGTCCCCGTTCGATCAGTCCACGGTGTGAACTAGGTGAGATCTACTGGTAATACTCAAGCTATGGAGCAGTGAGATCGTGCTAGCCCTCACTTAAGGTTCACACCTTTAACTTCCATATAAAACTATATGCCTACTGAGAAGATGGCAGTGAGCATGTGCATGACATACTGCGCATGCGTATTCATAGTGCATGTATGCGATGTACTTTGGGGTGGTGGCACTAAACAAAAAGACACGAAGAGCCTTGGTGAGGAGCACACACATATATCAACTCCCACACATACACATTACTCAAACACATACACTACTCACATTGCAAAAGATTTCCCTTGCAAAGCTCTCAAACATGTTCAGTACTACAATTCTAGCACCAGAGGTCTGTTGGGAGAGAGAGAGAGAGAGAGAATCAAATGTCAAGCTGAACAGATACCGTGATGACTCATGCCCAGAGGGTCTGGTGTTCTGAGAAAGATTTCTTGTCGCACGGGAAGGGGCAACTTCCGAATTTAAGAGCTCCAATCTGACGGCAGAATGCCCATGACTTATGTAACCAGTCCAGGTGTGATGCAGAGATGGTACCAGTTGGTGTCACTATTAAAGCGGAGAGAACCGAAGACGTGTCTATACCAAAGCAAACCAGCCTTCTCAAGATGGGAAAAATCCCTTGCGCACTGAACCGTCTGTAAGCACCACTAGACTCACAGTAAAGTAGTCCACCACAACCTTCTGGATGCAGTTAGCCCATGTGTGATATTTTGGGGGGCTGTAAAATTATTGTACTGAAAAAGAAAATTTTTCGTGAGTTTAATATTTGTTGCTGTGTAGGCTGGCCTATGCAAATATTACAACAACTCAATCTATATACCTACATGGAACAATAGTCATGTGTAACATGGTAGCAATTATCACCCATTGCATGCACCATATACGCCTTGAAGTGCTAACCAGCAAATGACATGTGGTAACAAGCATGGCATTGCATGCTCCATTGTCTTGTTCCCAGCACTGCCCCCTGCCCTGGGAAGTGTTAATTGGCAGAGCCCACACACACCATTTAACACTTAAACACAGACCAAGAAGGGCTAGTTGCTTGCTGCACATACGTTTAGCTGTTGCACAATCTCCCTAGTGTCATCCACCCTGGGAGTGAAGGTCAGCCTCTCCGTAAGGACGTTCACTCCCTGTGCTCGCAGATCGTCTTGCATCACTGCTGTGAGCTGCCATGGGAGGGAAGAAGGCAGGCAGGATTGGGAGTGCAACTTGGAATAAGAACTCCTGGCAGAGCAACAGGCAGGGCAAACCCACAGTTCAGGATGATGCCTGATGCTTTACTCTCACCTCATGGATACGTACTTCAGTGCGGACTCTGATTGCAACCATCAGCTCTACTTACAACATGTATGGCTTGCCCTAACTCGTACATACATGTATGGGTCGCTCCAATTACTGTACTCTCGCAAAGAGCTAGTGCCCATGGGCAGTACACCTTACATGCTTGCCGAACAGGGGGTGGGCACTCTTTTGAGAGTTTCCACATTCATCCCCAAAAGTGCATCCACCTTTGTTTACGCACACCAAAGCACAAGCAGCAGCGAGCAGCAAGCGCACGTGCGTCAGAGCCCTCCCAGCACATTTGCATCGCTGGAGTCACTAACAATATCACCGCCCACCACGTCGTCTTCAAGCGCTCGCTGAGGTCCCGCGTGGAGGACCAGGGCTGTGTATCTCCATCTTCACAGGCACGCCAACACACGCAGACACCATAGATACGGATACACAGACCCATAGAGACTTTCTGCAAGCAAAGTTTCTTACCTCAGTTACGTACCACGCGTAGAACATCTCAAAACTTTCATGAATGTACTCCATTGTCTGTGACATGAGGCTAGCGCAAGGGTGGGAGCTCATTCGAGTAAACTTTGACCCAAAGCAGGAAATTCAGCCAAAAGTGTGTGTGTGTGTGTGTGTGTGGGGGGGGGGGGGGGGGGGGGGGGGCGCTCTTTCGAGGGTGGTGCTCTTTTGCGAGAGTATGCATGGTAATATGCATGCAGTACTCGACGCCATGTACTGCCTATACAGTGTAGTATGGACTTTTATACCATACTTAGGCTATTCTAACCAATCACGTTACAGTATTTGCGGGAAATAACGGGTCATATATCCCGCGGCCGGCCACGCGCGCATACCGTAAGTGATCGCGTGCTAGAGAAAGCGAAGGCTAAGCTCTGTTAGTCTAGCCAAGGAGACTTGGGCCTTTACCGCTGCCTCAGTCAAGCATCACGGATGCCTCTGCCACTGATCGGTGAGTGTCTACACCATAGTATCCATGTTTACACAGCGTACTCAGTTTAGAATAGCCTAAGCATGGTATAAGTTAGTTGTATCCCTGGCCAGCGGGATGTATGACCCTATATCCCTTGGGAAAGGTCAGTGCTTTCGTTCCGCCTCGGAAGTGCCTCGGGCTTCGCCCTCGGCACTTCCTCGGCTGCACTCAAGCACTGACCTTTCCCGCGGGATATAACGGGTCATACATCCCGCTGGCCAGGGATATAACCTATACTTATTCAATGGTGGCTACACTGTCCAGATTGTTCCAATGCCCAAACTATTCTCTTTCAAATCACAAGAATTTGTGGGCACAGACAGGGAAATTCTGTTCTCAGGCGGAATGTGATAACAGGATAGGGTTGGAAACCATCACATACTTACATTGGTGTACAGCTCATTTCTGGATGTGACAATGGCCACCTGTTTCCACCCAAACTGCTGCACAACGGTACTGACAGTGATGATACTGGCATTGTCGGAAGAGATGGTACGGAGGAAATTGGGGAAGCGACGTTTGTCTGACAGAGAGATACTGGTGGCCGTGTAACTGATCTGAAGGGATGGAGGGAGGGAGGGAGGGAGGGAGGGAGGGAGGGAGGGAGGGAGGGAGGGAATGGGGAACAGAGATGGAGAGAGGATGGAAAGGACAGGGAGGTGGGAGGGACAGGGAGGTGGGAAGGACAGGGAGGTGGGAGGGACAGGGAGGTGGGAGGGACAGGGAGGTGGGAAGGACAGGGAGGTGGGAAGGACAGGGAGGTGGGAGGGACAGGGAGGTGGGAAGGACAGGGAGGTGGGAGGGACAGGGAGGTGGGAGGGACAGGGAGGTGGGAGGGACAGGGAGGTGGGAGGGACAGGGAGGTGGGAGGGACAGGGAGGTGGGAGGGACAGGGAGGTGGGAGGGACAGGGAGGTGGGAAGGACAGGGCGGTGGGTAGCCTAGTTTCCAGGGAGGTGGGAGGGACAGGGAGGTGGGAGGGACAGGGAGGTGGGAGGGACAGGGAGGTGGGAGGGACAGGGAGGTGGGAGGGACAGGGAGGTGGGAAGGACAGGGCGGTGGGTAGCCTAGTTTCCAGGCCATAGGAGAAATGGTCTGGCAATTTCGGGAGTTCAAACTGTATACGGATGTAATGTCATGCAATTGCATCTCTCAGTGAAGTCCATATGATACTTCCACCTGCTGAGAACGGTCCTATCATGCTCGTGGAAGCAACTGTTTGCTTCAGGTTCTACGACAGAAGGCAAGCAGAAGACAACAAACAAAATCATTGCGCAGAGCACCTACAATAGTGGATTGAGCGATTGACTATTGTGATGAATGGGCGCGACTGCGATGCTTCAACGCATGATGTAATTCGGTTTACTGTTGTCATGTGACAACATTTTGAAATCTGATTGGTACTGCCAACTATCTAGCAGCAGAAGTAACAGTTTGAATTCACGCAAGTTGCTACATGTAGGCCGTTTCTCCTACGACCAGGGAATGAGTCTAGACGTGGGAGAAGGGAGATGTGATACATTTAGCACATGAAGATACTAATGTGAGAGTGGATCGTCAAGATCCAATGCTACTAAATGTGTATTGTTTCACCTGAGTGAGGTTCCAGAAGGGGGCAATTTCTCCAACGGGTAATGCTCCCGTAGAACAACCAGGTCCAATGATCATGTAGCGGGGAGTACGAAGCTGGTTGATGAAGGAACGTACAGCTGTCAAACGGTCACACTGCAGATTGTGTGTGTGTGTGTGTGTGTGTGTGTGTGTGTGTGAGTGTGTGTGTGTGTGTGTGTGTGTGAAAGAGAGAGAGAGAGAGAGGAGGGGATGAGACGAGTTTGCTGATGATGAATGCTTAGGTGAACTGGCCAGTACATACAGGTACAAGGTTCAAAGTTCAATTACCCAAGAACAGGATGGCTTCCTAGTATAGTGCCAGTTTGCAGGATGTAGGTCAGGCTGTCACAATAAGGCAGGATACTTTACCATAACAATGGACAGGTACACTATAATCAGCCTCGTTCCTGGGGATGGCCTGGGAACGAGGCTACACTATAATATGGACCACACCTTTGTGGCCCACAGACATAAAATTAATCAGTGTGTTGAACTTGCAATTGGTCAGTCTATTGAGGGGAGTCTTCAAAAGGGTGCTTTCATTTTGTCTTTGGCAAGCGTTTTTCTAACCTCATTCCCAGGTCCTCACCCAGCTTTTGGTCATATGGGCGAGCCTGGGAACGAGGCTAGATTTTCTCTTCCATACATTCAGTCATCAACCCACAGGAGCATGATTAAACTAGGACCTATCATAAAGGATTTATCCCATTCAATTTCCCTTTCAGTCTTGAAACCAAAGGCACACATACAAGATTGGCTATACCACAACTGTACTATCCCTCATGTTATATTAGCCTAGAGCTACATTCATGCATGTGCCGGTTCATCTTCAAGGGGGTGACACTCCCATGGACGCTGTAGTCACAGCTGCAACCGGGTAAAGAAATCTTGACCGTCATATTTGCTGCTTGACCACTTGACTGCATCGTGAAAGATTCTTGACCGTTTGACTGCACTGTATTTCAGCTGTTGACCATTTGACTGTGCGCACATTTTGCTGTTGACCCAATAATATACAGAATGCGTAGCGTATACGGGTCAAGATGCCCGGTTGCAGCTGTGACTACAGTGAATATAGGAGTGTCACCCCTTTGATCTTACGGCCAGGCCAGGGAGTCAGATATCTGATACGATTCCATGAGCCTTGTATTTCACACAAATATTGAAACAACCTTGTTTAGCAATCAGTATAGCAATTGAACTTTAATTACCATGGTGTTGTTGAAGGACAGCTCGAGGCGGTACCCCGGAAGGATACTGCTGTTCCTGAGGACGGCTCTCACGGCCATCTGAGCGGCCACTGTCAGCCCTCGCGCTCTAAAATCTGGCACGTTGCATGGAAAAAAGCCCATGAGAGGGAGAGGGACCCTCTGACTCGCTGGGAATGGTCCGCATATCTCCAGATCCGCTGCCTGTGTGTTGACGTTGCAGCCATTGTCGCAGAGGACGACACTCGAGACGCCCGGAGGCCACCGGAGAAGGGCAAGGAGACAACCAACAAGCAGGAGGGAGGGCCTGTAACTCGCTTCCATCTCTTGTGACAGCAGCGTCACAATCGTTATGCCAAAATTAATGAATGAATTTGTCACTTGAGAGTGTATAATTAAACCATAAAGTGTACCGCGTGGAGATCAAAGGTACCGCCGTTATGGGCAATTGAATATTAGTAACTTGAGCAGCGAAAGATCGAAATAATTTTCTGAAAGAGTCGAGATGGAGAGAAAGGCCGATCGTAGCGTCAGGCTAGTGGTACTAACATTGCTGCTACCCATCCTCCTCCGGAGTAGCCCTGCATATGTGGCGGCGCAGGCAGCCAGCAACACCAATACCAGCACACTTACCCTGGCTGTGTTTGTGAGCGGCATCACCCCTAACGTTATAACCGCCTTCTCGGGGGCGCTGGACGGGAGGCCCTTTATCACTGCTGTCCAGCTTGCGGTTGAGCTGGTGAACAACAGAGCTGATATTCTGCCTGGCTACAACCTGGAATTCACAACCAATGAAACACAGGTAAGACAGCATGTCCGTTTACCAGCGGATCGCATGACACTTTGAATGACATTAAATTTTAGTTCTTAGAAGTTTTCGCTGATTCGGTAGTGGAGTGTTAATACTGCATGCTGATGGCCATGGTTTCGAATCCCTTCAGAAAGGGAAGGGATTGCTTAATGAGGTGTGGAGAGGGCTAGGGGGTAGTCTTGGAATGTCAACTCCCATAATTATGCCATCTCCCATAACGTCAACTCCCGAAATATCAACTTCCCAAAATATCAACTTCCCAAAATGTCAACCCTGGCAAATAACTGAGTGGTATCGTTTGGTACATTCCAACTCCACAGTATAGCTAACATGGTACGTACACTTGTCCCAACATTCAATTCGCAGTTGCTGTCATGTTACTCGGTAGCTGTCATGTACAAAATCTGTGCGATAATCCATTGCTTACCCTAAGTCCATCAGCCGTCAGGTGTAAAGTGTAGTATGCATGTCATGTGACATGTCCGTTCAACCTGTACACCAATGCCACGATGAACCATTGTCACATGAAATCACTCTATTGCCTCAAGCCTGCATGGATCGTGGAGGAAGTGATGTCTCAGCGGTTGCATTATACGGCTTCACTGTAAATTATACAGCCCATGTAGTTGACATTTTGAGAGTTTGCAGTTTTGGAGTTGATATTTTGGGAGTTGATAGCTGGGCAGATACATTATTCAGTATCCTCACAACTCGAACCGAGGCGTGAATGTAGCCCCCTCCCCATGCTCATCCCTCTCATGAATGAATGTGGTATTTCTATCTTTGAAGGTTTGTTGAATTTGTAAATGAAGGTTACGGGAGATTACTCCTCCACATGAACTACAGTGTATATGAAATGCACGTAAATTATCCACCAGTCTGCATCCCCACGACCGACCCTGCATGCAGCCTATAGCTACTGTTCGCGTGCTGCTCCCACATTTACGATACATCAAAACAGTTATATAGCAGTATGCAGGTTGCATCCTTTGAAGGTAAAACGACCTTGCATTTTGTAATTCAAGTGTGCATTTGCTGTTACGTTGCAGTGGTTAACCATATTTTCCTGTTTCCCTCTTTGTTTGCATTTCATGTCACTGTAGGATACTATAGTATCTCTACGGTGTGAATCATTTCCGTGACATATATTATACCTACTCTCTAGCAAAACAATGATCATGATCATAATTACCAAACACCGTCCTGGAGCTCCATACTGGAATGGACTGGAGCAAAAGCAACTTGTAGGATATTTAACTCGCTAGTATGCATACTGCAAGGTGACAAATTTTGCGGATTGGGTGTATATACACTGTAGCAGATTTGGCGGGTATTGTAGGTTTAGTATCAGAGCTATTATTGACTGTTGTTTTACCCATTCTCGGATTCCATTCAAGTGACAGCTGTACTGCTGGTAGGCTGGTGCAACAGGTGACAACCGAACTCAATGGTGCCTCAGGCCTTACTCTCACCTCGTGGATGGACTACCTTATGGCTCCCCCAATTAACACACATGTACATGCATGTGACGTCACATACTGCAAATAATTGTTGTTTGCAACTTCCAAGTTTAGCTATTTTTTTTGATTTGCTAAATTCCGCTAAAATTAGTACTCACGAATAGTGGTGACCTCATAAGTTACGTAAGCAGCTTGCATATTAATGGCCGGGAGGGAGTATATTTGTGTTTGAGGAGTTGGGGGGGGGGGGGGGGGGGGGGGGGGAAGGGGTGAGGGGGAGATACAATCTGGGAATAGCTAGGGCCGTACCCAGGCCTTCTCACCCCAGCGTCTGCACGTAGTACTGAAAGCGACAAACGCTGGGGTGAGAAGGCCTGGGTACAAAGGTAGAATAGCATGTCCAACTGCAGTGTGACAGGAAAGTTGGGGGGGGGGGGGGGGGGGGGGGGGGGGGGCACCCTGGTATACCCCTTTTGGGGGAAGCATTGAACCGAGTATGTGGGGATGTTGATCCTCTCTGGTTAGCCTCGTTCCTTGCCACGTGGGAACGAGACTACTCTCTGGTGTTCCTGGTGTGTGGTGGGGGTACTCATTTGGAGCGTGGCCAGATATAAATGTCATTATTATCTGCTACTGTTTTGTGTCCACTACCTGGTATGAGCTACTAATGTGAAGCCAATCTGTTCTTAGGTTCCTGTCCCATGTCCTTACCAGGTGACATTAGTTCTACGATATGCAAATACAGAGATCCTCAAATGTGCGGTTTGGACACAGCTGCCTGCGGCCACAGCAGCCCACAACTGATCATCAGCTATCTTATGGCGCTCAACTACCCAGGCTTTAAGTTCTAACCCTCCTGCAGTTAGCCTCGTCCCCAGGCCTCCACCCAGTTTTTATCTCGCAGCCACGGCTGCGAGATAAATCTGGGCGGAGGCCTGGGAACGAGGCTACCTGCAGTATGTCACAACACTACTGGTAAACTCATGCATGTCTACACTGGTTCTGCTGTGACTTGTCCGTACCGACTCGCAATTGTTTGTGTCAAGTGCTGTTCTTCAGCTATGTGTAATCATCGACTAGCTATACGTACATGTATGTGTGAGCACACTAACATCTGTGGCCTTGGAGGGGGAAACATGACATTCCCACACATTTCCTTTGATTAGGAGCCTGTAGTACATGTACTTTAACATGCTGTTGAAACTCGTCACGTGCAGTGACATTAGGTAGATGTCTGGCGGAGGGGCACAAGTAAGTGTGCTACCAATTGCAACCACTGAGCGGTGGACATCAGGCAGTCGTGGAGACTTTGAGTTTAAAATCAGTGATGTGCCAATCATACTTCAATTCATCCCCATCCTGTGCTTATACCGGTACTGTTGTACTGTTGATGCAATACAGAGGTTTCCAGGTGGTTGAGGAAGCTGTACTAGTGTAGCAAATGGTGCATATGACTACAAGCGCGGGTACTGCTAGCCTCGTCCCCAGGCCTCCGCCCAGATTTTATCTCACAGCTGTGGAGAAAAATCGGGAGCACGGCTGCGAGATAAATCTGGGGGGAGGCCTGGGGACTGCAGCTGTGTTGGTAGGATTCCCACAGCTGATCTGCAAACCTGGGACAGCTGAAGGAAGACCAGAATCCCCTTATTGGATGTGTAGTCAGACATGCAATTATAGGTCAGACAATTTAACCCTGTTTGGTTGTAGATCTACATTTCATGCTTGAAATCCCTACACATGGACTCACAATTAGGTCCGGCATGCAGCCATGATGGCGCAATTCCTTGGTGCATGCTCTAATGAACATTCCAAAGCAAAAGTGTGCAATGCAGGACCGAAGCCAGTCTAGCCACTAGCCCGTCTCTGCCCGGCCGGTCAAGCTTCGCCGCGCGCCCGCTTGACCGGCCGGGCGGAGAGGGGCTAGCGGCTAGACTAGACCGAAGCGCTCCAGGAATGGGATGGCAATGGGTTCAGTGTGGTACCTTGACTGGCATTTGACCACAGTAAATGTGCATGTTAAAGTCAGCCTCGTTCCCTGCTGGCGCTTGGTAATTACCGAGCGCCTGGGAACGAGCCAATCGCTTGTTCTGATGAGCAGTTGCAGTGCTGAGGAAACACCTTTTCAGTACCTACCCCAAATGAATTACTTTCCTTACTCTGCAAAGCATGCTGCTTCAAATGGACAAACACTGTTGAGGAAGAGGTGGCTTTGACATTACCACTGTTTACATGATACAGCCAGTGTTTACACAACTATTGTTACTTGTTCCTTTTTCATGTGGTGTGTGCAAGAACTTGTCCCCCTTGTGGCTCTGAAAGTATGCACTGACCCACTGCAAAGACAATTGCTGTTATGGAAATGGTCAACAAACTTAGTCTGAAGATTTATTTATCTCCGTTTGAGGTATACGAGAACTTTAGCAGCCATCATGACTGCACGTTGTGATTGCATGGTTGGTCCTGATGTCGATTGTCCCATGAATTAACCCATTCCAGGCTCATTTCACTTTAAATTCTCTCTTCTGCATGTACGGCTTAACTTCCAAGCTTGCATGGTGATGAAAGTCTTGACTTCCACTTTAGCTTGCTAGCAAAGTTTCAATTGAGTCAATACCTGGACAAAAAGTTTAAAAGAAGTTTGATAAGGCTTGGACCGTATTACCACTTGAGAATGAGGCTGGTGAGGACCACTCTTACTTGAGTTGTGGTACTTATTTTCCTTTGTTGTAGCAGGAAGTGTTTGTTTACGTGGCAGAACATCCTTCTCCTGCCCAAGGTCGTGAACTCAAACATTTTCAACTTCCTCTTACAGGGAGTGCTACTGTAGTACATTGTATGTACATGTACAATAGGTTCACTACCAGTGGAGACTGTTTGTCTCCTTTATAACAGGGTGATTTAATCGAACTCAAGGCAGTTCTTCTAATTATTGGCCCCCCCTCTTCGTTATCACAGAAACAAGATACTTTGTGAAGTATATAACCTACATGTATACTTTGGGACAAAGTTTCTGCATTTGACTCGTACTGCATGACTGAACTGGTCTTTCTGCCAACCCATTTGAGGAATGGTGGTGTTGGTGAACATTTGGCTCACCTCTTGACTGTCACAAAGAAAGTTAATGATGTCGGCTTTGTATTCGAAGTGTGCTCCACCCACGTGCAAACAATCAGTGATGTGAGTATGCTCTAGCCTTGTTCCCAAACCATCGTCCAGCTTTTCGTTGCTTACAGTACAGAAAACCCTTTCTCTCAATTTTTGTTCGCACGTGGAAGAGCCTGAGAACGAGGCTAAGTATGCTCTGGGCTGCAGCTGCCGGTATGAGATACATGTATAGGAAGCATTTTGTGCATGAGGTAGCTGCATGTTCTGTGAACACACCCTGTTTTAGGTTGGTTGTCCCACAAATGTTTTGGACGGATCTCAAATCAACCAGCATATTCACAAGTACAGTCCCAAACCATTCGTAAGAGCAAGGACATGTCATAGCAATGACTACTTCCTTAGCAACGCACACACCTCAAATGGAAGTACTATGCATACACGTGCAGTGTGAGCCTCAATGAAAGTGCCACTATTAACACATCACCTACTCAAGAAGCAGAAGAGCATGTACAAAGTATTATACCTGTAACGCCTAATATTAAACCTCCTATATATTAGTTCTGATGGGCTTATGGGTATAGTCTCCGGTATTTAATTGGCTGCTACAGGGTGCAATTGGGTTTTATAACCATGTAGCTACTTGTACGTAATCTGCAATCGATCCGTACTTAAAATCACATTCTGTTGCTGCTGCAAGGTTTTGTAAATTGAGCTGAGAATGAAGCAGTGATCCTTCTCTGTATACATGTATGCGGTTGTGTGTCTTGTTTACGTTCGGTGAGTGTGTGGGAATGCTTCCTGCATAGTCCCCAGCAAGCTGATCTGCCTCAAACGAAATCTACTGGACCCGATCGTCCCGGTGCACCAGCTTGGATCACTGTTTGGTGTATACCAGAGAAGGATGAAGTGTTATGACAACTGAGACAGTAAACAAGTGATATTGAGACATGACAGAGTATTGCATCTGTCACACGTACCCACCCCACACATTTTGTGGACATAAACATGTTATCGCATTGCATGGTTTTCAGTGACTCGATCCACTGCCTCATACCAGTAACCTCATCCTCTTTGCTGTCTCCCCCTCTCCCCCCTCCCCCCGCCCCCACTCCCCCCATCTACACACACATGCACAGTGCCAGGCAGGCCCCAGTGTACGGGGATTCATCGACCAGATCTTCATGGAGCCCACAAAGATCATGATCATTGGGTCCGACTGTTCCACGTCCACTGCTCCCATTGCCGAGCTTGCACCCTTCTGGAACCTCGTCCAGGTGAGGCTACACTCATGCACTACAAACAGTACCTCTCAGTACATTAACCCCAACTCTACCTTCATTTCAGTTGCTAAATGTGTTTTGAATTTTTCTGGTGCAATCGAAACAGCAAGCATTCAACAACTTTCCGCCAAAACTAGGTGGTCCAGCTATCCTTGTAGGCATGGTAGCCTTTCACCGTCAGTCCATCACTCAACAGTAAATGACAAATATCTCCTCCTTTTGGTCTCCGTGCTTATACCGTATAGTGGGAAGTTTTCATAAGTGCGTATGCGCCTGGTGAAACATGCTGCATACGGTGAGGCTGAATGTGTGCACCTTGCTCAGTTGTTGTGGAATTCCACATGAATCAGTGCTAGGTACAGCCAAACTACATGCAAGAAACATGACAGCTACAATCAGTAGCAGCTGCAGGGTCCAGCTACATGGCTCCATGTTTTGTAGTTCATGGAACTTCGACCTGCAGAGTTACAGTGGCACCGCAGCTACACGTACATGTACTGTACATGTAGGTTAGCTTGTTGCGATCAGATGCTCAGGCAATTCTGTACAATTATTATACTGACCTGGGTGAACAGAAGCATTATCTCCCTCCCTCCCTCCCTCCCTCCCTCCCTCCCTCCCTCCCTCCCTCCCTCCCTCCCTCCCTCCCTCCCTCCCTCCCTCCCTCCCTCCCTCCCTCCCTCCCTCCCCCCCTCCCTCCCTCCCTCCCTCCCTCCCTCCCCTTTCCAGATCTCCCATGTCTCCACTGGCCCGCAGCTGTCCAACACTGAGACCTATAGCACCTTTCTACGCATGGTGTCCTCAGATGTGGCCATTGTGGGGGGCATTGTGGACCTCATGCGGGAGTTCTCTTGGTCTCGCATGGCTGTCATCTCCCAGCAGGAAGCTCTTTTCACCTCAGTGAGCAACCTGGGATAATCACTCCATGCAGATGTCACTCCTCCACATTTACATGTACCTGTAGCTGGAGATGTACCGTAGTCACGCGTTATTATAACCTATAACTCCACAGGAAGGAAATATGCGCCTACATGATTATGTTTAAGTGAGATGCGCCTAATAACGACCGACATTCCTCGAGAAGGAAGTGCGCTTCAATTCGAATTATACATGTATAGCTTTTTTCCACTCCGTAGGATCAAAAATGGCAGGAAGAAGACTGCAGCGCTTAACAACGCGTACCTGGGATGAGAGTTGAACTTGCGCCTAACAGCGAATATGCGCCTATAAGTGAGCTGCGCCTAATAACACATGACTACGGTACCGCAAATACATTATACATATGCGTGTATAATATTATAGCTCTTGCACTCAACATTCATGTCATCTAGCTGCATCCTGAAGCTGAAGGTGCAATTCAGCACGTAATGAAAATGTTTGAGGAGAATTTACGGAATAGTGCGGAAGGGGCAAGGGATCGATCTTGCTTGTAGAGTACGGAGTAGTCAGTGCACACCACACTGCACAGTGGCAGATCTAGAATTTTAGGGTTATTTAGATGATTCGTTTTCTTGATCTGTCTCTGTAACTGAGTGGCGATTTTTGTTACCTCTGAGTGGTTACCAGAAGGTGGCTGACGAGGGCCTGGAGTAGGCAAATGTTTAAACTGTGCAGGTCCCCAGGGGACCAGACATGTTACCCCTTCTTCTTGATTTTTGGGGTAGGGGTGAGTGCACCTTGAAGGAGAAAGAAACATCCCTATTGCCTAGTGGAGCCACAAGCCGCTTCTTGAAAGACGGACTTCTGCAGAGGCATGGCTACATGTACATCAGACCTTGGCCCCTCCCGCGTACATTCTGATAGCATTCCTCACATTGTGCTGAATTGCACCTTCAGCTTCAGGATACAGCTAGAAGACGTGAATGTCAAGTGTGAGATCTACAAAATTATTTACTGCACATCTCCTCATTGAGGAAGATTTGGCAATCAAGTTGTGTGTGCTTGGCTACGACTTTTATAATGACATTTGGGCTCATGGAGGAAGAGTTGGCGATCGAGTTATGTGTGCTTGGCTACGACGTATATAATGGGCTCATGGAGGAAGAGTTGGCAATCGAGGAGTTGTGTGTGCTTGGCTACGACGTTTATAGTGACATTTGGGCTCATGGAGGAAGAGTTGGCAATCGAGGAGTTGTGTGTGCTTGGCTACGACGTTTATAGTGACATTTGGGCTCATGGAGGAAGAGTTGGCAATCGAGGAGTTGTGTGTGCTTGGCTACGACGTTTATAGTGACATTTGGGCCAATGGAGGAAGAGTTGGCAATCGAGGAGTTGTGTGTGCTTGGCTACGACGTTTATAGTGACATTGGGGCTCATGGAGGAAGAGTTGGCAATCGAGGAGTTGTGTGTGCTTGGCTACGACGTTTATAGTGACATTTGGGAAGCTGTAACAAGGAAGAGCTAACATGTGACCGCCACGTTGGTAGGAGCACAACGGACAGATATCCTGTAGCTGTACAAAAGGACAACACAGTGGTCAGACGTCTGAGCAGAGGAAGAGTTGTTGCTGCGTGTCCGGGAGACGAAGCGTCATCTTTACCAATTTACTGCTCATCTGCCTGCATGCACTTTGTGAACGAGCTCTGGCGCAAGTAGCACTGGCTATACCCGCAAAGAATTTCCCCCACTGTGAATTATCTACATTGTACAGCTACCATACCTAAGCTGCAACACAACTAGCAGGACCCTGCTTGCATGGACGTTCACAGTAACCTTTGACCCCCATACATGTGCTTCAGTTGCAGACTTTGTGATGTTAATTCTGTTCTTGCAGTCTTTCTCAGCTCTCCAAGAAGCACTGTCGAGGAACAACTTCAGCGACCCTCGTGACTTTTCCTTTAACACGGGAGACAACCCACAGGGAGACGTGCAGAGGCTTGCAGTAAGTAGAGCATGGGTTGTGTATACTTCAGTTGTTATAGAGGAGGTTGTTCCCTGGCCATCCTCACCTGGTGTCAACAGTGTATGAAAGTGTAAGGATGGCTGTTGTTAGAGGTAGTAGGCTCAATTGCCTTAGGAACTGATGCTGAAAGAGAGAGGAAATTTGATTTCATCTTCCACTTCCCTTTTAAAGTTCATGCACTTACCCTCACCCCCCCCCCCCCCCCCCCCCCCCCCACCCCCCACCCCCCACACACATACGTACACTCACACACATGCAGGACTCTTCAACTCGAATCATATTCCTTAACGTCTACCCAGTTTATGCTATCGAAATCTTGTGCCAGGTACATGTACATAGTATACAGATTTTGTACGCTAAGATGTACAATTGTGTATGTGCCAGTAGTAGAAGTACATGCAACAACACTGTCACCGATACAGACAGGTGTCGAATTTTATGCTCAGAAGCATCACTTGATGGAGTTCAGACTAGCTCCCCCAGTTTTACTGCATCTGCAATGTACTTTCATTTCGTGTAACAACCTGCCCATCCTCCTTTAATTGATCTCACCCTTCCCATACCCCCCCCCCCCCCCCCCCCCCCCCCCCCCCCCCCCCTTCCATCCTCCCCTTCTCCATCATCCTTCCCACCCTCCCACCCTCCCACTTCTAACCATGCACAGGCCTATAGAGCGGGTATGACACACCGCAATGGCTATGTCTGGCTGCTGTTTGATTGGTACCAGAACGAATGGTGGGAAACTCCACCAGCTAATCGGACCAGTTATAATGCAACTATCTGCTCCGTCTCCGAGTTGGAGAACATGGTTGAATACGCCATTGCAGTTGATCACTTTCCGTTTGTGCCTGAGGAAGATCAAAGCATAACTTCTGATGCAGGACTGGTGAGTGGGGAGGGAGGGTGGGGAGGAGGGGAG